>CM074737.1:97590458-97952958 GCA_037367245.1 Phrynocephalus guinanensis
AGAGGTCTTCCATAGTGACCTGCCTGGTCACATGTTCATGTCCTGCCTGTTTCCAGGAATGATACACTTCTTGTTTGTTTTATTTCTCTGACTGTTTTATTTATAATTTCATTTTTCTTGTGCTGTTCTACTTTAACATGCTGTAAACTGCCCAGAATAGCCCATTGCACTAATGGGGCAGTATGGTAAGTAAGTAGATAGAAAGGTAGGTAAGTAGACTGACAGACGGACAGATGGATGGACAGATAGAAAACCTTGAAGATAAACTTCTCAACCCCTTTTTGTTTATAAGCATGAAGCAAAGTTCCCTTTGCTCACTGAAGGAGACTGAAATTTAAAGGACAGCTCTTCCTGGTATGGTGATCTTATGCTGAGTGCCAAACTAGGGGTTAATTCTTTTATAGATGTTAAACCTTAATTGCAGCATCAGCATCCTAAACCCAACCTTGCTGTGAAGCTTCAGTCATGGCCTTTCCATCTCTATTTATACCCTCCTATGAACATACTTTAATTTAAGGAACCGAAATTAGTGCATTTCCCTTTGTTTGCCATAACATTCATTTCATATTTTCTTCTGCATATTTAATTTTTGGACCGTAGAGTGCTTGTTGGATGCAGAGACTGTGTTACTAGACTTGACATGGATGCATGTATCCGCATAGTCTGGAAGCCTGTACAGGCATAAATCTCTCTCTCTCTCTCTCTCTCTCTCTCTCTCTCTCTCTCTCTCTCTCTCTCTCTCTCTCTCTCTCTCTCTCTCTCTCTCATTGTAACCTAAAAAGGAATAAACTAAAGCCACCTTTGTGTCCCTTAACTGGGGGAAAGGTAGTACTGCATAAATTTTGGAAACAAATGCATAAAAATAAAATTAAAAAGGAAATTTCAGAGGGATAGCTGTTTTAGTTGTTTCAGCAGATTGTACTAGAAGTTCTCTGTTGCCTTGATGACAACCACATTTTATTTGGTGTTAACTTTCATGGATTGTATAAAGCGTTTGGTTTCCCACTTTGCTTTTGGAAAAGGGACGAAGCAACCTTGGAACAGGAATAAGGACTGACTGCTCATTTCTAGCTAAGCATTTCTGTCAAGTTACACCTCCTGGGACTCGCTTGCCAGCTGGATCACCCTTTAGGGAAACATAAAGAGGCTTATTGCAATCTTACCGAAATCTGTCTTCTCCAATTAGGCTGCTTGCCCTTCCATCTTCTCTCCATGTGTTTGCCTGTTCATTCATGCAGATAGATCTGTTCCATTCAGGTCCTTCCACAGCAATCTCTCTGCAACCTCGGTATTGCTCAGTGTCTGCTACAATTCATCCACAGTGTGTTCAATTTTTCCTTGCTTCCTGATGTCTCTTTGCTTTTTAAAAAAAAGGGTTTCCCCTTGAATAAGATTGCTAGTAGTTTCTTCGTGATTTGAGCAGTTACCCAGGGTCAATCAGTGACTTGACTATTTTCTGGAGAGACTGGTTGGCAGTGGAGAAGAGGCAGAGGTTGAAAGCAGAACTCAGAAACGTTACTTTTGGAGAATTGTTACTGGCAGAATCCTCCAGGGAGCATGACCAGAAAGGTCCTGCACATCCCAAATGGAATATTTTCGGGGTTAATGGAGCAGGTGACCACCATCAAGCAGAGGGACCACTGATTTGGATCTCATGACAATAAGGGCAGGGGGTCATGGCAGCCTTGACAATGCAGGGTCAAGACTAAGATTGCATTCCTGTATCCAGTTATCCGGAAGCATTTCCCAGTGCTTATGAAGAGGTTTCCCAAAATGCTATAGTGGACAGAATGACGGACAAGGACTCTGTACCCTGCCTTCCTGCCTTGACAGACTAGCAAGGTGCTACCCCTGTGGTCAAGACAGGGGTGCATGTCTTTCCTCTCCACTTTATCCAAAATATGACCCTGTGGGAAGGTTAGACTGAGAGAGAGAGAGAGTGACTGGGCCAAGGTCACACAATGATTTGTGTGGCTTATATGGGGGCTTGCTGCTGGATCTCTTCAAGTCCTTCTCCAGTACTACAACCGTTACAAAACATGACCTCTCAGTTTCTGATTTTATAACCGGTCGGCATTCCCTTACACCTCGCCATCCCTCACAGTTGTATCATTCTCCTCAGGAGCAGCTGATTTGGTGGTGTGCTTAGCTGTCATGCAGTTAAAATGTTAGGAGGTGTAGAGATGCAAGGGAAAAAGTGTGTGTGTGTGTGTGTGTGTGTGTGTGTGTGTGTGTGTGTGAGTTTGAGGTGGTGGTAATGAGAACAGAATACAGTAATGGGTTGTGTAAGGTAAGCTAGAGTTTTAGAGTATTAACAGCACTTATTAAAATCAGTCAGGATGGCTGACAGCCACTTGATGTACTAAAGTCAAACCCTTCCAGTCTAAAAAGTGATGTGAGGCTCTTAGGATTACTATCATTCTGGCATAATGTCTGTGCCACTGGAGTACAGGAGCTTTCGATATGGTGTTACTCTGCTGCTCCTTTGTGCGATCCTTTCTCTTTCCCCTTTTTGGCTCTTATGCCAGCAGAGCAATTTACCAGCAAGAGCTTCCTATTGGCAGATCTCTGAGACCAGTAGAAGAGGGATCTACTGCTATAATAGCAGATGCCCTTTTTTGCCTCTTCATAGCCCCTACTGTTGGTACATCATTGATTTAAGATTATGCTACTCTATTTCATCTAAGGTATATCCATGTAAATGTGAGGACACTTTACCTCAGAAGTTAAAGTTTACCTTGCACACCAGTTTTTGATCAAAATGCTGATTAATACATATTTTAATAATTAAGAAAAATAAAACCACTGTGAAAATAGGGGACAATCCTGGTTAATCCACTGATCATTCCTATGCCCGGCTTCTTTTCCATTAGAAATGCACCATTGTATTGGGGCTTCTCATGATCTTCTCATGGTGTATAAGGGAATGGTGAGACGTGGAGAGTGAGTTCTACTTTTCTTTGTTCATAATAAGTGTCACTGGTATGATTATTTGGAGTTGTCTGTCCTAAAGCTAATATATACAATAACCGGCGCTGAATGTGGGGTTCTAAATGGGACCCAAATTCACCAGAGTCACCTTTCACAAACTTTACCTTCTAGTTATACGTCTGTGAAGATTCTCAGTCATCCAGGTGTGTTTAACTGGGAGCTGAGTCATGGCTACTGGACTTCTTTTTTGAGAGATAGAAACGTTTCGCTGTTCATCCAAACAGCTTCATCGGTCTGAATACAGCTAGTGCAAGTAGTCCTTCTTATAGTCAGCTTGACCTCTTGTCCCCTGGTCTGATTGGCTCATAAGATGAACAATAGCCTGAATAGGCTCGTTAGGGAGACATTAGTGTCCATGGCCTTAAGGTAAACAATGGCTTAAGGTGCTGAAATCCATCAAGAATGGGTCGTTAGCTGTGACCTTGGTGGTGAAGGCTCTTTGATTTGCCTGGGTACTTTGGAAAGTACAGCCTGATAAGTAGCAGATAGACTATGCCGGAGCCCACCACCTCTGTTGAGGGAGGGATTTTCAATGCTAACATGAATGGCTTCCCTTACTCCTCACTCAAACCACCTCTCTTCTTTGTCTAATATGTGTACATCCTCATCTTTGAAAGAGTGGCCTTTGTCCTTCAAATGGAGGTGTACTGCTGATTCTGGTCCTGAGCTGTTACCCCTCCTATGTTACCTTCTAGTTGTGTTTGACTATAACTCTTAATTCTCCCAGTCTCACCACAGCCTACCAGGACTGAGGAAGTTAGCGCTAGACGAGGCCATGTGGCTAATGTGTTCTTCTTCGTGGACTCTGTGAATCCACACATAGGGTCTTCGTGAGCCTGCGCGCGATTCTCCGGTCCTTCCAAGCTGAAAAGGCAAGGCCCCTCCCCTCCACTGCGCGTGCTCCTCACTCTTCCCACCTTACCGCTCAGTTCCTTTTTGCCGCCGCTGCGATCGGACGTGTCCATTCCAGCTCCTGCAACGAGAAAAGGAAAGTGTCTTTAGACTTTTTCTTTCCCCTTTTATTTCTTTGAGTTAATTTCCCCCCTCCCCTCCCTCTCTTATTGTTAGTGTAGTTCTTTTCGCTCCCGCCCACGGGGTGGGAACACCAGTTGCTTAGGCGGCCCAGCCCCCGGTTTATGGCAGCAGCTCCCGTTTTTAAACGGTGCACGGCATGTCCGAACAAAATCCCAATTGTCGACGGACACAGCCTCTGCCTATATTGTCTGGGCGAATCTCACCAGACAGAGACTTGCCAGAACTGCAGAAAATTCACTAAACCGGCGCTGAAACATCGCCTGGGCCGCCTTAAAGTTTATCTTTGGGAAAAGTCCCTACAGCCCATGGACAATCAAACCGCCGCAGAGGCTTCTAAGCCTTCAACCTCCTCCAAATCTACGGCTAAGCCTCTTGAAAAGCGCAAAAAGAAAAAGCAGCCCCCCGCCGCTATGTCCTCGGAAAGGCTCCAAGACACAAGCTTAGGAGCAACCACCTTATGCTCCTCTGCTCCGACGGCGCCCTCCACTCAGCAATCTCAGCTAACGGCTGCAGACTTTCACGAGGTCGACAATACCTTGTCCTCGGCTCAGATGGAAATCCCATCTCGGGACGCCCGGCATGAGGAGGAGTGGCTTGCGCGCTTGGCACAGTCCAGCATCTTCCACAATCACCCCTCTAGCCCAGGATTGTCATCGGGCTTGCCGGCGGGGCAAATGGTCTTGAACTCAGACCTCGCCCACACTAGCTACGACCCGCTGGCGCGCATTCAATCTCTGCAGGCAGTCGCTTCCAGCTTGAACCACCTCCGTTCCAACACGGATGATAGAAGGCTCCCATGCCATCTCGGAGAGCGGCAGGCTACGCTTCCATCGCTATCCGCCCTCGATGAGCGTACCCAGGCTACACGCGGTGGGCGAGCTCAGCAGGACGACGCGCCACCGCGCCGTGGTAGGAAGAGGGGACGCACGGAACCATCCGATTCCTCCCCCTCGACCTCGCCTGCCAGACGAGGCAAACCACGTCACCGCCGTCAAAAACACCGACGACGTCATTCTTCCTCCACCTCATCTTCGCCCCCACGACGCCATAGGGGCAAGCATAGGGCGAAGAAGCACCATAAGCGGGCGAGAACAGCTTCATCCTCCACGTCACCGGGTTCCTCCTCCTCCCCCTCGACGCCATCGCCCAGGCCAAAGAAACGTCGGCCTCGTCCGAAATCGTTTCAAGGGCGCCCTCTGCTGGCTGAAAATTGCAATGATGCCGTCGCCCTCCATGCTGTAGCTGGTGCTCCAGACCTCACACCCCACACCATACAGAAGCAAGGGCATCAACTCCACTCACCAGACTCTCCCGCTACTATGGATCGTCCGTTGACAGAAGAGTCTGAAATGGATGTCGACTCTCAAGTCTCACATCGCTCCACAGCCTCAAAGTCTAGGCATTCGGAGGTGGATACCACGGACCAACTGCCTACCACTCCTACTGAGGATTTTAAGCATTATGCTCAAATGGTCCACAAAATTGCCCATGTTATGGGCCTACAAGTCCAGCTGCCATCGACGAGCGAGTCATGCAAGTTCTTTGGTCATCTGCATAAGTCTCGGCAGCCGCCACTCAGAATGGGCTTCATCCCATCAATGCTGGACAAAGCTAAGGAAGCCTGGTCCAAGCCTTCCTCTAACCCCCTGATGCCTAGACGGGTCGATAATTTCTACAAGACCCATGGTCAAGGGACAGAATTTCTAGCAAAGCACCCACTACCGAACTCTGTCATAGTGGATGCTACACAAAATAGGGGGAAATCGCATACTGCTACTACCCCTAGCGATAAGGAATCACGAAAGTTGGATCTCATCGGGAGGCGCCACTACTCTCTGGCCTCATTCTCCCTTCGAGCTCTGAATTACTTATGTGCCATGGAGGCATACACCCGGCACCTGTTGTTAGCCTTTCCGTCGTTCATCAACATGCTTCCTGAGGACCACAGAGCTCAGGCCCAAGCCTCCCTCTCAGAAGTGCTTTCCTTGGTCGACTACCAGATGATCACATCCCTCCACCTGACCGAGGCCTCCTCCAAACATCTGACCACAGCAGTCCACCTTCGCCGCCATGCCTGGCTAAGGACGGCAAACATTACGGATGACGCTAGGAATCGTATAGAAGATTCCCCCTTTGACGGAGAGGGCCTGTTCGCGACCACCACCGACGCCTCTCTCGACAATATTCAAAAGATGAGAAGAGCCGCCCGTTCATACACCTACCAGGGCGCTTCATCTCGCTCATCATCCAGGCCTCCTTACCAGCCGTGGAGACGCCAATACACTCCCAACCATCAGCGACCCCAAGGGAGGTATAGATCGCCATATCCCTCCGCACCTTACCAGCGCCCGTCGCAACCGCCCAGGCAACGAGCACAACACTCTGCCAGGCGCTACGACCGAAAGCCAAAGCAGTTGTCCTGACCCCCCTTATGTACCCACGGACATCCGACTCTGGCCTTTCCGACCAGCATGGCAACGTCTCACGACCGACGCTTGGGTATTGTCCACCATAGAGAGCGGTTACCGTATTCAGTTTCAACAGCGCCCCCCGCTAGGGAGAGTCATCACCACTCCGGCCTCGCCAATCCTCATGGCCAGGGTCGCTGTGCTACTCCAAAAGGATGCCATCGAGCCAGTACCATCAGGAGAGCGTTCAGGATTCTACTCTCGGTACTTCGCTATACCCAAAAGAGATGGAGGTCTGCGACCCATCCTGGATCTAAGGAATCTAAACACTTACATCAAACCGAAAAAGTTCCGCATGGCAACCCTGGACACCATCATTCCCATGCTACGAAGGAACGACTAGTTTGTCGTCCTCGACCTTCAGGACGCCTACTTCCACATTTCCATCGCGCCTCAAGATCGGAAGTACTTACGGTTCAGGATTGGGGGCTCCACTTACCAGTTCAAAGCCCTGCCCTTCGGGCTCTCCGCTGCCCCCCGGGTGTTTACGAAGTGCATGGCCCCGGTGGCAGCTTTCCTCAGACTTCGAGGGGTCCACCTTTACCCCTATCTCGACGACTGGCTACTGGTGGCGCCTATGAGAGAACAAGCAGAACAGCACAGAGACCTTACCGTCCGGATACTTACCTCTCTGGGCCTTCGACTCAACGAGGCAAAGTCGGTTTTGACACCCCGCCGTTCCGTACCATACATAGGAGCCCTACTCAATGCCACAGCGGCCAAGGCCTTCCTTGCGCCAGACCGTCTTACAAAGATCAGGGCAGCGCTCCATCCCTTCTGGCACCTCTCTGCTGTCTCCGCACGACAAGCACAGCACCTCCTAGGTCTTATGGCCTCAACCACAGCCATCTTGCCCCACGCCCGACTGCGCCTCCGCCCACTACAAGCTTGGCTCCTGGAGCGCTTCCGACCCCACAGCGACCCGCCTCACAAACGCCTGCGGGTCTCCGCTTCGCTGCTTCGCAGCCGCAAATGGTGGTATTCCCACTCCAACCTGAGAATAGGCAGACCGTTCAAGCCTCGCTTTCTGTCTATTCAGGTTACGATGGATGCCAGCCTGACAGGATGGGGCGCCACGTGCAAACACCTTTCGATTCACCAACGGTGGACCTCTGTGGAGCAACACCACCACATCAACTACCTCGAATTGTTGGCCATATTCAAAGCTCTCAAGGCCTTCGAGACTCTACTGGCACGTCGTATGGTCCAAGTTACCACCGACAATACTACATCGATGTACTACCTCAACAAGCAAGGAGGCACCCACTCAAAGTCCTTGCTCCGACTCACCATCCGGATCTGGCACTGGTGTATCCGCAGACAGATTCATCCCGTGGCGATTCACATCTCCTCGCACGACAATACTCGGGCGGACCACCTCAGTCGACTGCATCACGACAACCACGAGTGGGCCCTCTCCCCCACAATCTTTCGCCGCCTCTGCGCCAAGTGGGGAACCCCGAAGTTGGACCTATTTGCCACCCAAGAAAACTCCAAATGCCAGCACTACTGCTCCAGGGCCGGACTAGGCGCTCGCTCCAGGGGAGACGCCCTCTCAACCAAATGGCCACGGGCCCTTCTCTATGCCTTTCCGCCGATACCACTAATCCAGCGGACTCTCCTCCGAATCAGACACCTGCGGGCCCAAGTCATACTTCTTGCGCCGTGGTGGCCCAGGCAGCCCTGGTTTACAGTGCTCCAGGCCATGGCCCAGGACTGCCTCAGGCTGCCCTTACACCCCGACCTGCTCACCTAGAGCGAGAGCCTGATCAGACACCTGGCCGTCGCCACTCTCCAGCTCACCGCCTGGTACATCAGCTCTCGGTAGAGGAGGTCCTGGCCCATGCCCGGAAACCTTCCACATCGACTCTCTATGCTAGAAAATGGGCCTCGTTCGTCTCCTTCGCCCGTCGTCACTCCTACCCGTACCAGCCTACTGACATCTCAGTAGTCCTGGACTTCCTGCTCCTTCTCTTCCAAAGGGGCTTGTCTGTAGCCACCATCTGAGTCTACGCCGCAGCTGTGGTGGCTCACCAGCCCCCAACATCCGCTGCTGCGGGTATCTTCCGACACACCCGGTTTAAGAATTTCTTGAAGGGCTTGGGGAACATACGGCCTTGTGGCAGGCCTCCCACTCCACAATGGTCCTTGACCGTGGTGCTCAACGCACTTACAGGGCCCCCCTTCGAGCCCTTAGCAGTGACGTCCCTCTATCTCTTGACCATCAAGATAGCATTCCTGGTGGCGATTACCTCTGCTAGGAGGGCTTCTGAACTCGCGGCCCTCCGGGCCGATCCTCCCTTTCTCAAATTCCACCACGACAAAGTGGTGCTCCACACTGATGTCTCCTTCCTACCGAAAGTAACCTCTACTTTTCATGCCTCCCAACCCATTGTACTACCCACCTTCTTTCCTAACCCGTCTACTCACCTAGAACGGCGACTGCACGCCCTTGATGTCAGGAGGGCCCTCCTCTTCTACACCAAGAGGACTGCACCTGTGAGAAAAACACAAAGACTTTTTGTGAGGACCTGTGCTCCCTCCAAGGGTTCACAGGTGTCACCCCAATCCATCTCCAGATGGATTGTCACCACAATCAAGATGGCGTATGATCTGGCGCATGTTCCACTCCCAGCGACTCCCAAGGCACACTCTGCGAGAGCCATCTCCACATCCACAGCGTTCCTCAAAGGGGTACCGTTGGATGAAATCTGCCGTGCAGCGACCTGGTCTCGTCCGTCCACGTTCCTCAAACACTACAGGCTGGACGTACTCTCGGCCCGATCGGCTGCCTTTGGGAAAGCGGTTCTTACTGCTGTCACGCCATGACTGCCCTCCACTGGTAAGTCGGCTTGTTAATCACCCTATGTGTGGATTCACAGAGTCCACGAAGAAGAACTGCAGGTTACTTACCTGTAGGTGGAGTTCTTCGAGTGGACATCTGTGAATACACACTTCCCGCCCTCCTCCCCTCTCTCCGTCATGGCCTGCTCGCTTATCGAACGGCAGCGGCAGACTGAGGGGAACTGAGCGGTAAGGCGGGAAGAGTGGGGAGCATGCGCAATGGAGGGGAGGGGCCTTGCCTTTTCAGCTTGGAAGGACCGGAGAATCGCGCGCAGGCGCACGAAGACCCTATGTGTGTATTCACAGATGTCCACTCGAAGAACTCCACCTACAGGTAAGTAACCTGCAGTTTTCCATTTCCTCTGGCAGTGGAAGTCAGGTGGGAGGAGACAGTTTAAGATTAGGAACAGGTTTGGTGAGCTCAGAAGATGGTTTTGTGTTACCATGCTGCAACCCTGTACATTCTCCAGCCACCATCTGGCTTCTCCTGGATTTACCGGAAATGGTAACTCCAGGACAGCTTGGTAAAGTTCAAAATTAAAGGAGGGCAAATGGAGAGTATGAAGCCCATCAGATAACATGCTGTTTTATCAAGAGGAAGGAGTCGTGTTTTTTTTGGTCCTTTTTCCAAGCAAAATTTGCGTCAAAGCAAATAAAATAAAATAATTCTTAGTGTTGTTGATTCCCACAGGGCTTGAAACACTTGGTGCTCCTGGCAACATATTGCAAGGGGTTGCATTTTACTACCAGATTAGCACTTGGAATGGAGAGGTACACCAGAGTGGAAGTGGCTGGATAAACACTGGCTTGGGGTGAAGAGTGCTATTTGTAGGGTGATGCACCGAACAATAGATCCCCTCTCAGCCTATGTATACATTGCTTATCATGGAAAATGCAACAGCACAGCTTGGATGTTGAGCAGATTCCAAGGTTAGCCAATGTCAGTACTTTCCCTTGTCCTAAATACATGCAATTCTAGAGGTAGCACCCAGCTTTAAATTGAAACATTGGAAACGCCAGCCTCAGTTCATTTCCTGTACTGTATATTCTAGATTTCAGTTGCTAAAAATGCAACTGCTTCAATTATATTGAGATCAAAGTACAGAACGGAAAGCCACAGAATATGCCCCAAATCACTTTAGAAAGAGTAAATACCATGGCAGGATACTTAGGAGCTTAAAGCACCATTATTTTTCATATGATGGAGCTCTGCTGCATTGCAGAGTACTGTTTATCTTCTTCAACAGGGCTTAAACCTGTATGATTTTTGCATGGCCTTTGGCTAGAAACCATTTGCTTTAATCCAAGACTGAGTAATCGTGAACATCTCAGGGTTGGACTACCGGCTTCCCCGATGGTCTCTGCTCTATTGACAAGAGCTGATAGGAATTTCAGACCAATAAAATTTAATCTCAGGTGTGTGAGAGGAGTTCATGTTGCACATAAGGCAATGCTGTTACTTTGACATATGTTTCAAATATATCAGCACTGCAGACAAAAACCGAAAACGAGCAGGACATTGCAGCGAAGTCTGCATTTTCTTATAAGCTTTGTGATTCGTATTAACGGTATCTGAAGATTGTTACGTTGATTGAATGAGAATCATTTTGTGGGATCATTTAATCCTGGCCTGATTAGATGCTTGATTCAGTGAGGTCTAGAAAAAAATGGAATAGAGAGCATTCGCCAGGCTTCAAAGCCTCAGTGCAAAGAGAAAGAGGAAAATTATTACACTATTCTCTTTGTGTGTGTTTACAAGAATCTTGTGATAAATCCCTTGCATTGGGGATGAAGATCAAGAGCCTTTGTACAAGTCTTCCCCTCTACCTTTTCCCACTGGAACATTAACTGGATGACACTGTATGGCATTGGGTTGTCCTTTTATTGCAGAAGTGACCACCAGTACAATCTTGTGTTGGCTGAGTAACAGACTTCCATCATGTTCTATGGGGTGATTTCCAGGTGCGCCTAGTTGGTGCATAAAACTTTTGCTCCTTTCCCAACTACATGAAACAACGAGGCACTGTGCACAACGGGTGGGAGATATGAACAACAGATTTATTCCAGGGATTGAACTAAAGTGGCCAGTATAGAGAGGCTATTCTTGCTCGCACTCACAAACACACACATAAGATGCCCTTCGTATCCCATATAGGAGTTTCTTCCTGTTGATGTCCTCCCAACAACCCTTTAGACAATTAGGCTGAGACAGCAGATAAGGATTTACTGGTGAAACTTGGAAACTTTCCAGTCCTGTTGCCCGCTTTCTAATCACTACACCACACCAGTACTGCCTCAAGTGGACTGCCTGCCTGAGATGGATATTCTGTCTTTTGAATAGTTGTTCAGCCCCACATGGGTGCCATTCAGTCAGTGTACAACCTAGCTAGCTATCGTTTGAGTATATGGTTGAATGGCACTATTAGGAGATAACCTGAGCTCTGTGCAGACAGTAGGCTTAAATTATTTGTGGCCATCTGCTGGGTTTTTTTTCCTGGCAGTCTGTTTGTTCTTCAGAGAAAGCTCTTTCTTGGAGAAGAAAAATATTAGGATGTTGTTCACAAATGGCTTGCATTTGCAAGAGTTACAGTAGCTGCTTAAGTATTGAGTTCAAATAGAAAATGCAGGCACAGATTTACATAAAACAGCCACAAATAATTGTTACATGTATTTTTAACATTATATTATATGTATACATGGATAAATTTAAGGAAGAATTCAGCTATGTCCTCAGCTCTATGCACATATATTTATAGAGTATAACTCCATTCAGCACAGGTTGGATTCCTATTCCCTTTACCTGCCTTTCGACTGATCAGGAGTAGCTCTGTCTTGTCTGGATCAAGTTTCAATTTATTCACCGTCATCCAATCCATTACTGAGTCCAAGTCTATAACACTAGACTATGTATGTTCCCCCTTTTCTATCTTTTTAAAAATCTATACAGTTTAGTTTCAAGCACAAGAAAGAAAGTTCAAAGTGAGAAAGAAGGACAAGTACATGGTATAGTGCCCTGTGCTAGATATTTACATTAATGTAAGCCTAAAAATATAATTGTAAATAGTGTCTAAGATAAATATATTTAAATCAGTCTGGGACTAGATAAACCTGGCAAGTAAAAGAACTTGCAAAGGGAAATGGTATATGTTAAGTTTAATGTTGTTTAACATTGTGTCTGTTTCTGGTGCCTGCAGCTCAAATTAAAAGGAAAGTTGTTTTTACAGGAGAATTTGATTAATACCTTTTAGAGTAAGCAGAGTATGAAGTACAGAAACAACAACTGCACCAGGAAAGCATAAGAGAATTGCTTCAGTAACAGCAATGCACCCTTTTTTTTAAATAGAGGCTGGCATTTGTTAATCTGAAACATTGTTCTGGAAGCATTTAAAGCAAAAAAAAAAAGAAAGAAAGAAAGAAAGAAAAAGAAAAAGAAAAAGAAAAAGAAAAAAAAAAAGAAAGAAAAAAGAAAAAAGAAAAAGTATCTTTATTTACAATTGTAATAACTAGTTATAGTTATGGGAGGAAAATAGGAAAATTGGAGTCCACATGTGGAAGACTGCATGTTTGCTACATGCTCAGTGGGGGGGGGGGGAGAGAGAGAGAGAGAGAGAGAGAGAGACTAACAAGGAAGCAAATAAACAGGGAGGGGGCAGGGGGGAAGCCAGTGGAAAAGGAGAATCCCTGTAGGTCCTAAAAGCCTCATTCCCACTGATACCCAAGGTTAGAAAGCATGCAAGATTATTATTATTTCAACAGTTTTGTGTAGTCATTCCTGAAGTGGAAAAAAGACATGAAAGTTCATATTGTAGGGAAACTGATAAAATAGTGCTTCTACCATCTTCTTATAGAGGTCACTCACAGTGCACATGCTGTCTCTTGATATTAAACAAAGAGATTATCATCTCTCTGCGCTTTTATTCAATTGCATACCTGGAGCTGTGCAAGCTATAGCTCCAGCAGAGCGGCTACACCTCAGTGACCCAGCACCTGCTTTGCCTGGAGAAGGTCCCAGTGGTACAATGCCAGTGCCACATACGACAGGGTAAAATGAGTACCCAGCTTGCTGGGGAAGGGGGGGATGTGTAGCCTGCATAATTGCTTGTAAACTCCCCAGAGAGTGCTTTACTCTTTACTATGGGGTGGTATGTAAGCAGCACACTTTGGGTTTGCTTGGTGTTGCAAAAAGAAACACAGAACTACTGTTTTTCTTGTGACACTGGACAAACCCCAATACATGACAAAGTTACAGTTGTCTGTTACTCATATTGTGTTTTTCTGAAACATTATATAGAGAATCATATAGAAAATATAGAGGTGCAGAGCTGATGGAAGAGTTTCAGTGGTATGCCTAGTGGCATTAGTGTGTGAAGATTTTTTTTAATGCATGAATGTGACTAGTGCTACATCAGTATCTTTTGTATGCATGTTGTGTATCAATACAATAGTGTATCTCTTTGGGTGCATTGCAATAATACATTTAGGATCCTGGAAGGATAAATACTCCCCCTACTACCATTGGTACTTGTCTGCAGTGGCTTTGATGGAACGAGGTTTCTCTTTTTGATTAGCAAGGACAGTCACATAATCTGCTGTCATCTAAGAAGAAACAAACTAGAAAAGAAAATGAATTAACTGAAGCTATCACCCTTTGGTTACACCATGAGAGAGCAATGCTCACAGGAAAAGACAGTGATCCTTGGGAGAAGCTGAAGGCGGTTGGAAAAGAAGAATAGTGAAGATTGGCTAGACTCGACCAATAAAGGAAGCCACTACTTGAGTTTGCAAGAACAAAGCAGACTTTGACATTGACTCTCTGGAGGCCGCTCATTCCTGGGGTCCGTATGAGTCAGAAATGGCCTTGCTGGCACATAACCACAATAACCAAGACAAAGACCACCTTGAACACTTGTGGGGAAGCTTCATCATGGTTTGGGTGTTACAAAGCTCCATGCTGCATGCTCTTAGGTGTCAGCAGAGGTGCAGGGCCTAAACAAAAGCAGGCCTAATCGACAAGTATTTCTGCTCCTGCAGCTCTGTTGCATCTTGTAAAGGAGAGCTGCCGCAGCTGCCGCAGCTTCGGAACTCCTTTTCCAGGGGCTTAAGTGTCATTCCAACAGCACAGCTCAATTACACCGGCCATGGATAGGAGCACAGATTAAAGAAGCCACTTAATTTAGCCAGCTTTTAAAGCTGAAAATGCTGCCTTTAAAAATGTGGGCCCTTGTGTATAAGGTAAGGCAACCCAATTCACTTGGGTTTTGGGTCCTGAGCACTGCTTTTATGTTTTTGCTTTTTTGTTTTGTTTTACCTGGAAGACTTTGAAGCTCTTATGCCAGGCGATATGCATTCCACCTGCACGTTAAAGCCATACTGCTGCTGTGTAGCACTTTCCAGATTGTGTGTGGTTGCTGGAAGATGTCACAATCTGCAGAAAATATTAAGGGCCCCCGGGCAAGACTCATCTTATGATTCAGAAAAGCCAGCCTTTGGACCTTTGCCAGTTATTGACAAGTCAGCTGTCGGCCAGTGCTAAGAAGTTAATCTGCCACTTTCAGGATGACAAATAGAATTATTCAGTTTGGAAGAAGCTCAGGTAAGGAGAGGTGCCTGTGCGAGAGAGAGAGAAGAGAAAGGGGGGAAATGCAGGTGTTCAGTGCCACTATGTATGTAAATTGGTTGTTTGTTATCAATGTGTAAGACTGCCAAGAGAGCAAGGAAGCAGATACTTGTTCTATCTTCAGAATGGCCTTCTTCCAGGGATTCCAGAGGCATCTGAATAGCCATTTTGGGAAGGTGGGTTCTGAATGCATGAAAATAACATATTATACAGTAGTGATAGATCATGGGTTTTCGCCTAAGAGCAAACCTGTAATTTGTGAAGAAATTTTGGAGCCCAACTCAAGCTGTGGCAGTGACCAAAGGAAATGGGTGAATATTGGATGTCATAATTGATTCAGCGTTTTCCACCAGAGTTCTAGCTCAATTCTAGAAATGTCCATTTTGGAATAAATATGAGTGCAACTGCTTTTAGATGCACAAAGCATCACTCTCTTTGATGCAACAGCTTCACAGGCTTCAAACTGCTTCTTATTTCTCATGCAATGGGGCAAAACAGAAGAAAAAGTTTGTAGTCTATGTATACCTCATCTGAAGGTTGTGTTTGCCCCACAATTCCACATCCCTGACACACATGACAACGGATATGTGGAGGCAGATTGCAGCATGCAGATTTGAAGGACTTATATACAACCCCCCCAGACTTTAGAGTATGTATTTACACCCTGCCCATCTGGCCTAAAAGGCCAAATTCTCACAAACTGTTTATTTTTGCTTAGTACTGTGCCAAAAGGATGAGAGTATTCTGTGCAGACATCCTGTGCACTTTCTGCTGAGGTGAACACCTGGCACATATTCCATTAGAAAAGGAAGATGGTAGATGCAACTGAAAACATGCCAAGGATCCAATGAGGAATTAACGTTTTCAAAGTGTCATGGAAAGTCAAAGTAAAGTGGAGGTGCTGAAACAGTTCGCTGGAAAAGAATTTGAAAGGAATAAGGGAAACTTCTTACAAACGTTTGCTTTAAAATTTTAAAATAGGTTTTCTCTTCAGTATTTCTCCATTGATAGCAAACAGGAGTTAAACCAGAAAGGAGGACTGTTTCTAGACTATCCAACATCAGCCAGAAAATTTAAGTGATAATTGTTCATATATGATAGTTTTCTTATCTGGAAGAAGGTTGTTGTAACTGTCAAGGAAACAGCTTGAATGGCAGATCCATTGCTCCTGAGATCACCCATCACTCATGCAAATTCATCTGAAGCTTTTATTATATGGAAAGCAATTCTCTGGCAGATGAAACACCATGCCTTGTGGCAGATGTTGTACACGAGAATTAAGAACATCAGAAGAGGACTAAAGAATCCCTGTGGATATCTTGAATATTCAATATCCATCTTTCCCCATTCTCTCTCTCTCTCTCTCTCTCTCTCTCTCTCTCTCTCTCTCTCTCTCTCTCTCTCTCTCTCTCACACACACACACACACACACACACACACACACACACACACACACACACACACACACACACACACACACACACACACCTTGCATAGCAGCCGTCTTCAATGGTCATCCCCCAGTTAGATGTTGTTCACAGGCTCTGGAAAATCTGCTCAAGCTCTCCACAAGTCTCTAGTACTGCTGATGATCCTTGTGTTCAAACTCTTCCCCCTCAACTAAGGCAAGAGGCTGCAGCACCTGGGAGAGCTCCAAGTGAGTTGTTTGCTTGATGAAAGGCCTGAAGCTCAGCTGGAGCTTGCAGTACAGCCCTTTTCTTTTGCCCAAGAAGTGTGCTAGCCATTCCTTGTTGCCTTTTCAGAATAACAGACTGGCATATATTTCTTAACTGGTCACTTTGCATTGCTCTCTTTAAAGAGTAATACATGAAGATTAGGGCAAGGACCCGCAACAGTTTAGAATGAAATATTACACTAAAAAAAAGCACACTTACGGGTAATGATTTGTACCTATTCTCTGAGCCCAACAGAGACCTTTCAATCTTTGGGGGCTACACCCACCACCACGTCCACAAGCAGCAAGAGATTATGGAACAAGAGAGTAAATTCTCTTCACTCTGGGTGGGAAAGCCTAACATGACGGGCCCTTGATGGGAAAGCTAGGCAGTCCTGTCTCCCCAAGAGTTCACACTGAGTATACTGTTGGTATCAACAGCTTGCTGGCAGAGAATGAAGAGGTCCTGGACAAGTGTGTGAACCTGTTGCTTCACCTGGTAAAGGGGGCATCAGTGCTTCTCTGCGCCCAGGTGCCTCCAGAGCTTGTTGCTCTGAGGCTAGTGTTCTCCTTTGGAGACACCACTAGCTCCTCTGACCCATCTTACTACTAGAATCTTTGGTCATCATGACATGACCTCACATCTAGTAGACCAAGAAGCTTTAGTGCCCAGGTAGCATTACCAGTGTTTTGAAAGATGGTGCTTCCATATGATTTATTGGCTGCTGATTTGTTTCCAGGAATAATTATTTATGTATTCCTCTCCTTCACCAACAAAATTTGATTTTCTGATTATTATTTTTAACAGCCTTCTCTGAGAGTTCTTATCTTTGGAAGAATGGAATGCTGTTTCTCTCCTTGATTTATGATAATACATTTGGGATGTACCAGATAGTCTTTGGATCATTCTGCTGTTCTCCCAATGGAACCACATTTAATTCATCAGTGCTTGGCTTTTGGTCAACTGGATTTTCTTCTCTTGCTCTGCAGCATACTGCTTTCTTCCTAATTAAAAAAAACATTGCTGCCAAAAAAGTGCTGGAACTATGGGATTGAAAAGTGCATTATTAATGGAGGAATTTTGCTGTTAGTAATGGTTCTATAGCTTCTGCTTCCAACTGCTCATTAGGAATGATCATGTCCAAAATCATTCTCTAGATGCTTGTATATCTTCATACAGATTCACAGTGCTTTTCTAAGGTTGATGAAACTAGGAATACAAGACTACATGATGACAGAGCTTAATTTTGCATCTCTTCTCCTACCGAGGAGGGAAAGGCTATTTCTTCATCACCTTCTCAGGACATCTCTAGCTGACTGCTTTTGTTAGACCTACTTATTCCACTTAAACAAAAGAGAGACCATGGTAACAAAATCCTGGTTCTTGCAGTCAGTTTGACTATATTTAGTTCTTTATGTATCTGTGCCACTTATGAGGAAAAGCTGAGAGCTTTGTGAGGCATTGACACTCCAGCAGTTGGAAGTCCTATCTGCTCAACGATGCTATACCTTGAGGCTATGCATAGGTCTTTAATTTGTGGTGAGCATTGGGAAAGAGAACATCTTCCCTTTCTAGCAAAATGGCACTTGGTCCAGTCCAAGGCTGGCAGCTTAGTCAGTATGAAAAAGGTAAAGTAAAAATGTGCATTTGTGAAAAGCATGGTTGTGGAGGAAGCCATTACTGAGGTGAGGGGTGTGAGAGAACCTGTTGACAATTGTTCATTACAGCTTATTTCTCTAATCTGTCTATAAATCAAGGCAGTGGTGGAATTCAGCCCAGTTTTTGATCTAGTCAGTTTCTCTTCCTCCAAGAAGAGAAAGAAAGGAGCCATGTGAGGTCTGGCTTCTGCTTTAAGGGAACTGTGGCTTTGTAGATACAGTATTGGTTTTTACAAGTATGTAGAGGGTGAATGTGTAAGGTTTTAAAATAGGTTATTTTCTGGGTTAAATGTATTGTTATTATGGACACAGTCCTACCACTGCTCCAGCAAGAGTGGAACTATATGAGCAGGAAGGTGGTGAAAGTAGGGATGGTCTAGGGCCCTAATAATATAATGCCTGAATAGAAGGTCTCTTGTAGCTGCACCTGCTGAAATTGCTTCTAACAAACATTAGTTGAAAGTGCCGTACCACTGTCCTAGTTTGCAAGTGGTCCTGCTGTTAGTGAGATGGAGGACAGAGAGATGGCTGGTGGATTCGGAGGCCAAATTTGTTAGTACAGTACTGTATTGCATACAAACACTTCAGTGGCTGCATGCCCCTCTAACTCACTTATGCTTACAATTATTTGCTGTGGTATTTAAGAGTGTGCAATATTTACCTTTCCTCGTCATGCCTTGAGGGGCAACTGAGCCATGGCCATTCCTAGAGATGTAAAATTTCCGGAAATTTTGAAGCTCAGGAAAAAAAATTTTTTTTAAAAAAAGAGAGGATTTTTGGCATAAAATTATCACAACTAGAATATTAAAATATAGTGTATGCAAACAATAATTACAAACAGAATTTACTTTTTAAGTAATATTTATTTGTCATTATAAGTAACAAATGGTGTAATAATCTCCTGAACTGTTCACTAGTTTATAGGGAACAAAAAAACCCTCTACAAAACAATGTTTAAAAATCCAGAATTAACAATTCATATTTCCTCCCCACAGTATGTATGTATGTATGTATGTATTATGTATGTATTTATTTATTTATTTATTTATTTATTTATTTATTTATTTATTTATTATGGGAACTTCTCTACCGCCCATCTGCCTAATGGAACTCTGGGCGGTGTACAAGGGCTGAGCCAGGTCAGCCTAATAATACAGACAAACAATACAATACAGACAATTTAAAACAAGGTATGCACCCCGGCGTAAAACAGTGATAGCTAATTAAGCAGATGGCGGCGGGGGGGGGAGAGAGCAACAGGATAAAGCTAGATCACCAAAGGCCTCGCGAAAGAGCAGGGTCTTTAAAGTTCTGCAAAAGGCCAGCAGGGACTCTGAAGGCGCACTTCACTTGGAAGATGGTTCCATAAAGTCAGGCCAACCACGGAGAAGGCCCAGTTACGGGTCAAAGTTTTCCAGGCCTCTTTAGGGGTGGCCACACGAAGCGAGTGCACCCACAACGTCCATGTTGGTCAGGCCGAGGTTGATCACTGGGCGATTCGCTCCGCCAGGTAGTCAGGTCCCAAGCCATGGAGGGTTTTATAAACTAAAACCGAGACCTTGAATCTGATCTGGGCTGCAACGGGTAAAGTGTTCTGCTTATATACCGCCGCATACCACTACAAGTAGTCTCTGGGCGGTTTACAATTTTAATTACAGTGCGCAGGCTACACATTGCCCCCCCCAGCAAGCTGGGTACTCATTTTACCGACCTCGGAAGGATGGAAGGCTGAGTGAACCTTGAGCCTGCTACCTGGGATTGTAGGCAAGCCAGAACTGGGGTGGTGTGGTCGTAACGGCGCACACCCACCACCAGCCTGGCTGCCGCATTCTGCACCCGCTGCAGACGCCGAGGAGAGTCAAGGGCAACCCCATGTAGAGAGCGTTACAGTAGTCAATCCTCGAGATCACCAGAGCTTGCACAACAGTTCTCAGGGAGTCACCGTCTAGGTATGGGCGAATATGGGCGATTTGACGGAGGTGGAAAAAATGCGGTTCTGGTCATGGCGGCCACCTGGGCCTCCAAGGTGAGCACCGGGTCCAGAACCACGTCCAGGTTCCTAACACTGTCCGCCAGCTGGAGAGAAACTCCCTCCAAGATGGGGAGAGGGCCTCCATACTCAGACAGGGAAGTCCCGAAGAACATCACCTCCGTCTTCTCGGGGTTGAGTTTGAGCCTGTTGGCCCTGGTCCATGCCATGACCGCATCCAGGCACTGGTCGAGGGTCCAGACAGCTACATCTGCAGAGGTGGAAAAGGAGAGATAGAGCTGTGTGTCATCAGCGTACTGATGGCAGCAGGCTCCAAATCTCCTAATGATCCCAGCCAGCGGCCTCACATAGATGTTAAACAGCATGGGGGAGAGAGACAAGCCCTGCAGAACCCCACAAGGAAGTGTCCACGGGGCCGACAACTCACCCCCATCCACCACCATTGTGGATGAGAAGCCCGACCTGGCATTCATTACCGAGACCTGGGTGGGCTCGGAGGGGGGGGCTGCCCTCTCCCTGTTGTGTCCACCTGGGTATCTGGTAGAGGGAGTGGGAAGATTGGGGGGTCAAAAGGGGGGGGAGCCGCCATCGTCTATAGGGACTCTTTTTGTGTTAGCAGGGCCTCGACATTGGTTAGCCAGGGGTTAGAAGTCCTTCATCTGTTGGTGGGACAGCGGGACAGATTTGGCATTGTGCTGGGCTACCGAGCTCCCCGCAACCCTGCACAATCCCTGCCGGAGCTCACGGAGTTCATCGCCGCTGCCCTGTTGAGGTCCCCGCGCCTATTGGTTGCGGGTGACTTCAACGTGCATGCTGGCGGTGAGCTTTCTGGTGCAGCTCTGGAGTTCATGGAATCCATGGCTTCCATGGGTCTGTCCCAGCATGTTTTATGCCCCACCCACAGATCTGGTCACACCCTGGATCTGGTCTTTACCTCCATGTCGGGGGATTTGTGTCTGGAGGTGGGGGACCTCGTCTCCCTTCCTGTGTCATGGACAGACCATCACCTGCTCTCATTCTCCCTGGCGATTCCGGCCCCTCCCCGCGGGGACCACTGGCCTTCTGTTTTGGCCCGCCCCCGGAGGCTCATGGACCCCCAGCGGTTCGGTGAGCTCTTCGGGGGACTACCTGGTGGTATGTCTGACGATCCGGCCGAGGAGGTGGCTAATCTTTGGCACGAAACAGCTATCCACACCATAGACCGGGTCGCCCCCAAGCGCCTCCTCCGTTGCCGAGCCCGGCCCTCCCCATGGTTCACGGGGGAGCTTAGGGTTATGAAGCAGGAGAGGAGGAGGTTAGAGCGCAGCTGGAGGAAAACCCGGACGGCACTGAGTAAGGCTGCCGTTGATGCCCAGTCTAGTCGCTACACCAACGCGATCAGGGAGGCCAGAACATCTTTTACCTCCCTGAGAATTGCTGAGGCCTCGAACCGCCAGGCGGAGCTTTTCCGGGTGGTTCGGGACCTCAGCAATCCTAGTCTGGCCAGGCCTCCTCCTACTGAGTTCAGTAGTGAGCAATTCGCAGCCTTTTTTCGAACTAAAATAGAGGCCATCCGTGCCGGCTTTGACTCCGGTTGCAGTGGTCCAGCCCCGCCATCCCCAGTTGCTGGTCCGCCTTCGTCGCCTCGGTTGGATGCGCTTGGGCCTGTTTCTGCTGTCGAGGCCTCCAGAGCTATGGCGCATTGCCGGCCGGCCTCCACTCCTTTCGACCCTTGCCCTGCCTGGCTTATTAGAGCTGCCAGAGGGACTATGGCCGAATGGGCCTCTGCCATCGCCACCGCCTCCTTCAGCGAGGGGGTTTTTCCCTCTCGTCTGAAGGAGACGGTGGTTAAGCCCATTCTGAAGAAACCTGGCCTGGCGGTGGACGACTTAACAAATTATCGCCCAATCGCCAATGTCCCGTTTATGGGCAAGGTGATCGAGAGGGTGGCGGCGGTCCGGCTACAGTCATACCTGGAGGATCGGCAGTGCCTCGATCCATGCCAGTCCGGGTTCAGGCCTCGCCGGGGTACCGAAACAGCTTTGGTCGCCCTGCAAGATGACCTTCTCCGGGCGGCCGACAGGGGTTGCTCCACCCTGTTGGTCCTCCTGGATCTGTCAGCGGCCTTTGATACCGTCGACCACGGTATCCTGCTGGACCGGCTCTCTGAGGTTGGAATTGGAGGCACTGCTCGCAGTTGGCTCCGTTCCTTCCTGGAGGGCCGTCCACAGTACGTGCAGCATGGGGGGGAGTTATCGGCCCCTTGGATCCTCCCTTGTGGGGTTCCACAGGGGTCGTCTCTGTCCCCCATGCTGTTTAACATCTACGTAAGGCCGTTGGCGGGGGTCATCAGGAGTTTTGGAGTCTGCTGTCATCAGTACGCTGATGACACGCAGCTCTATCTCTCCTTTAACACCTCTGCTGTGGAAGCTGTGGAAGTTCTCGACGGGTGCCTGGAGGCCGTACTGGCTTGGACCGGGGCGAACAGGCTTAGGCTCAACCCCGAGAAGACGGAGGTTATGTTCTTCGGGAGCTCGCCGTCGGGGTACGGTGGCCCTCTCCCCTGTCTGGGGGGAGTCTCCCTGCAGCTCGCGGAGAGGGCGCGGAATCTGGGCGTGCTCCTGGACCCGGCGCTTGCCATGGAGTCCCAGGTGGCGTCGGTGACCAGGTCCACCTATTTCCATCTCCGCCGGATCGCCCAGATCCGCCTGTACCTTGACGCGAGCTCTCTGAGAACAGTGGTCCAAGCTCTGGTGATCTCGAGGCTGGACTACTGTAACGCCCTCTACATGGGGCTGCCCTTGGCTCTTCTCCGGCGTCTGCAGCGGGTACAGAATGCAGCGGCCAGGCTGGTGGCTGGTGTGCGTCGTTATGACCACATCACCCCAGTCCTGGCCCGCTTGCACTGGCTGCCCGTTGCAGCCCGGATTAGATTCAAGGTCTTGGTTTTAGTTTATAAAACCCTCCATGGCTTGGGACCGGACTACCTGGCAGAGCGTATCGCTCAGCGATCAATCTCGGCCCGTCCCGTTCGGCAGGTGCGAGCGCACTTGCTTCGGGTCGCCACTCCTCGTGAAGCCCGGAGGACGAGTACTCGGACCCGGGCGTTCTCAGTGGCGGCCCCCAGCCTCTGGAACTCCATCCCCAGAGAAGTGCGCTCTGCAGAGTCCCTGCTGGCCTTCCGAAAGGCGTTAAAGACCTATCTTTTCCGGGAGGCCTTCGGCGATCCTTAACTGATCTTTTTTTTTCTTTCTCTTCTATTTCCCCGCCATCGCAATTTGTTTTCATTCTCAACTG
Source organism: Phrynocephalus guinanensis (assembly GCA_037367245.1). Classification (NCBI taxonomy): domain Eukaryota; kingdom Metazoa; phylum Chordata; class Lepidosauria; order Squamata; family Agamidae; genus Phrynocephalus; species Phrynocephalus guinanensis. The sequence continues at coordinate 97,614,014 of CM074737.1, forward strand.
TACAGTGATTGAGGTGCCATAAGGTTTTTAACTTCTGTTTTATTGTTATTACTACCTACTTGTGTCTTTATTGTAATTTTATGGCTTTGGTAGCCTTGTAAGCCGCTTAGAGTACACTTTGTAGATAAGCGGGATATAAATGCAACAAATAAATAAATAATAAATAAATAAATGCTGCACATACTGAGGACGGCCATCCAAGAAGGTATTAGATAAAAATAAAATAAAAACTTCATTCTAGTAAAAAGAATTAAGAACATAACATAAGAACACAAGAAGAGCCATGCTGGATCAGGCCAAAGTCCAGCTTCCTGTATCTCACAGTGGCCCCACCAGATGCCTATGGGAGTGTATGAGACTAGATATCTGTCTCCTGCTACTACTCCCCTGCATCTGGCCCTTGAAGGTACCCTGGTTTTACGCCTGGAGATTAGACATCTCCCTCATGGTTTGTAACCTGTGATGGACTTCTCCTCCAGGAATCTGTCCAATTCCCTTTTGAAGGCATCCAGGCTAGATGCCATCACCACATCTTGTGGCAGTGACTTCCACAGACTAACAACATGCTGGGTAAAATATATATTTTCTTTTGACTGTTCTCACTCTCCCAACCCACAGTTTGAGTGGATATCCCCTAGTTTTGGTATTTTGTGAGAGGGAGAAGAGTGTCCTTCTATCCACTTGAGTCATGCCCTGCATAATTTTGTACATCTCAATCATATCCCCCCTCAGCCACCTTTTTTCCAGACTAAAGAGCCCCAAATGTTCTAGTCTTTCCTCATAAGGGAGGTGCCCCAGCCCAGTAATCATTTTAGTCACTCTCTTCTGCACCTTTTCCAGTTCCACTATGTTTTTAAAAACGGAGAAATGTATAGAAGGAAGTGGGACTAAGTTTCAAGAAATAGGCATGAAATTTAATCAGAATCATTTTTGCTGCTCTGTATTTTCTTCCAGTGCTTTGAGGCTTAGTGAAGAGGAGAGAACGGAACCAAACACACCCACCCACTTGCAAAACAACAGCACCCCCTAAAGCAAGAAATGCATCTCGTTCTTGCGTTGGAGAGTTCAGTTTGTAACCTAGGACTTGCTTGTCCTCTGTGCACAGAGAATACAGTGGACCCTTGTATAGCAAACGGTTTGTATAACATAAAATCTGTACAACATAAAAAATCCAGAGATAGGGGAAATTTGCTTAACAGAATCGTCTATGGGGTGAATCTGTACAACATAAAAATGGTCGCGATGAGGGATTACTCCATTTTCAATGCATTCCTATGGGAAAATTGTATAAAGGAAAATTTGCTTAACATAATTTCATTTGGAACAAATTAATTCCTCTATATAAGGTACCACTGTAATCTGATACTATGCATATTTTAGAAATGATTTGGAAAATACTAGAAGACCCTGTCTTAAAATATTTTTTTCATCATGTTAAAATAAAACATTCCATAATCTTTTTTCTTTTTTTCTTTTTTTCTTTTTTTAATTTTTGGGGGGGAAAAACAAAAAGGCTTCAGGAAAAATTGGAAAAAAAAACCTGTCCCCTTCCCCCCCCCCCCGAATTTTTTTGTTTTTTTTTTCCCAGGCCTGTACATCTCTAGCGATTCACCGTACTAGCCTCCCCCCCCCCCCATGAAAAGTGTATCTGTGGCTTGGAAGCGGTAGGCAGGTAGACAGGCAGGCATGTGATTGTTTAAAATATCTTGACTTCCACCGAGAACTGGCTGGATAGTGGTTTAGATATCTAGCTGCAGAGCCACAGGTTGGGAGTTTATTTTCTATGACCAGCTGGAAAACAAAGCACACTACATACAGGATACACAGGTGTGACAAACCCGGCAAACAGGAGTGATGAATATACAAATCATCAGCCAATCCCAGCAGGAGGGCGGGGAATGGTAAGATATAAAAAGGGTGGAGCCTAGGCAAGGGAGTTGAGTGAGTTAAGTTCAGTTGAGAGTGAGTGCTGGGAGAGAGCACTGTTCTCTGAGAGTTCTGTCCGGCAGTGAGGGCTATACTGTTTACTAGCTATTTAAGACAGGGAGGATTGTGGAGCTGATTAAATCTGTTACAGTATATGTTAAAGGCAACGCATACCATCCTCAGATATTGTTATAGTTATTATCTTCTCAATAAACTTCGTCATTATTTTTATATTATATATCTCTGAGTCAGTCCCAATTCATGAGGCGACGAGTGTAAAAGGTGGCAGCATTCTTAAGTGAATAAAAGGTGGCAGCGGTACCATTTCCATCACAGAATTCAGTGTGTAAAAGGGAGGTGTCGTCAGAATTTAGTGGCACAGCAGTGGGATGTCGAAATAAACCGGGTTGTGCCTCTGAAAACCACAGTCTGGGAAAGGGGAACGTCACAATTTGGTGGCAGCGGTGGGGATTTCGAATATATCTAGTTTGCCTGAGGGAAAAAGTCACCAGCTCAAAATATTTAGCCTCTACCCTGTGAAGAAATTGAAACTGGAAGTTTAAAAAGAAGAAGCCTTTAGTAAACAGTATAGCCCTCACTGCCGGACAGAACTCTCAGAGAACAGTGCTCTCTCCCAGCACTCACTCTCAACTGAACTTAACTCACTCAACTCCCTTGCCTAGGCTCCACCCTTTTTATATCTTACCATTCCCCGCCCTCCTGCTGGGATTGGCTGATGATTTGTATATTCATCACTCCTGTTTGCCGGGTTTGTCACAACAGGTGAAGAAAATAATGTATAAGCAATAGACTTAGCCTGTTGTCTGAGCTGACTCCTTGTGCGCTTCAGTTCTCACTAGCGCTGGAATGGTGAGGTGGACTCAAAGCCAGGAACACCCAGCTGGGACGTCAAGAGCTGCGGGAGTCCAAAGTTAAGAAAAAGGATTGGTGGGAGAGCTGGCTTTCCAGCCAAGGTGTTTCCCACCTTGACTCAGTTGCCTTTCTGAGCAGAGGAGCTTTATGCGGAGGGCAAGAGGTTCTTGGAAAAGACCATAGTAAGCCAGATGAAGCCTCCAGGCTGAAGGTTCTCCTTTCTTCTGGTAGAGCAAAGTGGCACCTTGTGATATAGAAACTGCATTATCTCTTACAAACAATTTCCATGTGTCAAAAGTGATGACCTGTTAGTAGTATGTAGCTTCCATGAAGAGTGTGGTCTTTCTTCCATCTCTTTCAAAATGATCCTATGATGAACCTATTCATTGTTTCATAAGGGATGTTTGAAATTCTTTCTCTCCTCCCCCCCTTGCCTTTGCCTTTTACCATTGACAGCCACCGAGAAGCTCCAAACAGGTGTTAATAGCATTTTGACACTTGCCCTTGGTATTTGGCAGGCGCTCTGAAGAGCACGGATTACAAGGATTATGATTTCCATTGCCTGAGGCAGGAAACACTGGTTCCAAAACACCTGCTCATAAGTCTGGCACGATTCTGAGTTTACCAGCCCCCTTCTGCTCATGCTCAGCAGTGAAGCAGAGCGCTCGGAAATATATTTGGGTATTTTTAAATAAACGTTTAATTTGGGTGGGGGAAAGCAATGTAAGCTAGTCCATCAGCATCATTCCCAGATCTAAAGGAAATGTGATTAGTCCTCTGGATCCTCTGACCAGCCAACATTTGCTGTGTTTTACTTATTATTTGCAGCATGTATTAGATGTACGTCGTTCTGCCTCCAGTGAGCTCAAGGAAGCATATTGCTTTCCCAGTTTATCCTCACTGCAACTCTGTGGGGGAAGAGAATGAGAATCCTAAAGGTATTAAGCACTTAGAGCTGCATCTTCCAAACCCTAGTCTCTTTATTACAGCAAACTGGATTAAGAAATTGTGTGTAGTATGAAAAAGCGGTCCTGCTGGTGTACTGGTAAATTCTGAAATACAGAAGCGCATAAACACAAGACCTTGGTCACATAACCAGGAACAGTTCAAAAGTTTAGGTATCTGTGTTAATCCTTGTTTAATATTCACCCTCCTCCAATCTATGGGGACTTCCCCTGTTCTCCAGGACTTCTCAAATATTACTGCCAGTGGTTCTGAAATTACTTTCGCCAGTTCTTTTAATATCCTTGGGTGTAATTCATCTTGCCCAGGATACTTAAATTCATTTAATGTTTCCAGGTGTTCCTGTACCAGCTCTTTACCTATTCTATGTTGCAATTCCCATCCTACGTCATCTACTCTTTGTGCAAAGAGAACTGTTTTATCCTTTTGGGAGAAAACTGAGGCAAAGAAGATGTTGAGTAGTTCTGTCTTTTCCTTGTCTCCTGTTAATAATTGGTTATCATTGCCATGCAGAGAGTCTTTCATTTCCTTATTTTTCCTTTTGCTGCGGACATAACTAAAAAAAAACATTTTTACTATCTTTAATCTCTTTGGAAAGTCTAAGGTCATTTTGCACTTTAGCTTTTTTACCACCCCCTGCATATATTAGCTATTTGCTTACAGTATATTCCTCTTTGGTGCATTTCCCATTTTTCCATTTCCTGTGCTTTTTTTTCTTTATAGTTAGCTCAGTTGAAAGTTATTTAGTAAACCATTGTGGTTTCTTTAGATATCTCCCATTTTTTCTTCTTGTTGGAACAGTTTTAGTTTGTGCCTTTAATATCTCGCTTTGAAGGAACTCTCATCCATCTTAGACTCCCTTCTCTTTCAGTGTTTTGGTCCATGGAATCACAGCCAATATTTCCCTAAGTTTATCAAAATTGGCTTCCCTAAAGTCCAGGATTCTTTTCTGACTATGCTTAGCTTCACCTTCCAACTGTATAACAAATTCCAAGAGGGCATGGTCACATTTACTTAAAGATCCCACCACTTTGATCCCGTTTACAAGGACCTCCCTATTAGTTAAGACCAGATCTAAAATGGCTGCTCCTCTTGTTGCCTCCTCTACCTTCTGGACCATGAAATTGTCTGCAAGGGCATCAAGGAATCTGTTGGACCTTGCATTCTTAGCTGAGTTGGACTGCCAACATATATCAGGATAGTTAAAATCTCCCATTAGTACTACATCTCTCCCTTTTGACTGTGTGGCCATCTGCTCACAGAAAGCATCATCCCACTCCACTGTCCTTCTTGGGGTCACCCCACAGTGACATCTCTCTCATTTTTCTCACCCTTAATTCTCACCCCAGTACTCTCAACCTGCTTTCCCTGTTGTATATCTTGTATTTCTTCAGCAGTATATATGCCCTTAATGGATAAAGCTACACCTCCTCCTTTCTTACTAGGTTTGTTCCTTTGAAACAAGTTAGACCCTCCAATAACAACATTCCAATCATAAGTCTCATTGATTGGAATGAATTATGTCATATTTATTTTTCTGCATTAGGATTTCAAGTTCCTCTTGTTTGTTTCCCATGCTCTGTGCATTGGTGTCGAGACATTTGAGGCTATGTGTGTTTCTTACAAGCCCTCTGCTTAACCTTTTTTTCCTCACACTGATGGTCTGTAATACTCCTTGTCCTGCTCCTACTTCAATATTTGGGCTATTCCCCACAACCCCTTCTGTATCTCTACCTTTAAGAAAATTTTCTCCCTCCTCCTGAGAACTCAGTTTAAAGCTCTCCTTATCAAATTTTCAAGCCTGTTGGCAAAAAGATTCCTACCAGCAGTGGTGAGATGCACTCCATCCACGCCCAATAGCCCATCTGAATGAAATATCAAACCATGGTCCAAGAATCCAACTCATTCCTGCCAGCACCATCTCCAAAGCCAGTTGTTCACCTCCACTATTGTTCTTGTGTTTCATGAACCACGTCCTTCTACAGGGAGATGAGATGAAATTACCACCTGCCCACCCAGGTCCTTCAGCTTCCTACCCATCACTTCATATGCCTTTGTGATATCCCAAAAACTGCATTTTGAAGTATCATTAGTTCCTATATGGTCCAAAAGAAAGGGGTTAGAATCATGATGATACATAATTATTAAAGTTTACTGCTATTATCAAGTAGACTAGTGAAAGTCTCACCCTCAGAGAACTCAAACATAACCAGATCAGTGAGATTTTTTTAAAGCAAAAAGAAACCCAAATGAAGGCTCAACCTTGAGCCAGCTCCCTGAGTCCATCAGGATTGAACTCAGGTGATGAGCAGGGTCTTGACTTGTGGCACTGCACCACAAAGCTTGATAAAACTAATCCATACAATCCTGCATCAATAGACACACTATCTAAGTTACTAAGCACTGCAAAATCTAGGCTCAAAGAACAAAAGAGTCATGCAGCGGAGAAGGGAAAAACAGACAGAATGTGCACAAAATAGAGCCACAGAATTGTTACCTTGAGGAAATCTTCTGTATCTGAATTTCAGAGTGGGAACTAAAATGTAGCATGAATACTTAGGTGCTGCCAGTAAGCAGCAACAGAACCAATTTGTATAAAATCTGCACATAGAGTCTTCCTTACATGTAGAAATTCTACTTTGGAAAGAAAAATCACTGTAATTGTACTATAATCATAATACATCTGCCGTTTATTAGCTTTACTACCTACATTCCTGCTGCCCATGTGCAGACTTCCAGTGGTCAGCTCCAGTTTTCCTAATCTTGCTACTTATGCTTTATATCTCTACCCTTGACTTTGGGTTTATGTGCTGTAGTTTGTGTGATTCCAGGCTGAGGGATCAAGCTTCCATTGTGCAAACAAGCCAAGGACATTGTTCACCTCAGTATGTAGGAAAGGACTATCAAGAAGAGAAATAAAATACAGTATAGGTTGAATAGTTCAGGATGAAGTCAGAGTATAGAGGACAATAAAGTATGTTTTTATCTCTGATGCTAGTGAGAACTGTGGGTTGGACTTCCCTTAACTGAGAAAAAGGGAGAAATGCCTTAGCATATCACATTTCAAAAAAAGTACTGTAATATCCATAGCAGTTTTTGAGTTTTAGATAGAGCCTTTTAAATTTTAGCTGGAGTCTGAAATGGCTTCCTTTGTCAGCTGGTTTTCTCTGTCTCTTTTCCTCTATTTTTCTTCCACTTGCCTTGGCTTCGGAGTTAGTTTTCTCATCTCTACACTTCTGGTTGTACTTCATAGCTTGTGGGATGTTCTCAGCACATCTCAAGAAACGGAAGTGCTGAGGTCATGGAAACCATCTCTCTCTCTCTCTCTCTCTCTCTCTCTCTCTCTCTCTCTCTCTCTCTCTCTGTGTGTGTGTGTGTGTGTGTGTGTGTGTGTGAGAGAGAGAGAGAGAGAGAGAGAGAGAGAGAGAGAAAATGCAGATTCAATGCTTTGTGAGCAACAGTGGCCTCTGTTGCTTCACAGGTAAGTGCACATTGTCGCTGTGCTATAATTAGACTAACCAGTTTGTGCAAAAAGCAGAACCGGAATGTTATTTTCTTGTTCTTTTTTGGAGCTCCTGGGAATGAAACTGGGTCATTCTGAAAATGGACAGTCTGAATGGCAGAGCTGAGATCTGCATGGGGTTTCTGAACTGTGTCATGTGCTAATTAATAAGTTGCACGGAAGTCAGACGAAAGTTGGCTGGTCGCCCTTCTTACACCATTCTGGCCCTTCACAAATTGCAGCTCTTCGTGGCAACTGTTTGGTTAATTTGTAAGAAACAGTTGCTTGAAGCTGTACTAGTGGAAGTTACTTTATGGTTAAATAAAGAGGCTGATTGTTGCCACTTATCTGTACCAAAAAGCAATTACTGGCTTTGGTTAATGTGTGCTAACTCAGTGTGGTTAAGGGTAGCAGGTTTGGCTGAGTGCTCCAAAACTGCTCTTGACTTCTTTTCCATCCTGGTAGAATTTCCTTTTTTTAGGTGAACAGTTTTTTTTAAAAAAGAGAGAGAATAAAATACAATGTGCTTGCAGACTAGCATATGTGCTTCGGACAGTTTATAATTTAATTATACAGGAGATACATTGCCCAACCCGTACCCCAAGCAAGCTGGGTACTCAATTTACTGAACTCGGAAAGATGGGAGGCTAAATTAACCTTCAGGTGGCTACCTGGGATTGAGCCTGGAGCCTGGGGTTATAAACACAGTTTTGGTTGTAGTATAGTAGTTTAATCACTCTGCCACAAGGTTCTTTAATACTCTCTATTTTCTCTCTCTCTCTCTCTCTCTCTCTCTCTCTCTCTCTCACTCGCTCACTCACTCACACACACACACACACACACAGAGAGAGAGAGAGAGAGAGACTTATATAGATGGTCATTCTGCATTCTGATTGGGGGATGAAGTTCTAGACCAAAATAGGAATTCCCATTTTAGTGTGGTGGGTGGAATGATGGACCAGGACTCGGGGGAGTTGGGTTTGAATCCCCACTTGGCCATGAAAACTCATTGGGGAAATGGAACTGCTAAAACCACTCAAATATTCTGCTTGCCTTGAAAGCCCGATGAGGGTCTCTGTGAGATGGCACACACTCAAAGACCAAAATAGTAACTTTTCACAGCTGTGGTGAAGAATGTCTTTTTTTGTGTGATGTTCACTGGAAATTAAAAACCTGTTACAGGAGGCCGCTGTGATCCATGTATGTGGCCATCACATTGGCAAGAGATTATGTCTATGTTCAGAACTGTTATCACCTCCTAAGAACATAAGAAGAGCCATGCTGGATCAGGCCAAAGGCCCATCTAGTCCACCTCCCTGTATCTCACAGTGGCCCCACCAGATGCGTCACCGAGCGCATGAGACTAGATATCTGCCTCCTGATACAACTCCCTTCCATCTGGTCCTTGAGGTACCCCGGTTTTAAGCTTGGAGATGATACATCTCCCTCATGGTTTGTAACGTGTGATGGACTTTTCCTCCAGGAATCTGTCCAATCCCCTTTTGAAGGCATCCAGGCTAGATGCCATGACCACATCCTGTGGCAGTTGAATAAGCAATATCTTATTAATCCTTCCCAGCAACTTTTCCCAACACAGAGACCTCTAAAATGTTTATGATCCCCAGCCAGAATCATCCTTCCAAATGTTGGGTGGGAATGGAAAGCATGAAAAGTGAATACACCTGAAGGACATTTGGTCAAACAAAGGAGCTTTACAGCAACTGATGTCAAAATAACTCGGCCCACATAGAATGATGGGTGAGGCCATTTGTCAAGCATATGAGATTTGAAACAGGTGAAGATGACATTAGCAGCCACAAGCAGGGTTCAACAATTTTCAGCCTGAAAATTGAACACAGCTGCTATATTGATTTTCCACAGTGATAATATGATATTGGGGTCTTTGGTGGACATTGAAAAGGTGGTTAGGCTCTATTATTCTGTTCTTCGGATAGCACTGCATAATATACCTAGAACAGTAGAGGTTGAAGGCATCCTTTGGATCTTTGAATTCAACTCCCAGCCTCTGCCCTTGCAGCTAGATGCCTAAACCACTGAGCTAATTAATTGGTTGCCTACAACCAGGGACTAAACTGAGAAGGGAACCCAGTTGAAATCTCTTATCCTTATCTTTAAAGTACCCTTATACCTGGAGCCAATCCTGGGAACAGAAAACCTGTGTAGAACCACAGACTTAATACTACACATAGGGCTGGTCTTATTAGCCTGAAAGCGTTTGCTTTAGATAACAGAGCAATAACAGTCATGAATTTGCTATGTCTTAATTTCTCCCACCAAATCTCATGCCAGAATTTCCTTGTACAGTACTGTACAGCATTTCTTCCTTCCGCCCGTACTATTCTTTCTGTGTCTGGTCTTTTAGATTGTAAACTTTTATTGGACTATCTTTTTTATTGATATGCATAAGTCATTCTGGGAGCAATTGATCACCAGAGCACCATAAACCGTAAGAAACTTGCTTCTGTGTTCATCAGTGTTGTTGATGCTACTGTTTTAAAAGATTGAAGTCTGCCCATGAAACTGTTCTGCAGTCCTTGCTAGATCAAGGAAGCTTTGTAGCCAAGTGTCTGTACTTTTCTGGATGGAATTTTTGTACTGCTGAGCCTTTTTACTGTAAAAAGTTCATTGCAGTTATCGATGTATTCATAAAGAGTGGTTTAATGATGACATACGATGAAAAATGTGTATGTGTTCGACCTCTGTATTGTCATTTTCTGTATTGAGTGAGTCTTAGAAAAAATAAATATTACAGCAGGAAGGAATTGAAAGTGAAATGGACTTGGTGCATGGACTTAGACTCTTACAAGTTTACACTGTTGATTGCTTCTATTAGCCTTCCTGTGTTAACAGCATTGTGTAGATGTAAGTGATGGGGTAGGAGTTCAAATCTATTAAGCATGTGTTTTGCTGAGTTATCCAGAGATGAAAATGCTGTTTCTTTGGAAAACAAACTCAGTGTAGACTTAAGTGTAGGCCAAGTGAAAACTGAAGATAATCTTCTGATTCTTTCTAACTTCCATTTGTTTCCACCTATCGTAATCTAATCTCTATGTACCATTACCAAAATATCATTGTGTATTTCTTCTGCCTTCCCCTCTTATTTAATATTCCAGATGCCCAAGTGGGCTCCCTTTTGAAAGAAGGGTGTCTTTTTAGCCAGGAGTATTCATAGAATGCATTGAGCCCGTGCACAGGTTGTCAAACATGTAATATTGTTATTACATAACAATAATCCAAGAACTGCAGTGTTGGAAGGAACTCTGTAGATCTTTGTGCTCAGCCCTTGTCAAGAAGGCACTTTGGGGAATCAGGCTCCCAGCCTCTAGCTCTGTCGACTGACTCCTAAAGCACTGAGCTAACTAGCAATTCATGATTCCCTCTAACACATCCCAACCAATTGCAAGGAGATCATAGCCACTTTCAGGTTTGAGTTGAGGGAGAGTTAGTTTCATTTGTGGTGGGACTTGTAGTCAGTCTTTGGCATGACCCTGTACTCCTAGAGCTTACTTAGGCCTAGACTGCACTGTCCTTTGGCATCTCTCAGGGTTCTTCATAATGTTGTTACTTTGTTGATAAAACAGACAAACAAACCCAAGCCCTGCCCTTACTTACAGGAAGTCGTGCTGCTGATGCCTCTGAAATGCCTCACAAAATAGCACGTTAAGAGTAATATCTGCATTAGGCCTTGTTAAAGTGAGCCAGGATCAAGCTTTGGAGTTCTCCAATATGCTTCTTCTCACTGGATATAAAACATAGCAAAAGGATTTGGAGGAGGAGGCGGGAAAGGAAGGTGGGGATCATTTATTAGACCCACAGCCTGCATACTGTTGAAGAGTTTTAAGGAACAGCAAAAGATGTGTGAATTGTATTAATATTTAGAGTGACTGCTTACAGGAGAGTTGATAGAGAATTTTATTTTATTTACTTATTTAGAGTATTTTAACCCTGCCTTTCTCCTTGGAAAAGGACCCAAGGCGGCTTACAGTAAGGAGGGACAGTATACATACAGTCCAGTACAATTAAGAGTTTAAAATATTCAAGTTTCAGAACAAGGAATTCAGGGACATCTTACAGTATTAAAAGAAAAACCGAGAATGATGGCAATATTCTTTCTTAGCAAAGAAGAAAAAAGAAAAGTGACATCTTACAGCATTAAAAGAAAAACTAAAAATTATGGCAATACCCTTTCTTAGCAAAGGATGGATTTGAGTGGTTTTTCTCTCTTGATGGATTCCTGTGTGTGCACATTTTGCATGCTCCCTTTTTTCATTGGGTTGGTTTCCATGAAAAAACAATATAACATTGCCTCTTTTGCATAGTTTATTGCAAGGCAACAAAATGGGTTTGGCAAGGGGTCTTTCTGGCCAAGGTTGTTCTGGGGTGTGTGTGTGTGTGTGTGTGTGTGTGTGTGTGTGTGCGTGTGTGTGTGTGTGTGTGTGTGTGTGTGTGTGTGTGTGTGTCAAATATACGATTCTACATCTCCCTGCCCACCCCATGTTGCTAAGAGGTAGAACTTGAGGGGCTCTTTGAATTCCCACCTCTGCCTTTGCTTCCACACATTTCTGCCCTCCTAGACTAGAGGCTCTGTCAGTTCCCTCTCTGTTCTCTGTGTGCATCTTTTTAACTTGAATGCTGCGCTCTGTACAGAGCGCTGTTGGGTGCATCACATAAAAATGCTTTCCTTTTTCCAGAAATCGACTCTTTCATATGCTCTCCAAATGATGAAGTATTTTGCAAGGCATTGTTTCAAGTGTTGCAGGCTATTGTTTCTTGTTTTTTTTTCTGCTAGGGAGGGAGCATTTGAATAACACAGAACAAGCTTTTTTCATTTCAAAACCAGCACATATTTTGCACCTAGCCATTTTATATGACAGAGTGTAAAACCACAAAATATTTTCTTCTCAGCCCTCTATTTATGTCCTGTACGCCTCTTTCCAGTTCTGCAGGCACAGTGCTCAGTCTCTCTCTATATATATCCCTGTAGGAAGGAGATAATATGTTGTCTACTATATTTTTGTGTGTGGGGGGTATCTGTATTTTGAAAATTTTATGTGTATGCAGATGCACTGGTCATGTCACATAATGTCTGCCCCACTTTTCTTTGTTGCAAATATAGCTCTTTGTTACAAACCCTAAATATCAGTATTTTAGACATTAAGAATGTTTTGCTTCATGGGGAAAAGCCAATGTACATGCAGCTTATAGATGCACTTAAGCAGTCCATCCAGACGACAGATCTTTGGTAGCAAAACAGGTATTTAAAAACTGTATCATTACCATCCAAGGTTCTGTACCCACATTATGGAGTCACCTTTTTTTTAAAAAAAAAAAACTCCTTTTGTGCAATAATAATCTTAGAACTACTGAGCTAGAAGGGACCTGATTGAGTCCAGCACTTGTCAAGGAGCCCCAGTGGAGAATTCAGTTGCCAACCTCTGGTTCTGCTGACAGATCCTTAAACCCCTGAGGTATCCTGTGATGACTCGGTCTTCTCTTCCCCATGGAAAGTGCTCCAGATCAGAATCTTGTTCAGCATTTTCCAGTCACTGCCTCATATTATTCTATTATATTGGCAGGTTATAAAAAGAAATTTGAAAACTGTTTTCTCAGGTTGATTAGAAGCTGAAGCTGATGTGGGAAATGAATCCACTGTTCTAAAAAACAAAACAAAAAACAGGGGGGAGAGGTCACCTGGAGCTTCTCCAGGGAGTGTTAGGCAGTTACTCATATTGCCCCTTAGCACTGAGTATCAGGGCTAGAGCTAATGAGAGTAGCATTTTAAAAAGTATCTGATGGGCCACAAAAGCGTTTGCTAATCAGCAACGTGGATTACAGCACAAAACTAGAAATGTAGCAAGAGGGACTTGTACCACAACATGGGAGTGATTAACTCTGGTTTAGCAGCCAGAAAAGCCACACCCTAGGACAGTGTTGGCAAACCTATCATTGCCATTTCCTAATGGTTTTTAAACCGAAGATACTCTAGCTTGCCTGTTACATTCACTGACCAGATTAGTTTGGGAGGAAGTTTGGGAGATGGACGGGATACAAATGCAATAACAAATAAATAAATAAATAAATAAAATCTTATGGACGGCCTGGTTGTATGTGGAATAAACTTCCATGATGAACTTCAGCCCATTCCCTCAGATGCATGGACATTTGGTAGAATATTATGCATGAGTTTCCCTGAGCAAGCAGGGCATGTAGTCAGGGGAAGATAGAAAACAGAAAGGGAAAAAGTGCAAAATATCGATCATTGCCTTAACTCTGGTCATTAACAAACAGTTGTTGGGTGGCAACACAGGACCACAGGAAGCTGCCTTTTACTCAATGAGAAACTTGTTCCAACTTTTTTTTAACACAGATGGCTAATCTGTTAACACAGATGTGTATCAAATTTCCAGTAGTTTCCACAGCCTTACCTGGAAAATGCCAGAGACTGAACCTGAGACCTTTGTTACGTAAAACATGGACTGCCCCTCTTAGACCCTCTGGCTTCAGAGACTAGGACTTGGGACAGTGGTTTTGAACTAGAGATTCAGTTTAAACAAGAGATTCAATTTAAACATTAGGAAGAACTTCATGATGGTTAGAGCTGTTCGGCAGTGGAATATGCTGCCCTGGAGGGTGGTAGAGTCTCCTCCTTTGGAGGTTTTTAAGCAGAGGCTGGATGGCCATCTGTTGGAGGTATTGTGATGGGGGCTCCTGCATGGCAGGAGGTTGGACTGGATGACCCTTGAGGTCTGTTCCAACTCTGACTCTATGATTCTATGAGTTGTGCAATACAGTATATGTGATGAGACGTATAAGCTTTTGTCCCTAAAAAAGTCACAGGCTACCTTCTCCACTTCTCTATTCATTTGAGTCTTTTCTTTTGCATTGTATTGATTTTAGTTCAAATGTTACAAGACGTGAGAGAGAAGGATTAGAAAGGCACATAACTGCCTATTCATACCAGTAAATCAACATTTCGCTGCTCTTTTCTCACAGCTGCAAAGCCTGGTGCAGGAAAGACACAGCAAGTTCCTGTGTCCTCCCATCGCTGCTTCTTTTAGTCTAACTCAGGCATGTCCAAACTTTGGCCCTCCAGATGTTTTGGACTGCAACTCCCACAATCCTTTGTCATTGGTAATCTAAGCTTAGAATTCTGGGAGTTGTGATCCAAAACATCAGGAGGGCCGAAGTTTGGACATGCCTGGTCTAACTGTTCCTGTTTCTGCCTCTGAACCTTGGTTCTGTTGTATTCATGAATCCCAAGAATAGAGACAAATGCCTTGTTTTATGCTTGAGTCTCAAATTGTTTGCAACTGTGTCCTAAAAACAAAGCTTTTAGAATTTAGTTGCAGTTAACACTGAATGGATGACCTCACTTTTGGCAGGAAAGAAATGTTTAGGCCCCAAATCCTATAGCCAGCTTCTAGAGAATGGATAACAGTGATTTCAGTGGAGTATCAAAATAAATGCTAAGTTCTTGGTTCACGTCTTTAAATGAGCAGAGCTGCTTCTTTTCTGACACTCCTCAAGAACATTTTCAGTGCTACTTCATAGAGTACAGTACTGTAATACAGTGGTACCCCGACTTAAGAGCAGTTCGACTTAAGAGCAATTTGACTTAAGAGCACAACACTGTTGGAGTTTTAACTACTGCCTTACAAATTTTAGATATGGTCTGCTCGACTTACATTTCTTCTTCTTTTTTTTCATTTTTAACTTATTTTTTCATTTTTTAAGATAGGTACCCTGACTTAAGAGTACTTCGACTTAAGAGCATGTATTTGGGAACGAATTAAATTCGTAAGTTGAGGTACCGCTGTACTTCCTTCTTTCACACCAGGCCTATTATCAGCTTTTTTTTTTTATTATTACATTTAGAGTCTTTTTTTTATCAGTGAGCTCAAGGTGGTGGTGTCACATCAACCTTGCGAGGTAGGATAGACTCAAAGAGTAAGATGATCCAAAAGGCATCCAATGACCTTCATGGCCAAGTAGGGACTTGAACTTGGAGTCTTGGATCCTTGTTCAACACTTTTTATTATGCCGCTCTTACCTCCTCAGCGATTTCCAGAGAAGAAATGCTCTGTGATGGGGGAAATGATGTATCTTAACCTTGGCCTACAGGCTTTAAAGCCCTTTGCTAAAAAATTTGTGGCACCTTAATTTGTATAGCAAAACAAATAAGACATTTTATGGGGTGTAAGCTTTCGTGTACACTGTATCTGGTTTTAATCAGATGCATGGGTTGTTCTGCTTCAAACAAAAGAAAACACTGGCTGATCTTTAAGGTTCTATGCGACTCTCTTGTTTTTGCTACAGCAAACTAAGATGGCTACCTCTTTCCCTTTGAATTGTTGCCCAAATTCCTGTTTTTGGATCATTATTTAAAGCATCTCAATATCTCAGTGGGTCTAGATTGCTTTTAGAACAGCAGAAGGTACTTTTGCTAGGAAGAAGCAAGGAAAACTGCCAGCTGTAGAGCAGATTTCCTGTGAGGGGATTCCTTAGCCTCTCACAAATTCCATCATTCCACTTTCCCCAGTCAATTCTTGATCTTGGATTTGAAGCTTTAAAATTGTATGGGCACCTTAGGGCCATCAAAATGTTGATGGAGTCCATTTCCCATGAACCCCAGCCACCCAATGTCTGGAAGACTAGAAAAGGCCACATCTTTGCGTTAAAGCATTGTCCTTTCAAATGAGGCATGTCCTAATTTAAATCTAATTTGCAGGACTTAAAACCTAAGGTTTCTGTTCATTTTGGCATTGCTGCTATGCCCTTCTGAGCTGCCTGGTTTGTAGGAGTTCTGGTATGGAGCTGATGGGGAAATACCTGGTAAGTAGACCTCTGCATTATATGCAGCTGTGACGTTCTGCCAGGGTAGAGTATCCAAGACATTTTTGACACACATCACATAGAAAACACCTGTCTACATTGTGGAATTTTGTGCAATCCAGATGGTGCTTAAAAGGTCCTTATCTTCAGTGCAGTCTATTTGAACTTTCAGTACCCATCTGAGAAAGCAGAACAAAGAGCTATTTTGCATCTCAATAAATTGTCCCCAAAATATTGCATGTCTTAGCCCTGTACCGGAAAGAGATGGGCCAGCTCTTAAAGCAGGGGTGCCCAAACTTTTTGTAAGGAGGACCAGATTTGGTGGCTGACAATGTGCCAGGGGCCGGTTGCTCCCGACCCTGCCACCCCACTGCAAGCCCCACCCACTGAGCCATAAGCCCCACCCAGTGACCCCTTGCAACCCCACCTGCAGGAAGGAAGGTGGGGACCAAGGGAGGGAGGGAGGAAGGTGGAAAACAAGAGAGGAAGGAAGGAAGGTGGGGAACAAGGAAGGGAGGGAGGGAGGGAGGTGGGGACCAAGGGAGGGAGGAAGGAAGGAGGGAAGGTGGGGACCAAGGGAGGGAGGAAAAAAGGAAGGTGGGGACCAAAGGAAGCACAGGGAGCCATGGCCACAGGTCGCCCCTTGGAAAAGGCAATCTGTGCGAACTTGCACCCCCCCCCAGCTCCTCAGTGGTGGCGACGGCTCGCCCGCCAGCCCACCCCAAAGCTCCTTGGTGGTGGCAGAGCCCCGCTGGACTGCCCAACCCCACACATCCCCCTGCGGTGCCGGTGGCGGCAGACTGCCCATCCGCCCATCCACCCAAGCTTCCCAGCGGTGCCAGTGGCACGGCCTGCCCGATCACTGCCCTGCACGTGCGCCCAACCTCACAATGTTCCCGGCTATGCCAGTGGCGGCAGCCCGCCCATGCGCTGCCCTGCGCACGCGCACCGAGCTTCACAAGGTTCCCAGCAGTGCCGATGGTGGCGGCCCGCCCACGCTCCGCTCCGCAAAGTTCCCGGTGATGCTGGTGGCAGCAGCACACACGATGGCTGGCCGGCTGGCCAGCCGGCCGGCCCAACCCCACAACCTTCCCGGCGGTGCTGGTGGTGGTGGCCCGCCTCCTCGCCCGCCCACCCAGCCCCACAAGCTTCTGCTCACTGGCCGGCTGGCCGGCCCAGCCCCTCAAGCTTCCCGATGGTGATAGTCTTGGTGGAATATTTTTTTAAAAAATAACATGGGGCAAAGGAGGGGGTGGGAGGGGCGGGCCAGCCAGCTGGGGGGCACTCAGAATGGCCTGACGAGCCGGATTTTGCCCCTGGGCCGGACTTTGGGCAGGCCTGTCTTAAAGGGAGGGATGGTATTTCCCATCCCACCCGCCATGCCAGTCAGTGCTGTCAGGGAACCATATACCCTAACTATATGCCAAGCTGTTAGAAGGCCTGAATATATTTTCCCATTTTCAAGCGGCGGGTTGGAAATCAGGGACACGGCCATGAAATTCTGGGACCTGTCTTTCTAGAGTGGTCTGCAACAACATACCTCGTGTAATTATGTTAGGTTGAACTCAAAAAAAGTTATTTAAAAAATCAGGTCAGGCTTTTGATCCCAGGAGACCGAAAAATAAGGTCAGGACAAGTGGAAAGTGCTTTCTCTCTTATCAGAAGTCTGGTAGGCCCCTGTAAACTGTATTTCCCGTGATAAGGGAAGCAAGTAAAGGATTACTTGCTCCCAGGATGGGCAGCCAGGCTAACACGTTTCCTTATAATTTGTAACTTCCTTGCTACTGGCTGAATGAGGTGTGTATCCTAGTAGACTCTCCTAACGGCATTGCAAGAGATTCTGAAATCTGTTCTTATTGTGGCATGTACAGACTTGTTCCAGATTATACACGGTGTTATGCTGTGGCTGACTTTATCTATAGGACTTATATTCAAGTTGAGATAACCAGGCATGCCCGTGTGTCCCTAACCCTACATCAACTAACTGGCCTACAGAGGAATAATAGGTACAAGCATGGAATAAGGTGGGAGGATTCCTATGGTATCAGTTTGAGGTAGCAGCAGAGGTAAGGTGTAAGAGTTCAATGGAGACTTTGCATGAGAATGACTCTCCCCGTGCAACGCTTATCTCATTTAAATTATGTACCTAACAGCCCTTGCAGTAACTGCTTAGCAGTCTGATGGTAGCTTGGTTGTTGTTCTGGGAAAGAGGGTACACAAGTTTTTTGATCCTCATATCCTCACCTAAGTGCAATTATAGCTGCAATATGTCAGCAAAGAGCCCACACTGGTCCACAGCTCTGTGGATATCTATGTTAAGACACATAGGTAAAGGTTCCCCCTGCACATGCGTGCTAGTCATGTCTTACTCTAGGGGCGGTGCTTATCTCTGTTTTCAAGTCAATGAGCCAGTGTTGTGCAAGAGCATGGCCATGTGGCTGGCATGGCTGCAAAGAACACTGCTTACCGTCCCACGTTTTATGGCGGTACCTATTTATCTATTTGTATTTAGATGCTTTTGAACTGCTAGGCTGGTGGGAGCTGGGGTTAACAACAGGAGCTCACTCCACTGTGTGACACCTGGGATTTGAACTGCTGAGCTACCGACTTTGCAGCCAACTGTTTCAGCACTCTATTCCACTGATCCACCACACCCCTATGGTAAGACTCATAGAATGTCTCTAATAGTAGGCTGTGGCATGCTGGTGCCCCCATGTGCCATAAAGTTAGACATGGCAAGCTTGCTTTTTGATATATAGTACCTGGTTTTCCTCTCTCTGTGTGTGTTTTGTTCCATACTAGGATCAGTCATGCTGGATTGCCTTTATCTTATATAGATAAGACCATTCTAATACAGAACTGGGACACCTTGCCTTAAAGTCTTTAAGAATAGTATACTATGTGGACAAGGTTTGTTGGCATGAAAGGAAAATTATTAGCCGATCAGTCAATGTACTTGGATGAGCTCTGTCCCAGCTAAGCTAAAATAAATCAGAAGACCGACACAGTGTTTTTGCTAAAAAGCATTCCGTTTACTATAAGATACTTTCAAATCTGATTTTAGATGGTGTGATTGCATGACAGCCAAAACTCTACTTCCTTGCCATAATTGGACGATTATGTAAAGTTGTGAAAATTGAAGGTTGCCAAACAAGGCTCCTTTGGAATGAAAAAATTCCATGTCTGAGCAATCAAAATTGTAAATGAAGCCAAAGATGAAACAAAAGCAAGCTGATAATATCTAAAGGCAGGTAGAAATCAGGGTTGGAGGAATAGAGTTCTCTTAGAACTGAAGGAAAGTGTGTTTCTAATGCCATGCCATGCCATGCCATCTAGATCAGTGGTGGTGAACCTTCGACACTCCAGATGTTTTGGACCACAACTCCCACAGTCCTTTGTCATTGGCATTCTAGGCTCGGAATTCTGGGAGCTGTAGTCCAAAACATCTGGACTGCTGAATATTCGCCACCACTGATCTAATTCATCAGTCATTCATAATGTATATTGTGCAGGCAGACTAGCATGAGAGGTGCTTCTCCACAGCTTGATCCTACGTGATTGTTAGCTCATGACAGATTTATCCAAAAACTTGGAAATAATACCATGAATATATAATGAAATGAAAGAGGGTTGTGCAGTCATTATACAATGCAAATGCAGGAGTAAGTATATTACTTTATCCATCAAACAGAAGTAAAAAAACACATTGATTGAACACTTTACATGTGTAGTGCTTTAAAGGTAGTACTGACATATTTCAGTGTGTGTTAAAATTATTACTTGCTTCTCTTCCCCAGAAAGAAGGCACTTGTCTATCTCCCTGTGCAAGATTTGGTACTTCAGATTTTTCTGCATTACTGCTCTTTAAAGCGCTAAGCAAGAGAGCCAATAGGGAGAATTTCTGGTCCCAAAGTTTCAGCTGAGCAGTCTCTTGTTAAGACTTCCAGGAAAAGCTGCTGCAACATTTTGCGAAAGAAGTTTGTTTGAAACTGGTCAGAGAAACGGTTGGTTCTGTGTAGACTTTCTGGATGTCATCTCTTTTTCTGTGGACGCAGAGATGAGATCTTGTGCTAGGACACAAATCTTTCACATACAGTAATAATAGTTTTCCCATGTATTGTGGGATTTGTAGTCCAATGGAGAGACAAATTGGGGCAGGCAATTTCTAAATTTATTTTGATTTTTGTTTAAATTTGTGCCTAAGCACTACTCTGGGCAGATAACAGTTAAAACACAGCTACCTAATCCCACCTTCAATAGCCAAAACATTTTTGTGGGCACCAATAATAAATACACTACTGGGGCCAAGAGTGACAGTTTTCATGCCTTTTTCTGGAAACTCCTCTGTTTATTTTAAAACTGGCAATTTGAATGACGAAATAATAGTGTTGATTCAACAAATTAGCATTTTTAGGTTAAAACTGATCAGTAACAAATCAGTCTCTTCATTTTTTTTGCCCTAACTTTCCAAACTTTGATTTATCCCAACCAAGGGCCCATGAGGTGGGAAGTCACGGATATAGATATGTTTTTCACATGCAACCTCTATTCCTATGGAATGATATCACTTGAAACAGTTCCTATCTAGTATGTGAAGGCCACAAAAGTGGTGACATAAAGAGATAGGGGGGAAAAAGATCACAGCTACTGCTGCAGAGAACTATATTTGGTCTGTAAATCTCAAGTGTAACTAGGCCAGTCTGAAAGTGTTACGGCACATGGTTGGTAGTGAAAGTGGAACTGTCCTTTGTGACTTGTGTAAGAGGGTAAGCGACCTAATTAATACTAAATTCTTTGGCAGAATTTTTTGCATGGTGAAGTCTTCCCATTAAATCTTTGGCTGAATAAATCTGCATCATCTACTGATGCTTTATAAAGAAACATTTGGTATTGCATGCTTTCCTAGTGAATTCGGATTTTGTTAAAATAAATATCTATTTGCATAAACTGATAATTCAAAGCCTTTACCCTGTAGTTTGATTATCATCATTTTATGTATTTATTATGCATTGTTCATGCTGCCCCAAATGTTATGGTGAGCTTAAGGTTGGTGTTTGAAATGATGTGGATATTTTTGACCAACATCAACATGCTGATGAATCCCACAAGCCATAAGCATGTTCTCTCCACTTTCTGAATTCCTTGTCCTGTTTTCCTTTGCTCACCTTCTTTCATTTGTTGAACCCTCTCTGATGCACCTCCTGTACAGTCTCTGATACACCTTTTAGATTGTGCCATAAGTGAAGATGAGTTTGTACTTTCCTAAGATATAAGCATGCCAGGCCCTTGGGGATAGTGAGAGAAGATTTGTGGCTTGCCACTGAGATTAGATTATTGTATGTCTGATCCGGTTGGGATCTTCTATATTCTTACATGTAAGAGTATTATTATATAAAAGTAGACAATTCAAAATAAAAACATATTAATAAGCTTTTCATATGAATGAAGGAACCTGCTTTATAACAAGTAGGATAATTAGCCCATCTAGCTCAGTGGATCCCAACCTGGGGTCCCCAGATGTTCTTGACTAAATCTCCCAGAACACTTTACTGCAGAATTGGAGCTGTGGTCCAAGAACATCTGGAGACTCAATGATGGCAACCACTGATCTGACCCATTGTTCTCTATACAGGCATTTTCAACCTATGGTCCTCCAGATGTGTTTCTACTCCAAGTCTATATAGGTCAGAACCCTGTTGAGAACTACAGTGTGCCTAAAGGTAGCCATGAAAACACTTTTCTCTCCTGCAGAGTTCCCTTTGCACAACTAGTTACATGCCTTTTTTCACAACCAACGTGAGATGAATTGTACAAAGGACAGGTAACTGGAGGGGGACGCCAGTTACATGAATTCATAGAATCATAGAGTTGGAAGAGACCTTAAGGGCCATCTAGTCCAACCCCCTGCCATGCAGGAACCCCTATCACAGTATTTCTGACAGATGGCCATCCAGCCTCTGCTTAAAAAACCTCCAAAGAAGGAGACTCTACCACCCTCCGTGGCAGCATACTCCACTGCCAGACAACTCTAACCATCATGAAGTTCTTCTCAATGTTGAAATGGAATCTCTTTTCCTGTGGTTTGAGACCGTTGCCCCGAGTTCTAGTCTCGGAAGCCATGGAAAACAAACCCGTTCCCTCCTCAATATGACATCTTTCAAATATTTAAACATAGCTATCATATCCCCTCTGTCTTCTTTTTGAAAGGCTAAACATTCCCAGTTCCCAAAGCCATTCCTTGTAAGACATTTCTTCCAGATCTTCAACCATCCTGGTCGCCCTCCTCTGCACCTGCTCGAGGTTGTCAACATTAGCTAGATTATCTCAGCAAGAACCCGGCCAGTTCGGCTAGATGCAAAAGCCTGACAATATTTGACGATCTATGAATCAATATTCATAAATGCTGGTAGAAGAAAAATCCCTTCTTGGAGGCACTTATTATTATTATTATTAGTTTAATTTTTACAAATTGAATGAAAGCAGGCACATAATAATTTAGATTGCTGCAATTCATCTAGCACAAAACACACATAATTATTATCTCTCTTTCTTATCCTCTTTCTAGGACTTCAACATGTGCTCTTCAGAAACTAGGCACTGCTGTTCACAGTTCAGCCACATAATGTTCTCTTAGCATCCAGTAGCTGTCAAACGTGTCCAACTGGACTTCTGGCCTAGCAGAAGTGTGGCTGACCCATTCACCCATTTGCAGAGGAAATGGACACCCACGTGGACTTGCTGACAGAGCTCCAGCTACTGGATAAGGTACCCACACTAGAACGACTCCGGGCAGCTCAGAAACGCAGAGCCCAGCAGCTGAAGAAATGGGCACAGTATGAGAAGGAGATGCAACACAAGAGGAGGAAACATGAGAAGAAACGGAATGTTGTCAGTCGCAAGAAAGTTTCTTTTGAGGCCAGTGTTGCACTGCTGGAGGCATCGTTAAGGAATGACATTGAGGAAGGTAAGAGATGTTGAACATTTGGGCATCACATATATCTTCCTTATGTTTGTCTACAAACAATATGTAACCACATACTGTGCTCAAGCTGACTTTGGATCTGGTTTCAAACCATATGTTGGCCCTGAATTCACAAATACTGTATTTGTAAAGTTGTGAGGTGGAGTTCTTCTGAATGAGTATATGTATTTTTGGGTGTCATGCTGTATTTCCCCTAAATATGATTTTAATGCCTATTCTGCATCTTGTTCTATTGCAACACATATTATAGCATTACTTCTAGTATTGATATGACCAGCTTTGTGGTCTTCCTCGAGTCATTCATAGCTGAGGGCAGCTAAGAATGCTTCTTAGCTGTATAGGGTGGTAACTCAGCTGTGACTCCATTATGGCAAAAGTGAACCTATGTTATTGTCATCAAGTAGATTGCTGCCATTCACTTGTCCTGAGATTGCAGACTGGAAATTTCAGCCAATTCCTTTTTGGGTGGAGACAGGGGTGGGTTAGCTGACATATATGATGATGCTAATATTGAATCCATTATACTGATTGCTTGTATGTTTCTAGATGCAGTTCAAACAGTCTGCATTACAGTTTAAAGCAGTTCTAAATGGAATTATTTGAGGTGTCACTTTCATACCTATCAACCTGTTTTTCCTTTGTGATCAACTCTGCAGACCCTGTTTGTGAGAATGTGGGTGAAATCAAGTTGGTTGGTAGGCCGACACCCAGGAATTCATGTTGGTGGCCTCATGTCTGTGGAATGTTGTTCCACTTGAGGGACAGACACATGGGTCCTACCTTATAGGCTTTTACACATGCTATAAACATTCACTTCTTTCGAGCTATCTTTTTAAAATGGTATGTTGTGGTAGTTGGCTCTCCGAATGTTTTAGACTGCATCTCCCAGAATTCTGAGCCTGTATTGCCAAAGATAAATAGGACTATGGTAGTTGTGGTCCAAAAATATGGATGTTCCCTACCACTTGGCTAAACTGATACTACTTTTAATCACTTGTGTATGTGCTAACCTAAGGGTGTTAGGTGTTAATTTTAATTGTTATTGATTCCAACTGCTTCACAGTACAACATGATGGTGACTGGTAATGAATTAATATGTATTTCATACATTGGAAGCAAGGGTTTTGTCTCTTAAAAGCTGTCTGTAAATATTTTTAAAAGTGCTGCGATTTGTTTAAAGTAAAATTAAGAGCCAACGTGTTTGTTACATTTGTTGTCACTAGAAGCTCAAATTCATTAGTCAAATTCTCGGTCTTGGACATGGCAGATGATTTGAATAAGATGGGGGGGGGGCTGGAGAGGCCTCAAATTACACCAAGGAAAGATGCTGTATAAAACCCTGGGAATTACTATCAGACAGTCTAAAGCATGGGTGTACAAACTTTTTGCAAGGAAGGCCAGATTTAGCGAGGTAAAATTGCGTGGGGGCCGACCATTCAGCTGCATTTGGCCCCCGAGCCAGACATTGGACAAGTCTCTATAGCATGCAAATAGGTAGGGAGGACGCTGCAGCAACAGAGCTGGGGGCGGGTAGGGTGGGAAGGTGGCTGGGTGGTGGTGGACGGAGGCAGAGAGGGCAGGCAAAACATAAAACTGCAAGCTGATGCCTCCATCCGGTATGGGGAAGGGCCAGCTGGTTAGGATGCATGACAGGCTGAGCCGGCAGGGAGAAGAGGCCGTGGGCCACTCAAAATTTGTAAACGGGCCGCATTTGGCCCCCGGGCCTGGCTTTAGACATGCCTGGTCTAAAGCTAGAGGAGCCATTGGTTTAACTTAGTACACCATGGCTCGCTATGTACAAACAGAACAGGTGGGGTCAAGTTAGTGTGTGTGAGTTGTGTCATTACAGTCGTGGCCGACTCTTTTTGACTCCATGTCCATAGAGTTTTCTTGGCAGGAATACTGGAGTGGTCTGCCAGTCCTACTCCAGGCGCCTAGGATTAGTTGACAATCAAAGAGGTTTTTGAGAAGTTTCACACAACCTTTGATGAAGATCTAGGAAATGATGGTGCTGAGTTTTTCCTAAAATGAAAGCCAAACTTTTTATTAGAAATACCCCATCATTAGAGCTTCAGATCTATTTCTAGTCCAGGGACTGAGTCAGATCTTCATGACTTGCAAAGCTATTTGTGCTTCCCATCCTATGTCAGATAATTTAAAAAAATGTTATTTGCAATGTTCAGGTGTGAAAAGCTCCTGCAGTGAGAAGCAGACTTTCTCAGTACTTAAGGAAGCCTCTCTCCTAAGGCGTGTAGGTAGTCGCTTGTTATGGCATCAGATTAAATTTGAAGATTTCTGCATTTGCTGAAAATCTGAAGGGTTGGCAATGAACTGCATTTGTTTCGATAAGGATCAAACTGGAAGAAACTTCACATCCATGTATATCCTTGATAGTAAACGGGGTTTGGTTGTTTTTGGTTACATGGAAAAATATTGACTATGAATACAGGCAATTTTAACATATGTAAGTTGTTTTGGTTGTTTTAAAGATTCTTTTGCTATCTTCCAATACTTTGTAACATTTTTCTGGCTAACTATCATGCACTCGAGTGCTTAAATCTAATAGCAGCATTCCTAAGGGTAATAAATTAGAAAAACTAATACAAATGCATTGCAAAAATAGCATATAATGAAATTTGCATCAAACTGAGACAGTCCTGTTTTATGACAGTGCCATTCAGTTGAAATTGATTTCTGATTGCTTTTGTCGGAATGTGATCTGAATGTAGTTTATACCAAAACAGAAATTATAGCTGGATCCATTAGAAGCATTAATGTGGCTTGAAAGGAAATGCCATATGTATATGAAAAATGCAACTAATTGTTTAGAAGCAGAGAGGAAGATGAAAAGGATTACCCCAGATATTCCCTACTTGGTTCAGTCATTAGACATAAATTGTTCAACTAGGATAAAGCAGTAGGACATTACAGGGTATAATCTGATATCAAGATGCAAAAGAATAGATTGCTGAAGGGAAGATGATATCATCTCATTGATGTGGTAAACAGAGTGAGGAAGGAAAGAATCTTTTTATTTTTTCAATGTTTGCACATCTAGCCATTTTTAAAATAAAATATGTTTCGAAATTGGTTTTAAAGCAAGTAAACATGAGACTAATAACAATCAGTATATGGGAGCTGAAGGCCTTTTAATCTTTTTATGTGATAATTGTAGCCTTGAATAGCAAGGGGGGAAATAGAGAAAATGGACAAAGATGCATAATTGCCATCCACTGATGTATAATATGCCCGAAAATAATTATATTTATGACTGAGATTTGAAAGATGGTTTTACACAGTTAGCTAAAACCAAAGATTATTAAACATTTTCTCTCTTGAAGATAATCTTGTAAAGACCAAATAAGAAATTCTCTTGATATGCTGTGTACAACTAGGCACCTTTTTCTCCTGTAATAACTGGAAATCTATAGAGAATGGTGTATGGAAAGGTTTATCTGCTCCCTCCCCAGTGCAACTGGAGAAGTGACACCCTTCCCTAAAAAGTTATTTATTTATTTATTTATTTATTTATTTATTTATTTATTTATTTTTAGAGTATTTTTACCCCGCCTTTCTCCTTGGAAAAGGACCCAAAGTGGCTTACAGTAATGGGGGACAATATACAGTCCAATACAATTAAGACATGTTCAAGTATTGAGAACAGGGAATTGAGGGACATCTTACAGCATTAAAAGACTACATTACAATTAAAGCTACAAGAGAATGCGATCAGTGAGAAAGAGATTAAAATTCCATGTAAAAGTTATGAGTGATGGAAACTAACATTGAAAACATAGTGTCCGTGCAATCACACAAGGTTCTAAGTGGTTATAAACACAAAGTCTATGTGATCATATAGATTCATATAAAAGACATATAATAGGTAGTCCATCATTCACGGAAAGCTTGCCTGAGGAGAAAGCATATTAGGTGGAGAATGTTAGTGGCCTAAGCCACGTTGAAGGACAAACAGAGATTTTAGCACTCCCTAATTCTAGTTCTGTGTTGTTGTTGTTGTTGTTCAGTCGTTCAGTCGTGTCCGCTTTTTCGTGACCCCATGGACCAGAGCTCGCCAGGCCTTCCTATCTTCCACTGCCTCCCGGAGTTTTGTCAAATCCATATTGGTTGCATCGTTGACACCGTCCAACCATCTCATTTTCTGCCGTCCTCGTTTCCTTTTGCTTTCAATCTTTGCCAGCATCAGGGACTTTTCCAAGGAGTCCTCTCTCCTCATGAGGTGGCCAAAGTACTGGAGCCTCAGCTTCAAAATGTGTCCTTCCAGTGAACATTCAGAGTTGATTTCTTTCAGGATGGATAGGTTTGATCTCCTTGCAGTCCAGGGGACTCTCAAGATTCTCCTCCAGCACCACAGCTCAAAAGCATCGATTCTGCGGCGATCAACATTCTTTATAGTCCAGCTCTCACTTCCATACATCACTACTGGAAAAAACATAGCTTTGATTATCCTGACCTTAGTTGGCAAAGTGATGTCTCTGCTCTTTAGGATGCTACCTAGGTTTGCCATTGCTTTCCTCCCAAGAAGCAAGCGTCTTTTAATTCTGTTGCTGCAGTCGCCATCTGCAGTGATCAAGGAGCCCAAGAAAATAAACTCTATCATTGCCTCCATTTCTTCCCCTTCTATTTGCCATGAGGTGATGGGACCGGTGGCCATGATCTTAGTTTTTTTTGATGTTGAGCTTCAGCCCATTTTTCACTCTCCTCTTTCACCCTCATTAAGAGGTTCTTTAATTCCTCCTCACTTTCTGCTATCAGAGTAGTATCATCTGCGTATCTGAGGTTGTTGATATTTCTTCCGGCAATCTTAATTCCGGCTTGTGATTCATCCAGACCTGCCTTTCGCATGATGTACTCTGCATATAAGTTAAATAGGCAAGGTGACAGTATACAGCCTTGTTGTACTCCTTTCCCAATTTTAAACCAGTCAGTTGTTCCATATCCAGTTCTGATGGTTGCTGCTTGTCCCACATATAGATTTCTTAGGAGACAGATAAGGTGGTCAGACACTCCCATTCCTTTAAGAACTTGCCATAGTTTGTTGTGGTCCACACAGTCAAAGGCTTTGGCATAGTCAATGAAGCAGAAGTAGATATTTTTCTGGAACTCTCCGGCTTTCTCCATAATTCAGTGCATATTGGCGATTTGATCTCTAGTTCCTCTGCCCCTTCGAAATCCAGCTTGCACTTCTGGAAGTTCTCTTTCCACATACTGCTGAAGCCTGCCTTGTAGAATTTTGAGCATAACCTTGCTAGCGTGTGAAATGAGTGTAATTGTGCGATAGTTGGAGCATTCTTTGGATTTTCCTTTCTTTGGGATTGGGATGTAGACCGATCTTTTCCAGTCCTCTGGCCGCTGCTGAGTTTTCCAAATTTGCTGGCACATCGTGTGCAGCACCTTTACAGCATCCTCTTTTAAGATTTTAAAGAGTTCAATTGGAATACCGTCACCTCCACTGGCCTTGTTGTTTGCAATGCTTTCTAAGGCCCACTTGACTTCACTTTCCAGGATGTCTGGCTCCAAGTCAGCAACTACGCTATCTTGGTTATCAGGGACATCCAGATCTTTCTGATATTCCTCTGTATATTCTTGCCATCTCTTCTTGATCTCTTCTGCTTCAGTTAGGTCCCTACCATTTTTGTCCTTTATCATATCTATCTTTGCATGAAATGCCCCTTTAATATCTCCAATTTTCTTGAAAAGATCTCTGGTTTTTCCTTTTCTGTTGTTTTCTATTTCTTTGCACTGTTCGTTCAAGAAGGCCGCCCTGTCTCTCCTTGTTATTCTTTGGAAGTCTGCATTCAATTTTCTGTATCTTTCCCTTTTCCCCTTGCATTTTGTGTCCCTTCTCTCCTCCACTATTTGTAGTGCCTCGTTGGACAACCACTTTGCTTTCTTGCATTTTCTTTTCTTTGGAATATTTTTCATTGCAGTCTCCTGTACAATGTTACAAGCCTCCATCCATAGTTGTTCAGGTGTTCTGTCCACCAAATCTAGTTCCTTAAATCTATTCTTCACTTCCACCGTGTATTCATAAGGGATTTGACTTAGATTATACCTGACGGGCCCAGTGGTCTTCCCTACTTTCTTCAGTTTAAGTTTGAATTTTGAAATAAGAAGCTGATGATCTGAGCCACAGTCAGCACCAGGTCTTGTTTTTGCTGACTGTATAGAGCTCCTCCATCTTTGGCTGCAGAGAACATAATCAATCTGATTCCGGTATTGTCCATCTGGTGATGTCCATGTGTAGAGTCACCTTTTGTGTTGTTGGAAAAGAGTGTTTGCAATGACCAGCTTGTTCTCTTGACAAAACTCAATTAGCCTTTGCCCTGCTTCATTTGGAACTCCAAGGCCAGACTTGCCAGTTATTCCTTTTATCATTTTGAATCCCTACTTTAGCATTCCAAACCCCTATGATGAGAAGAACATCTTTCTTTGGTGTCAGTTCTAGAAGTTGTTGTAAGTCTTCATAAATTTGGTCGATCTCAGACTCTTCAGCACCGGTAGTTGGTGCATAAACTTGGATTACTGTGATGTTGAAAGGACTGCCTTGGAATCGTACCGAAATCATTCTATCATTTTTTAGGTTGTATCCCAGCACTGCTTTTCTCACTCTATTGTTGACTATGAGGGCTACTCCATTTCTTCTATGGGATTCTTGCCCACAGTAGTAGATGTGATAGTCATCTGAACTGAATTCACCCATTCCTGTCCATTTAAGTTCACTGATGCCCAAGATGTCAATGTTTATTCTTTCCATCTCACGTTTGACCACATCCAGATTATCCTGGTTCATAGATCTCACATTCCAGGTTCCTGTGCAGTATATTTCTTGCAGCATTGGACTTTCCTTTCTCTTCCAGGCACGTCTGCAGCTGAGCGTCCTTTCGGCTTTGGCCCAGGCACTTCATTAGCTCTGGAGCTACTTGTACTTGTCCTCCGCTCTTCCTCAGTAGCATGTTGGATGCCTTCCAACCTGAGGGGCTCATCTTCCAGCATCATATCTTTTAGCCTTTTGTCTCTGTCCATGGAATGTTCTTGGCAGGGATATTGGGGTGGCTTGCCAGTTCCTACCCCAGGAAGTCATATTACAGGCCTCATTGTCACCAGTGTAATTAGCCTTACAATGATGAATGCACAGTTCAGCCTGTTTTATTTTGTAGCCTCACTGATTAACTGGGACACAAAAGTAGAAATGTGCCCCATTTATAAGATATTCTAGACTGATATTCTAGTTCTATGTACACTCGCTCAAAAGGTCTTCCTATTTCATGTGAATTCTTTTCAAAAGATCATGCACTGCCAGACACAACTTTGCCTTCCTACACTGTCACTTGTTCACTGCTTTGCTGAGGATCCCTTCAGGACCTGTGGGCTGTTATTCCCAATAGTCATAGGCAAATTATGAGGTATAATGGGAGCTGGAATCCAAAACATACAGAGGGCCATACTGTCCATCCTTGTGGTAGGGACTTGGATGCTCTGAATGATGGATACTTGCATTAAGAGCTCCTGCCTGTTAAGGAGCTGGGTATAGTTTTTGAAACATGTCCCTTGGCTTCATCACTTTAGTTAGAATTACCCACTTTAGTTCCCTTTCCTCCTTGATTTATCTGTTGCAGGCAATTCTATCATATTGTAAACAGCATGACAGGATGAGCAATTTTGATCATCTCTTTCTCTCACTTTATTCCCCTTTCTCATTGTGCTCTTCTTTGCTTTTTGCTTTCATTCTTTTTGTTTGAGAGGCAATAACATTTTCACATACTATATCCTGAAAGCTGATCTTCACGTTGGAAAGTGATACCCCATACCTCACAATATTGTGTATTTCCTGATGTCTCTCAGACTGCAATCCCTTTCCATTAGAGTCAGTCGGTGAGTAAAGTGGTTAATGTACATTAAGCAGCAATCATAATTTGACTCTTTTGGGATCATGTATTCTCACTGCAGCTTCTTGGAAAAACATCAAAGATTTTTCAAGACAAGCATGTTGAAAGACTGTGTGGGAAGGATCCCTGCATTGAAATGCCCAGTGGAAGCTTTGTTTTTTCCTTGCGCGGAAAGGGAATTTTTTTAAAAAAAACTATGCTATTTGGTATTTATGATGCCACTTCGGCTTTTTTGTTAGAGACTCAGAAAAGAAAATCTGTCAGAGCCTTAGCATATCTCTTTGCAAATGCTGCTGTTTATTTCCCTCTTATCAGCTATAGGCTTAGTTCCCATTATAGTCAGCTGTGCAGACGAAACAAAGCAAGAATAATCCCTGCTTGAAAATATGTCAGTTTAAAGGGAAGGCATGACAAAGAAGGCAAACTCAAAGAAAAAGAGGAAGGATTGGGATTATCTTGATAGACAGCTTGTCCTCGGTGTAATCTTTATGGAGGGCACGGTGGAGAGCATTACATAAATAGATGCTAAGAAGAGATTTGCGCCAACATTATGTCTTTGCTGCCTTAAGAGGGTTTGAGGTAAATTACTTGTAAGTTGTTAGAACCACACAGTTACCGGTAATTACTTCAAGTCACTACTTAGAGGCTGAGGGTGCTAGGTAATTAACTAGGTGAAAGAAAGAAAGCAGGTTTGTGGGCAACCGCAAAATAAAAGCTATGTTTTATAATATTCCCAGTTAGGTGATATCCCTCTGACTATCTGTGTGCTGGATTTATGAAGAGATAATAATAATCATATACTGTACAGTACAGTCAAGTCAGTTCTGACTTATGGCTGTCGTTTTCAGGGTTTTCCAGGTATACAATACTCAGAAGCAGTTTAATATTCTCATCTTGTCGGCGCTGCTTGGGACTGTTGCTTACCGAAGGCCACACAGGGTGGTTGTACTTGAAGGATACACAGTGGTTCTGCAGGCAGATACCTATACAACTGAGCGATCCAGATCTGCTAACACAGCAAGGATTACAGTACCTTCATATTTAGGTTTTGTGTAATGCTGCAATTCTGCCGGCAATGAGCAGATGTGTAACACTAAAGTGGAATGTGTGAGGCCTGTTATCATTGGTGGCATTTTTCTGTTTCCCACACACACTTTTGTACGTTTAGGGCTTTAGGCTGTCTATTGCTTGATTTGGATTGATCCTCCTTGTATGGCTTTATCTGATGCTGGTTTCTAGGCTTTTTACCATGCTCCATTTGTTTTGATTTTCATTTTTTAAATGTCTTGAGAGCTACTGGTTTAAAAGAGAAAGGTAGGACCTACTCGTAGGTACTGTGGAGTACAAATGACTACTAAACATGTTTCTAGACAATCTCAGACCCCAGGTGAAGCGAAGGGTGTGAGGTAAGTTCTAAAAGGTGAAGGGAAAGCCAACTTTCTGTGTCTAGACTCTTTAATTGGAATACTATTTTTAAATGAAGTTGTGATTTTGTGAGCATTCAGATATGCACATCTGTCCAAATCTGAATCCCTCTTGCAGAAGTGGTACAATCCAGGAACAGTTAAAACTGACCTTGACATGACATCCTCCAAGATAGCCGATCTCATTTTTTGCACCATAGCCTTTCATTGACAAACTACTAGAGTTGGTGTTTATTCACACTTGGAGATAGATGGGATGCTGGAAAAATGTATAAGATTAGGGAAAGGGACTATAGCCAGGTATTAGTAAAGGTGGTTCATTTAGGGGGTCTTCCTAGGATATTTGAGATATTGCATGCCATCAAGTTGCTTCTGACTTATAATGGTCCCATGCATGATTGACTTCCAACATATCATGCCCTCTCAGCTTTGCTCAGCTCCTCTAAATCCAAAGCTATGGCTTCATTTCTGGAGTCAACCGATCTCCACTTTTATTTATTATTTATTTATTTGTTATATTTCTATACCGCCCATCTTCTGGACGGAACTCTGGGCGGTTTACAAATTAAAACAAAACCAACAGGATATTACAAAAAAAAAGGGCAAGTGAGTGCTAATAAAATAAGGAGGGTGAGACCCTCCACAAGAGGCAACACAGACGGCAATTTTAAAAAAACATTAAGTAAAAAGGTCGCCATATGCCTCTTTAAAAAGGAAGGTTTTCAGAGCCTTTTTAACGGCGGGCAAGGGACTGTGTTAGGCGCAGCTCACTAGGGAGATGATTCCACAACATGGGGCCCACCACAGAGAAGGCGTGGTTACGCGTGAGCGATTTCCGCGCCTCCCTGGGTGTGGCTACCCTAAGTGAGTGCACCTGCGCCATTCTCGTGGGCCTGACCCAGTTTCCTGCTGCTTTCAACTTTTTCTAACACTGTTGCCTTTTCCCAGGAGTCTTGCCTTCTCATGATGGGCCCAAATGATGACAGCCTGAGTTTCTTCGTTTTTGCCTCTAGATGAATTTCAGGCTTGATTAGATCTAGGATCCATTTGTTTATTTATTTATTTATTTATTTATTTTTGTATTTATATCCCGCTTATCTACTACATGTAGTACTCTAAGCGGCTAACAAGGGCAATAAATGCCGAATCAAACACAATAGAATACATAGAAAACATCACATATAAAGCAAAAATAGCATATAACAATAAGACAACATACCATGTAAAATCCTACTGCATCCCAGCATGCAGAGGAACAGATCCTAACAAATAAAATTAAAATTAGACACACCTTAAAACAGTCAAAGCTTAATAACAATAACGATAACGATGGCGGGAGGAAAAACAACAACTAAGGATCGCCAAAGGCCTCTCGGAACAGAAAGGTTTTTAAAGCTTTCCGAAAGGCCTGCAGGGACTCTGCAGAGCGCACTTTACTGGGGATGGAATTCCATAAGGAAGGGGCTGCCACTGAGAAGGCCCGGTTCCGAGTAATCGTCTTCCGGGCCTCTCGTGGGGTGGCAACCCGCAGCAAATGCACTCGCACCTGCCGAACAGGACGGGCCGAGGTGGATCGCTGGACGATACGCTCTGTCAGGTAGTCCGGTCCCAAGCCATGGAGGGTTTGTCTTTCCATGGCACCCATGAAGCTCTCCTTCAGCACCATAGACTGCATCATTATTTTTTCATTTTAATATTCAACTTCAGTCCTGCTTTTGCACTTTCTTTTTTCACTTTTATCAGAAGTCAACAGAATTTTCTTCTAGTAAGATGGTGTCATCTGCATGTTTCAAATTATCAATATTTCTTCCACTCATTTTCATTCCCCCTTCATCTGTACCTAATCCAGTTTTTTATATGATACATTCTGTGTAGATACTGTACAGGAGGATGTAAGACACATTTACAATAAAACTCTTTTTTAGCAGTTTTCTGACTACATTCTGGTCTACTTTAGTTCACTCACTCCTAGTTCAACGGTATTTAAAAGTTCAGTTTCTTCTTGCTTTTCAATTTCTAGTTTATCCTGATTCATACTTATTACATTCCCATGTTACAGTTATATGTGTTTCACAGTACCTAACTTTCCTTTTATCATTCAGGGTACTGAGGCCAGTTGAACCAATTACCCCAAGAAGTGGTGAGTGCTCCAGTACTGGAGGCATTCCAGAGAAAGCTGAACCATTATCTGTCACATTTGCATGGACTTGGATTCCTGCACTGAGCAGGAGTTGGACTTGATGGCCTTATAGGACCATTCCAAATCAGTTGTTCTATTATTCTGTGGTGTTTGTCATGGTATCTCAGCTTTGACCTATTGCCCCTTGGGTTACCCTGCTAGGAATCCAGATTCAACATGGAGTCTAGACTGCCGATAGCCTTGGCCTCGGCTTCTCTTCCACATTCATATCCCCTTACCACATTAAGTGCTTAATGAAGGTGATATTAATGGAAAACATCTGAAGAATGACTGAAAACTTCATTGTTGTTGTTGTTGTTGTTGTTGTTGTTGTTGTTGTCGTCGTCGTCGTCGTCGTCGTCATCATCATCATCATCATCATCATCATCATCATCATCATCATCACACAGCAGACAAAATAACTACACTGGATTTTGTATTACAAATCACTAGTCAAATGTGTTATGCAAGCAGATCCCAGTAAGGTGGCTTTCTGCAGCTGACTGATGGTGCCTTGGTGAACTCCAATTTGTTCTAAATATTTGCTTAGCTCTTTAGATTATATTATTATTATTAGTGAATTCTGTCTGTGCTGGAAAGTCCTTTTGTAATGATACTTTAATTCAATCATAGATGTATGAGAACAGAATTAGTGAGCACAGTGGATTTTGGCATTCCGTATACTGTGCATATCTTTCCATGGTTTCCACAGAAGCACATACACATTGCACCACTTCAGATATAAAACTAACTTTTTCAGTTAGAAAAAAAATACTTTTTATAGGGGCCATTAATTAGCTTCTATAAATTACTTTCTCCAGCTGTACTCTCTTAATCCTAGTGATTCCCTAGATATTCAGACCTTTACAAGGTGCCTTAAATTTTCTATATACCTTTTTTTCTTTTTCAAGTGCTTCTGAAACTAGTGTTTCTCTGTCCTTTCAAATATTAAGTAGGCTTCATTTTTCCAGCAACTGCAGTTGATTTATTTTCAGTCCATCTTTACTTCCTTCCTAAGTTCTCATGCAATTGTTCCCAGAAGATAAATCTTAGTTTTTTGTACGTAGTACAATATATATCTTATGGTTGGCAGGTCTCAGGTTGCCCATTGAACTATTGGAGAATTACCTTGTTCAGGACAAAGAGCAAACCTCCAGACAAATCATGCTCCAGGGCAAAATTTGATTTTGGAATGAAATGGCATTAATTTCTAGGAAGAACTCTCCGTCCATTCCCAGTAGACATCTGGACTTATTGGCTGTAAATGATAGTAGTTGTATGTGCAATGGACTTCCAAAACATTGGTATGCCAGAATGGCAGCAGAGAAGGAAGAAACTGACGAGATCTCGGGGGAGTGTGCACATGCACCCATTGTGCTGTTTGCAGCAAGGCAGAGGCTACGCAGCCATCATCATTTTTGTGTGTGGCCCAAGCATGTCAGTGTGCTTACACTGTCTGAAATCCCCTTGTTCACCTTCGCACTGTCTTGTGATGGTTCTATTTAATTTAATTGAAAGCTTCCTGTTCTGTCTTATGGTTCAAAGGCTCCGAAGACCCCCTTTCCACACAATGAAGCCTTTGGGATCCTCAGGAATGGGTAGCCTCCAGTATCCAGAAATCACTGCCAGATTGCTGGTGGCAGCCCTAATCCTGGTGCTGGTGATCCAGTGGCAATTTTAGGAAGCATGCTGCAACGTTATCTGTGCTAGATCTGTGATGCTGGCCAATCAGGAGCTGTGCAGGGAAAGGCATCATCCCACCTCCTCTCTGATTGGCCAGCAGCACGAAACAGGAAAGATGACGAATATAATTGATTTTGGCAGCTGAAGGTAAAATATTGGGAGTATTATTTAACTAAATAATATGTAGAATATCGTTCATTTGAATGGTTTAACGAAT
The DNA here is from genome assembly GCA_037367245.1 of Phrynocephalus guinanensis. Taxonomy (NCBI): domain Eukaryota; kingdom Metazoa; phylum Chordata; class Lepidosauria; order Squamata; family Agamidae; genus Phrynocephalus; species Phrynocephalus guinanensis. Next base: position 97,650,523 of record CM074737.1, read on the forward strand.
TTGATAAATCACGAATGCACATGTTACCCAAACTTCATTGTAGGTAGCCTTTTTTGTGGTTAATCAAGACACAGTATCTTAAATGTATAATTCACACTACGACACATGAAAGGAAACGTGCAGTGATGTAGGGCAAAATCATTTTTGCTGGCCACTTGTTTGTTTATAATACCTATTTTTGCTCTCGTATGTGATTGAAAACATTCTGCATTTCAGGCCTCAAACTGATTAGGAAACCACAATCCCATCAATATTGTAGTAGATGCAGATTAAATCTTATCTTGAAATTGATTTCAATTGAATGTTTTTGGTGCAGCTGATTCTCCTTACTGTTAGACCAGTTCAGTTTGAAATGCAAAACATCTGCTATCTTTGGAAAGAAATGGGATGGAAAAGCCATCTAATGTTCTTTTTCCATATTTTGGTTCAGGGAAGAGGTTGTTAGCACATATGTGTGCAGCCTACACAGCTGTATGCCTTTCAGTTTTAGCCCTGCCTATTTAATTGGGGTGGATTTTAAGATGTGGTTAAAGGCCTTGTTCATTGATTAAGTAATGCTTGCAAGGCATGCTAGAGTAAAGCTTGACTTAACACCAGTGGGAATGGGTGCAAAGAGGCTGAAAATCCAGAAGAGTTAACCCTTGAAATTTTTTCATCTTATTTTTCATAGGCATATCGGTATGCATTAGCAAACGAGGGGATGGATATCTGCCATTTCTCGCCTCCTTTTCATTTTAACACAAAATGCTGAGCAAGAACAGGATGCACTACTGTCCTTAGGGCTTGAAGATGCTGTCACAGAGGCAATTAGTTATATTTGACAGCATGGTGATGTTTGGAAGCTAGTCCAGAAGAAGACTAAATGTTTTGTATTTTGTTAACCATTTTCTTGGTTCTGTAGAGCTATTTGCTGAACAAAAACAGTCAAGACAGTAAACTTTGCAATGATTTTAAATTTTAAATCAAATAACAGAAACAGTAACAAAAGTCGTACCAAGTCAACCCAAAACGTAAGAAACAAAAACAAACAAACCCTACAAATGAATATTTGTGACTTCCATGCCCAAAGAGGGCAGGAGTTGTTTACGTAAGACAAATGTGTCCAAAAGGTCTGTCTAATCCAAAATTCTCAGAAACCAAATTCCAAGACAACTTGACTATTCAAAGTCTTTCCTTCCTATGAGGAGGGATGGCCTGGGACTCAAAGAATGTAGTTACAGAGATAAAGTTTACCTTTTCTCTCAAAGGTAAAGAAGCTTGTCCAGCTTTCTACCAATTGAAGCTTTCAAAACACAGTCTTTTCTGAAGGATCTCCCCACCCACTGGCTTGAACGGAATAGGTCCAAGAACTGCTGGTTTAGTTGTTTGTGCTGCTTGATCAGCCCAAAGAGGTGTTGAGCGTTTTCCAGCACCGCCTCCCCACTAAGAGGTTGCACCCTTGCTTCCCTGCTCTGCCTGCTGCAGACACAGCCTCTGAGTGTTCACCTGCTGGAGGAATTGAGGCTGGGAGGTACTAACCCTGTTTGACTGATAATGTACTGGCACAGTCAAACTGGCAGTTCATGGGCATCTCTACCCATAAGGGTTTCTTCTTCACATTGTCTTGCTGAACCTTTTGGGGGGAGGGAGCCAAAGTCCACAGTCCTGTTGCTGTAACCTGCAGCCAAGTTGCCTCTGACTTATGGCAACCCTATAAATTAGTGTCCTGTTCTCAACAGGCATCCCATCCCTAACAAGTGTCTTATACTCAACAACTCTGCTCGGCTCTTGTAAACTTACATGTACAGGGCACCTTGTAAATTCAACTTCCTTTAGGGAGTCAATGTATCATGTATTCTGGTTGTTGTTTTTCTCCTGCTGTTCTCACCAGGATTATTGACATTTCCAGTGAATCTTTCTTTCTCGTAATGTGCCCAAAGTACGACAGCTTCAAGGTTTCTCATTTCTGCTTCTGGAGATGGTTCAGGTGTGATTTGCTCTATGACCCACTTGTTCTTCTTACTGGCAGTCCAAGGAATCCACAAAGCTCTCCTCTAGCATTATTTCAAAAGAATCAGCTTTTTCCCCCCTGTCAGCTTTCTTTACTGTCCAACTTTCACAACCACACATCATGATTGGGAATACAAGACTGTTGATCATCTTGCCCTTGGTTCCCTGTGACACCACATCTGGTCACCACATTTCAAAAAAGACAGTGGGACTGGAAAAGGTGCAGAAGAGAGCAACTAAAATGATTACTGGACTGGGGCACCTCCCTTATGAGCAAAGGCTACAGCACTTGGGGTTCTGGAAAAAAGGTGCCTGAGTGGGGAAATGATTGAGACAATGCAGGGGAGTGGTATCAGGAGACAGCTATCTAGTCTTGTGTGCTCCCAGAGGCATTTGGTCTGGCCACTGTGATATACAAAAAGCTGGACTAGGTGAGTCTTTGGCCTGATCCAGCATAGCTCTTCTTAGGTTTTTATGACACATCCATAATTTAATTTCTCTTACATTAGCATGCTTTATGGAATTACAACCACTGTTCCACATATTATGCTAATACACTGCAACTCAATGTGCCTGTCGCTAGAACAAAAAGTAAATTTAAGATGGGAGGCCATGCCTGGTGTGCTCATGAAGGGTGTGTGTGAGAGACTAACATTGAATAGTGTTGGAGGGTGCTATTGCCACTCTTGCAACAACGAGCAGTAAATATAAAAAATTGAGTATAATCCATGACATTGTAGGAATTCCTAACCCTCTCTTGCCCAGGAAATGAACACTTTGATAGTAAAAATGGTAATGTTCATATACCTTTATCAGTATCTTATCTGGGTGGGAGCACGGAAATGACAAGAAATCAATTAAATAACTTGGCTGGGAAAGTTCTAACATTGTTGCAAGAGTGCAGTAAATACATATAAAGGGTGTAACTAAATCGTCTGAGTCACTAATCTTGGATAAACCTCTCTTGACATGGCACAACACTCTTTTGGGAGTTTATTGCAATATAGATGGTAATACAAGAAGCATAGAAATGCAGAGCTGGGTGAATGAAAGGGGGAATCAAAACCAACAATGACTGGGTGCACATTTCTAGTTGTGATTTTGGGATGGAACACAATCAGCATTGTGTTAGTACTAAAGGATTGTCATGGCTTACATTATTCCTTTTACACATGCATAAATTGTGAATTGGATTCTAACAAGCAATATAAGTAATGAAGTGTGTGTGTGTGTGTGTGTGTGTGTGTGTGTGTGTGTGTGTGTGTGTGTGTGTGTGTGTGTGTGTGTGTGTGTGTGTGTTTTGTGTCGTTACAGTGATGACCGACTCTTCATGACCCCATGTCCATGGAGTTTTCTTAGCAGGAATACTGGAGTGGTTTGCCAGTTCCTATTCCATAAGTAATGAATAAATAATGCTAATTCAGTGGATGAAATCCTACTAGTTGCACTTGAGTAGATCCACTGAATTAGAGGAGATTTTGTGAGTCATGTGCCCTGTAAGTCCCATTGATTCAAATGGGCCTACTCTGGCTGTAGCTCACTTTAGCATAGTAGGTCACTAGAATAAGCCAGTTTGAATCAAAGGAATTTACAGGGCAGATGACTTATCAAATCTCCTCTGACTCAGTGGATTATCATCTAGTCGAGTGCAACTTGTTAACTAAGCATTAGGATTTCAACCAATAAATTAAATATGCACTTTGAAACATTATCAGCAATGAATTACATTTTGCATTTCTAATATTAACACTTCCAATATAATTTTCAAGCCTAACATTCCAAGTAAATGGAAGGAGTCTCATTTAACTCCTCTGCATGCCCGTTCCCAGTTGTTCATTTTATACACCAAAGAAGAAATAGAACTCATTTTTCCCTCCCACAGAGGGTGTGAAAGAGAGGGTCTGGAACAGCTGGCTCCTTATTTAGAAAGCTGAATTTTATAAGGTCTGTAACTTCCCCAAGATGGGTCACATTCTATTAATTTCCCTCTGTAGTTTGTATGACAGTTGAGTGGGACTTTACTAAACACTCTTTACTCTGTCAACTGCTCCTTCTAGGACTTGTTTCCTAGACATTTTACCAGATAAGATTGTCTGATATCAGTTATTTTTGAGACTTATGCTGTGGTTTTTTTTGAAGTGCCCTCAGATGGATTGTTTCATTTCTATAACTTTTCCTATAGCAACATCAAGATGGCTAGTTACTAGATAATTGTCCAATATGTATGTATTTAATAAAAATACTAAAGGACCCCATGTACCAATATATAACTTAAATAACATTCCTGGAAAAAAATATAAGGAACATGAAGAGGGAAGAAGAAAGTGAAAAGTAGCTTGTTACTTTTTGGGACTACAAATCCCAGAGTCCATAGCCATTATGGTCTTCCTGGCTGGAGGATTCTGGAATTTTATTACCCCAAATATTTTTCCATGCTGTGGTCTAGGGTACACCAATAGTATGACTTCATATGAGGCACCTGTATGTGAGCGACTAGTTTAACCTTCCCAAATATGACATTCTATGTTTATTTTCCATGAAATATATCTCCACTGAGAATAGCAATGTGAGTCTAAAATTCCAGTGTATAATTTTATGCCTCTTGTTTGTTTCCCATATTTGTTTCTTCCAAAGATTTTATAAACCATCTTTATGGATAAAAACTTCTCAAGGTAAATTATGCTGACAACATTTTTTTTAAAAAAAAAATCAAGATTAAAGGAAATCTATGAAAGCCCGGGGGAAATAAAATCAGATTAATGCTGTGATGAATACCAGGCAGGCCTCCCTGAAAAATGTGATTTGAAGATGAGATGCCACAGCAGTGAAGCTGACATTTCAAGACTACTCATCTCATAGATCAGTGGTGGCGAACCTTCGGCACTCCAGATGTTTTGGACCACAACTCCCAGAAAATCCGAGCCTAGATTGCCAGTGACTGTGGGAGTTGTGGTCCAAAACATCTGGAGTGCCAAAGGTTCGCCACCACTGTCATAGATAAAGCAGGGGCCTGAATGAGGCTCTTGGTACCTAGACAGGTTTACACAGGAAGAAACGGCCCAGCAGGTGTTCTCCTCTTAAGCATTTAGAACTCTTGGTATTAAGTAAGGTTCAGGCTTTCAACTGGCCTCAGAAACAGAGCATGCACTGATCTAGTAACTTAGTGTAATTTCAGAATGACAGTGATACATTCCACATGTTCACTTCCATTTAATCTAAAATGCAGCAGCAAGGTTACTTAGAGTAGTTTCTAGACCATCCCCCAGAGTAGTCCCTCAAACGGACAATTTTCCACGTGCACTGAGTTGTCAGTATGAAATTTCAGTAAGCATATTGGCAAGGTTGTTTGGCGTTTGAAGTCTGAAAGCCAGCTTGACTCCTATGTATGGAAAATATGTATTACAATGTTTTATTAACTATCATGTACACTGTTCCCCCTCCCCCCATATTAGATTTGAATTAATATTAGGGCTTGTTAGTTGAACACAACTTTCTCTTCTTTTCTTTTATAAGTGAAAAACAAAACACCAGAAATCCATTAGGAATAAAACTATTTGGATTTGAAAATACTTCACTGGCTGGGTGTGAATAGTTTTTCCACTTGGCTGGGGGTGTTCAGTTTGGAAATGTAATTACTTGCATACACCCTTTCCCCTTGCCTGTTACAAAGGAAGTGTCTCTTTCCACTCATGGTATAAGAAATAATGGGTGAGGTTTCCAGTGAAACCCATGGCTTAATGGTAGGTATTATTTCATTGTGACACTGCATAAACAACCATGAACAGGTTTGTTTCTAATTATTATTTTTGAAATTATCCAGTCTGTAACTGCTAATGCCACGATTACAGCTGGGAAATTGGATTTAGGTCCTATCCTCACATATAGCCAATGCAGAGCTTGGAAACCATGGTTGAAATATGTCTGTGAAGATTCTCAGTCATCCAGGTGAGTTTATCTGGAAGTTGAGTCATGACTACTGGACTTCTTTTTTGAGAGATAGAAACGTTTCGCTGTTCATCCAAACAGCTTCATCGGTCTTGGCTGAAATCTTGTTGCTTAGTGTACGTTCATTGAGTCAATGAGGATTGTGATTTAACACCTCAGTAAGTTGAGCACATCCGATCTTGCCTCATCTCGGAAGCTAGACAAGGTTGGGCCTGGCTAGTACTTGGATGGGAGATCGCCGGGGAATACCAAGTGCTGTAGGCTGGAGTAGGAACTGGCAAGCCATTTCAGTATTCCTGCCAAGAAAACTCCATGGGCGTGAGGTCACGAAGAGTCAGTCACGACTGTAATGACACAACAACAACAACAACAACAAAAGTTCTATTGATTTATTACTCTAGTTGTGACTTGCTACTACACAAAGCAACATAAATTGAGCCAGTGTGTCACAAGTGACATACTTGCAGCACGTTGTTTTCGGGAATCTATGAAAAAAATGACACACCTTTTCCAAAGTAGCTTGACAAGTAGTTCGATCCTTATCCCCCTACTACCACCATCACTGCTATCTGGTGTAAAGAATAACATTCATTTGTTATATTTAAGGAACATAGACACTTTGGTAGATTAACCCCCCTGCCCACCCATGCACCCATGGCAATTTTAGGCCCTTTTCATTTTTAATGTTTTAAGCCAACGAACAATTAAATGACTTACTGAGGGTAATACAGTATGAGCTGATTTAATAGCTAGTGTTTATCATTTCGCAGTCTTCCTTGGCTCCTGTTGCTTTTTAGTAAATTTGGTTTTGCTTTTTCATTTTGTGTTGCCTTGAGCCTTTGAAATGAAGGACAATACCCACACTTATTAAATAGGTTTAAAGTGGATATTAAAAGAAGGCTCTCTACCACTTTGATCAGCTTACACAATCTTTGATGAAAGTTGTTACACAACTGCCATAGATATTCTTGGTAGGGTTTAGAAGAAAGAGATTTTCAGCAGTGGTACCAAGACTCAGAGGCTCTGCCCTTAACACGTTGGTATAGTTCAGCCACCTGTCACATACATTCAAATCTTTTTGTTAAATGGATATCTTGTCTTTCCCTAGGGTTGCAGTGTTTTTTATTTTATCCTTTGTTGTGTTTTTTTTGTTCTGGAGATATGACTGTTTGCTGCTCAGATGTATGCTTGTCCTCTTTATACATGTTGGACTAATTATTTTCTTGGGCTTCGTTTTTATTTTACTACCTTGAAGCTTTTAGTAAGAAAGTAGTCTAAAAATACAATCCAGTAGGACCCCTTTATCTGCAGGAGCATTATCCACTGATTCACTTACCCATAGTTTGAAAATATCAAAAATACTAAAACAAAAAACCTAGAATAATAAAGATTTTTAAAGATGAAGTTACCAGACATGGCTACTAGAGAGAGCCAGAGACCCTGCTCTGTAAAAAAATTAACTATTAAAATAGTGTTCATTATAATCCATGTTTTTCAGCATCTGAAGGCAATTTCCCATGGATACAGGGGTCTGCCTGTAAATGTAAATTAACCAGCATAGTCAGGGAGCTGTGATAAAAGTCACAAATGTATGGGGCAGATAATAATGAGAAAGGGTCCTTTTGGAGAGAAAGGCAGGATAAAAATGTTTGAAATAAACTGCTGTATTTGGTTTTGTAAAGTAAAAGCAAAGCAAAGTGTTCTGCTTATATACCGCCCCATACCACTTTAAGTAGTCTCTGGGCGGTTTACAATTTTAATTACAGTGTGCAGGCTACACATTACCCCCCCCAGCAAGCTGGGTATTCATTTTACCGACCTCAGAAGGATGGAAGGCTGAGTGAACCTTGAGCCTGCTACCTGGGATTGAACCCCAGGTCGTGAGCACAGTTTTACCTGCAGTACAGTCATTTAACCACTGCGCCACGAGGCTCTTGTAGCTGTTGCTCTGTCATTAATAAATCTGATATGCACTTCTGCAAGTAACTTTTGGAAGAAATAGTGCAATCCCAGAATGGATTAATTGGTTTTCAATGCATTCCTATGGGAAACCATGTTTCAAGATACAAAAATTTCGAGATACGAAGAGTCCCATAGAATGTGTTAATTTTATATCTCAAGGCACCACTGTATCAAATTCCATCCGTGGATGGAAGAGAAATAGTTTAACGTTCTAAGATGAAAGACCATTCTCTTCTGCTACCTTGTATTAAATTTGGCATTCTCTGAAATTTTCTTAGCTCAGTAATCAGATTCCTTGTTAACTTAAGTGGGGGAGTAAGTTTAATAATCTCTGGCATACCCATTAAAGGATGATGGAAAACAGGACTAGGGATGGATCTTAACTTAGCCTTGGAGAATATTTTTTCAGAATATGCAATACAAGGAGAGATGGAGCAATATTTCGATGTCTTAACCTGGTTTACCTTTGCAGAATAAACACAGCAGTGTAATACTTCTCCCCTCGTTTCTCCATGTTTGTGATATTTCTTTTTGTTTTTCTAAAGAGATGTTCTGCATTTTGTGCATTCCAGTAAACATGCAACATTTAAAACTGTGGCAACAGTCATTTGTTGCATGGGTCAGTTAAAGTAGAAGCACTGAATGGGTTTTTGTGTCTTTGCAGTTGAATCAGCAAGTGCTTCTGAACTTGCTGGGTGTCCCCTTCTAGCTTCACAATGGAAGAAGATGCTATTTTGGAGAGAGATACTTGCACAAATTTTGGAAAGCACAAAGCAAAAAATGCTTGGGGTCTTTCCAGATCGCACAAGATGGTCAGATTCTGAGTGTGGCCTGAGGTTGTTTTCCCTGTCTTGTCCCAAACTGTGCCAATGTCAAAATTTCATTACATCCAAGTACCTTCATTGGTGAAAATAAAAGTGCTGGTAAATGCTGGAATAAGGACTCGGTGTTCTGTTTCAGTCTCAGTGAAATTCCAACTGTGTTATCAAGTTAAAACACCAGAAAATAGAACACTTTGTTTTATAAGTCGGCAGTATGTGTTACAGCACAGCTTAAAAATGAACAGTTATTAACATAAGATAACTGTGCAGATTTGGAATAAATAAATGCTTATTGCTTCCTTTGTCTGCATAAATTAGAGCCATTGCTAGCAAAGATAAAATTCACATCTGACAAGACTAATTTGCATTGCTTCAAGGTGTTTAAAGTGGATGAGACTTGTACCACATCCAAGAAATGCAAAGTGGGCAGGTCAGTTTGTAGGGGTTTTTTTCCTTCTTAACTTGTGACATAAGAAGAGATTAAAATGCTCAAAGCTGTGTGTTAAAATGAAGCTAAGCTTAAAACAAAGACTTGCACTCCTGGCTGCATTGTAATTTGGAATGTATTCTGAATAAAATATAGCAAGTCAAATGTTAAATTTTCAGATTGCTGTTCCCAGAGTATTGGCCATGTTGGCTGAAGTGTTCTAGGACCTGTGTAGTCCAGAAAAAAGCCCTATCAACATGTTTTCCATCTCCAAAGTGGCATATGTCCAGATTGAAATGACCAGTACTAAGGAATATTCTTCCTCAATCGAGCATCTTCAAGTTATATTACAGCTCCCAGCATTCCCAACCAACACAGCCCTTAATTGTACTCATTGTGAATTATATACTGTACATTGTGGTCCACCACATCTCAAGGTGCCAATTTGAAGAAGACCGCTGAGTGTGTTATCCTTTTTCCTACACAAAGCAAAGCACTTTAAGTAGTCTCTGAGCGGTTTACAGTTTCATTACAGTATGCAGGCTACACATTGCCCCCCCCAGCAAGCTGGGTACTCATTTTACCGACCTCGGAAGGATGGAAGGCTGAGTGAACCTTGAGCCTGCTACCTGGGATTGAACCCCAGGTTGTGATCACAGTTTTGCCTGCAGTACAGGCACTTGTTTTCTTGATTTGATGGTTCTCCAGTGTATGAAAAAAAATCTGTTGCAATTTCTTGCATGAGAAGCACAACCAACTTTGTGTATGATTCCCCTGCCATCATGATGCCTGAAAGTTGTTAATAAGGCGGGTTTATGGTTTAACCATAGTATTATTGGATAACCCAAGTATTGTTGGAATAGCTTGTAAACCTTAAATTGAACGTGCAAAGAATTCTTTGCATCAGTAAGAGCAGGGGATTTTGTTTATTCTACTTAAACAAAATAAGAAAGGAAAGAAAGGAAGAAGGAATATGGAATCTATGCATTTTGTTTCAAGTGCACAAAACGGATGTAAGGGCTATTGAGGCTATTACACCATCCAATAAGTAATACCTTGGTTTATGAGTAAAGTGGTACCTTGTAAAATAAATGCCCCGTAAGATGAAGAACTCGTAGGACCAACAAAAAAAATCTGGGACTGAAGGCTGCTCCTAGCTGCCTGACACCAAGCTGATTTTGACAGCTAGGGGCTGTCAGGAGGAGCCTTCTAGGGGGAGGGGGAGATAACGGAGGCAGAGATTGGTGCAATCTCTACCTCTGCCACCTCGCCCCCCCCCCTCTTCCTTCTCTTTCTCCTCCTAGCTGCTTGGGTCTCTTTGCTGGCAGCCTCCGGGCCTTGCAAAGAGATCCAAGCAGCCAGGAGAAGAAGGAGGCAAGGTGATGGGACAGCCACCTACCCTTCAGCTGGGTCTCCACGCAAAGACCCAGGCGGAGGGTTGGTGGCAGCTTGTGGGCTCATTTGTAGCTGCATGTTTTTCCATGGGAAATTTGAAAGCCTTGTCCCTGAGGCAGGCTGCTCTGATGCAGGAAGGGAACGAGCGGGTGAGTCATCTGTTGCCTGCTCCCCCTGCCCACTGGGTTGAGGCAGCCAGCAAAAGGGGGAACCTTTTCTCCTGCCAAAACCAAACAAAGAAGGGGAAAAGCTTCCCCCCTTTGCTGGGTCAGGGGTAAACCCCCTCAGTCAATGGCAGCTGAAGGCTGCTCCCTACAGCCCCCAACAGGTGATTTTGACAGCTTGGATCTGTCAAAAGCAGCTGTCTGTCAGGCTGCCGGTTGATTGAGAGTTTGTTTCTTTGTTTGTTTGTTTACTTTTCTGACCTCTGGAATGGATTAATTGGTTGATATGGTATTCCTATGGGAAACTGCATTTCTCAAGACGAATTTTTTGTAAAATGAAAGAACCCTGTGGAACAAATTAATTTTGTCTTAAGAGGTAGCACTGTACATTGATCTATGACTGTTTTGCAAGATGAGCAACCATTTCTGATCAATTTTGCTTTGATCAATGAGCAATGTGAGCACGAATAGGTCCCATGATCACAAGTGAGCCAATGGTGGCTGTCTCCCTCCTTCCCTGTAAAAACTGAAATGAATGGCTCTAAACAATTTCTTGTCATGGTGCAGATATTCAAGTGTGTATATGCCTACAAATCACAATTTCTTATTGTTACATTAAAAACACAGTAAAATCCAGTTGTTAGTCCCAATCAGAGCAGATTCTGCAGCCAGGTACCTAAATCATGGTGTGGATGTGTACTTGTAAGCAACTTCTTTTGTGAGTTTTGGCATTTTGTGTGTACAGTATGTGGTCTATGGGGCCCCAGAATGAATCATCTGAGTTCCCATTATTTCTTATGGGGAAACTTGCTTTGATATATGAGTGCTTTGGTTTGCAAGCATGTTTCCGGAACAGATTATGCTCATAAATCATGGTATTACTGTATATGTATGCTGGAAAGCTACGATTGAAAGAAAATGTTCATTGTGCACTTTTGAGATATTGCACATAATAAAACAAAATATTTTAATAATTGAAGATACTGTCATTTGAGGAACCAAATAATACCAATGAAGGCATTTTAACAACCTTCTCATACATATTAAACTACAGTAATTCCCAGTTATGATTATAACTGGACAGTTTCTGTGATATTCCTTTGTCATCCCATTGGTTTGTTTTTGCCTTGTAACTAGAATACAATACAGTAAGTGTCTTGAGAAAAAAAGGTTGTCACCTTTGCAGCTCCTCATGTAAATGTGTACCTGGCATGCCAGTCACTAATCACCCTCTTAAATAGCAATTATTTTAGTTAATGCTGCCGTTTCTGGGAGAGCCAGCCTTTATGTCAGATATTTCTGGTGTAAATTATTAACTGATGTTATCGAAGTATGAAAGCACATGAACTTCTGAGAACAAGATCTGCCCTGACCTTGGAGGCTTCAGAATAGCTTCCTTCCTGCCCTTTTCCTTTACTCTCAGTGCCCATTAGGGATGGGCAATTCATTTCGGAACTAGTAGGTTCTGAAATGACCCACAGAAATCCAAGTGGTGCTCGGAACCATCTGACACACAAACAGCCAATGCAGCCAATGTCTTACCTTTCCCTGGCCTCGTGCTGAGTTAAATTCCGACAACAAAGCAGGCTGCTTCTTCTCCATTACACTTTGTCCTCAACTTTGATTACTCCATCGTGCTGGCCAATCAGGAGCTGTGCAGGGACAGGCATCATCCCACCTCTCTGTCTGATTGGCCAGCACCATGGAGCAGGCAAAGATGACGTTGCAGCCTGCTTCCTCGTTGGAGTTCAGTTCTGTGCCAGCACAGAGAAAAGTAATACATTGTCTGCATGCATGACAGATGGTTCTGAGCACCATCCGGGCTCGTTAATTGCCCATCCCTAGTACCCATAATACTTGTGATGGGAGTAGGGGAGGCAGATAAAGAGCGTTTCAAGTTTTAGAAGCTGAAAGGGTCATAAAGGTGGAAAAATCCATTTTGGTTAAAGACTACATTTATAGCCAGGTTCTCTGTTTCATGAAACTTGGCTCATCATCAGCTTTGAACTGTGTTGGCTATGTAGAACCTGTAAGTTCCAAGGCATATTGGTTGAAGAGGAAGAAAACAGGAAATGGAGAAACATTCAAATTATTTTTTGAATTGTTGCTTAGTTGTTCACCCTCAAAGTGTTCCAGACACCATGATCATGCTGGTTTTGGGATTTTGAAACTCAACATCCAGAAAAGTAACTTTTTAAGCTGTTATGGTTGGCCAATGGGGTGCTTTCCTGAAAATCTGAAAGATGTATGAGCTGTCGCTTCCTGCTGTGACAGTTGCAAAAAGGCCCTGATATTTTCCCTGCTAAAGAAAAGGGGGTAGGGAATAAATTATTCAATGGGAAATAGCCACAATGGAAGCAGTTATGCCTCTCAAAACATCAGTACTTCTTTTTAAATAAAGGTCACTTTGGCTAAAAACAACAGCGGCAGCAGCAGTAACAATAGCAGCAGCAGCAACAACAACAACAACAACAACAAACTGATAATTATTTGTTTTAAAGCATTGAACTACTTATGTAGCATTTTGTGCTGTTTGGAAAAAAAACAAAATGGTAGCCTCCTTGGCAACTGACTGAGGGACTGATTGCTTTTACAAAACAGTTTGATCATTCCTCCTGTAGCTCATTTTAGTTGAATAATATAAGGTAGTGATGCAGTGGCGTAGTGTGGGTTGCCGGCAGAGGAAGACAAAGTGGATAGTGGGAACAAGATGACGGAGCAGTCTTTAGGGGTGGAGACTGAGGTTTGCTTTTTATAATACCCACAGGAGGCCCAGCCCCCTGGGGTTGTCTTAAAAACAATAACAACAAACAAACAAACAAACAAACAAACAAACAAACCAATGAACCATTTTTGGTCGACTGGTTCAGGATGGGGAAATTTGTGGCTCATGAGTGTTCATCTATTTTGGTGGCTTGTCCCAATCTTGTAGGGATTGGGGGGGGGTGTTGGTTGGCTTGAATTTTGAGAAGAGGGGGCTGTGGGGTTGTTGGGGGGCTGTTTTGCTCTCCTTCCATGTGTATGTGAGTTTTTCTTGCTTGATTTTTTTATTTTTAAAGTTATTTGGGAAACCTATTGTGGTATTATTTCATTACAAATGTATATTTTGGTAGATTTTTTGAGACTGTTTTGTTTGCGTCTCCCTGTGTGTGTTGGCTATGGACGTTTTTTTGTGCAGTAGGTTAGTTTTCTATTGTCTTGCCCCTGAATTTCCGTAACAGTTTTTAAGAGTTCTGTAGTGCTTTTGGAGTGCTAGTAAACAGAAATGTGAAAACTGAAATGAATGGCCTTAAACTGGTGTATGCTTTAGTGAAAATCAAAAGTACTAGTGCATGAAAAACATGGAAACAGAGGAGGCAGTACCAAAAAATCCTGTAATGAATAATTACAAAAGTTTTCAACATGCACTTTCTTAATACAACGGTACCTCTACTTACGAGTGTCTCTACTTACAAACAATTAGACTTAAGAGCAGAAAACCATTGCTGTTTTAACTGCTGCCTTACAAATTTTGGATGCGGTCTGCTCTACTTATATTTTTTATTATTTTATTATTTTCTATTATTATTTAATTTTTTAGATACGGCTGCTCTGCTTATGAATTGTTTGACTTATAAGCACGTATTTGGAAGGGATTAAACCCGTAAGTAGAGGTACCACTGTACACTGTTAAATGGATGTTTCAGGGCCATAAAAACAAATATCTCAGCCTCACTAGGAAACTGCCTGTGTTTACACCACTGTTTTTCTCACTAATGGTCTGTGTATGAATGACTATTATTAGTGTCCATGTTTGACAAGTATCACTGACAGTAAAACACACTTGCCCTGGATGGAAGCAGAATCCCATCAAATTCCAGTGTTGCCATCTTTCGTTTCAAGAATGTCTGGAATCACTGCCTTATTCTGACATGAATGGGCTTAATGTAGGTGTACTCTTTGGGAGATGGGGGTGTTGTGTAACTTCAAAAGAGGCCTGTGCACCATGGTCCATTAAGATAAATGGGACACTGTGTCATCTCAGGCTCCAGCTCCTCCCGATTAGCCTAATTCTGCCTGCCTCCTTATGAGAAAGGTGTTTTTTTTAATCTGCTCCTTAGCTGAGGTACAATGAATGAATATCTGAATATCTCTGTGCATATGTGTTCCATCAACCACAGCTGCCATTGGTATGAATTCCTGTTCCTTTGTAGAGCTCCATGTCAGAAAATGACCAGTAGTGGTTTTTGTGTTCCATTTTAGTGTTGCTCCAGTCCCTACGTCAGTACTTCCTCATTATATTTCTCTTAGTCTCTCCCATCCTTCTATATGTTGGACTGCTGGAGGGACATGAGGAGGATAGTTAACCAATATGCAGCTGAAACCAAGGGGGATTAAAACAGTTGATGTCTCAGTGAAATAGCAGTTTTAACAAAACAGGAAATTCCTGCTAGATCTAAGCAGGAAAACCCAGAGTGTATTTCAAGCATATCTGATTCAGAATTTTTCTAGCCTTTAAAAGCCAATGGTTGTTCATATATTTTTCTGCTAGAGATGACCATTATTGGACCTACCAAAATTATCAGGAATTTCCTTCCTCCTCGTAATGATCCTTTAAATGTTCAAAGCTAGTGGTTTAGAAATTAAGTTGTCAAAAAGAACATTCTAATGTCATATCTTCCTTCTGCAGAAACATCACTGTGTGATTTTAGACAATCTGCAGAAGTATCATGTTGGGTCTGTATTGGAGGGTTGTTGCAAAAGTAACTGTACTCAAATATATGGCCTACTTATATTTTGTGATTACTCATAGTTATTACTAATAACATATTGTCAAGTCAATTCTGACTTTTGTGTGTGTGTGTGTGTGTGTGTGTGTGTGTGTGTGTGTGTGTGTGTGTTGTGTAATTACAGTTGTGAACGACCCTTCATGACTCCACGACCATGGAGTTTTCTTGGCAGGAATACTAGAGTGGTTTGCCAGTTCCTACTCCATGCGCCTACAGCACCTGGTATTCCCTGGTCGTTGCCCATCCAAGTACTAACCAGGGCCGACCCTGCTTAGCTGACATATAGTGACCCTTTTCAGGGTCTTCCAGGTTGATAATACTCAGACATGGTTTACCATTCCTTTCTTCTGGGGGCCCTCTGGGATTGTGCAGATTGTGTCTACTCTAGGAGCCCACCATGAGAAACTGAACTCTCAACTTCTGGGTCTGTGGCCAGATACCTAAACCACTGAGCTATCCAGCCAGCTAGAGTGATTTATTAGTTATTGACTATCTTTGTATTACATTTTTCATCCAATAGCGCACCTGACTCTTCTCCACTACCCTTTGTCCTCAACTTTATGAAGTATAGGCTAGGTTGGGAGGGAGTGGTTAGTTCAAAGGCATACAGCCAGTTTCATGGATCAGTTGGAATTGGAACCTCTATCACTCAAACCCCAGTCCTGGACTTGAATCATCACAGTATAACCTCTGAGCGGAGTGGCAAGTAATGAATGACAGAGGTTGAGAGAGAGCTGAAACCTGCTAATGCTGCAGTCTTGTTGGCATGCTCTCTTCTACACAGCTTTAAAAAAAGAAAAGAAATGTAAAGACATGGGAAATCTAGTCTTTACTTGCCATCGTACAGATCTTACCTGCCATCGTACACATGTGACTGTGAACAAAAGCAAAATTAGTGTGAACAAACCACTCGTAGAGTTTCTCTTTCTACAGATCAGGAGAATATGCATCACCCGGATTCCCTCTCTTGAGGAAAAGGTGGGCTGTAAATAAAATGAAGGCAGGCAGGCAAGCTAGGTATGTTTTGGGGGCAGCATTTTTTTCTCCTCATCAAGGCACAACTCAATAGGAGCAAATCTAGCAACTTCACCTGGAAAGATAGGTGAGCAGTAATCCCTCCTGAAAATTGCTTTCATTTTTCTCTTTCAACCTTTGACAAAGTGAATACCTAGCTCAGCAAGTTTTTGTTGGATCCTATTTGTCTTGTGAAAGAAGCTGTCATCCGTGAGCCTGGCTAGGTGATTCTGCACAAGAAATTAAAATAAATTTTGTGTTGATCTCATTTAACATGACAGGCCATTGTCAACCTGGTTTATTAATTCTCTGGTCAAAATCTGAGGAATATTCTCCCAGCAATCCTTGTTTGGGAGAGGAGGTTCTTAGTAGTACTATCTTGAATGTAGTAGGAGATACTTTGGAGAGATTCTACATTATATATACAGTAATTCCTGTTTATCGTGGGGGTTAGAGACCTGACCCAACCTGCGATAAAGGAAAATCCACTGTATGCGGAAGCTGGGTCGGGTTGGGACTGGCGGGGGGCTGTCTGGAGCTTCCTACACTTAGCGTAGCTCTGGTCTTGCCCCAAACATGCTTCAAATGGGTGTCCTGGGCCTGTCAGTGGCCCCAGAAATGGTTTTGGGTAATCCTAAAGGTACTACCGGTTTTTCAGATGTTACTTCTGGTTCGCTGGAAACTAGTAAGTGCAAAAGGCTTCAAATAGTCTCACGCAGCTTGCCCCAGGGACCCTTGTCTTCAGATACTGCGGTCCCGCAATATGCCGGGACCGCAGTATATGAACTGCAAAATATTGGGGGATGATTGTATACAGTGGTATCTCTTTAAACGAATTATATTCATTCTACAAGTCAATTTGCTTTAAGAAAAATTTATCTTATGAAACACAATTCCCCATAGGAATGCATTGAAAATGGATTAATCTGTTCCAGAGGCTATGGATCACTTTCTTTTATGAAAATTTTGTCTTACAAAATGCAGTTTCCCATAGGAATGCATGGGGAATGGATTAATCCATTCCAGAGGTTAGAATAAAGACATAACTAAGGGGGGGTATTCTGAGTACATGTGGAATCGTTTTTCATCTTGCAAAGCATCCCATAGGGAATTATTTTGTCATGTGAAACATGCCTATTCTGGGAAAAAAATTTCTTACTGTGAGTTTTTTGTCTTATGAGGCATTTTTCTGGAGAGTAACCACTGTATATCGATCCGATGGCACACCATTTTATATATATAATATAATCATTTCTTATTTAAAACTAAATATTTTAATTATTGAATCAATTTATATGTACTATTTATAGTGTCTTTGTTCATGGTTCTTAATTTAAAGGATAAGAGCTTTTTAGTTGATTTATAAATCAACTAAAATCATAAATCAATTAAAAGCAATATCTTATCCTTTAGATTAGTGGTTCTCAACCTGTGGGTCCCCAGATGTTACTGGACTGCAACTCCCAGAAATCCTGGCCAGCTCAGCTAGTGATGAAGACTTCTGGGAGTTGTAGTCCAGGAACATCTGGGGATCCACAGGTTGAGAACCACTGCTTTAGATAACAAGAAACACGAATAAAGTCACTATATTTATTAATAGATTATTATATATAATTAGTATATACAGTGGTGCCTTGAAATACGGGGATCTGGTGTCACAAAAACTCGAGATATGAAAGGAAACTCCATCCGAGGCACAATGCATCCTGGGAATGGAAAACTTCTGCAAAAACCTGAGATAAGAAAATTTCCTACAGACAGCCCTGAGATACAAAAATGTTGTGAAAGACTTCAATTCCCAGGGTGCATTGCGCCTCATTCAGATTCATGATACGAAAAATTTCCCAATATGAAACATCCTGAGGAATAAATAAATTTTGTATCATGAGGCACCACTGTAATTAGTAGTGGATTGGCTAGAATCATATATAGCAATACCTTGGTTTATGAGCATAATTCATTCTGGAAACAATGGAGCAGTTGGCACTTGATCTTCATGTATGTCCATTGTTGTGGAAGCAACAACAGAGAAGGTGCCAATCCAAATGAACATGTGTATGAGGAACATCAACATTTATATTCTGATATATCAGAAAATCCTTACAGGAAAAGATTGTTATGGCCCAGTAGACTAGAAAAGAAGATTCTAATGTAGCACTTGTAGAATTTTTTTCTGTCTTGTCACACTTTCTGGCTGTCAGAGATTTATCAAAATGCAGATGTTGTCATTCACACCCATATGTTAACATCTGCATGAGACCATCAGCTTTAAAGGCATCTTTAAAGACATAACTTCATCAGCACTTTTTTTCTTGGCTTGCTTCGAGCAAAGGCTGTAAACATCTGTTTCAAAGATTTAAAAAAAACCAAATCAAGAGCAAACAAAAGCAGCAGCGCTGCAGGAACTTCAAAGCTTACAAGGATCATGACTGAACATCAAATCTTACTAAGCAACTGAAGAGATGATTGGGCAGAATTTGCTGAGCATCCTTGAAAGGTGATATTCTGCAACGGTGACTGAGGACAAATCACATTCTATGAAAAATATGTATTTCTTGCACGTGCAGACAGACAGTAGCTTCAAAACTCCACCCCTGAGCAATCAAACTTCCAAATGAAGACCATGTTTATCATCCAACATCCAACCACAAAACAAAAAGCAAGATAAAGTAGGACCCCGGTATCCGCTGGGAATTGGTTCCAGACCTACCCATGGATAATGAAATCCGTGGATAAGATAGAACACCAACAACCCCCCCCCCCAATAAAAAACAACAACTGCTGTTTTGTGACAGTAGCTTGCTTTCTGGCTGCGGGTTTGAGATAGTAGCTTGCTTTATGGCTGCTGTTTATGACAGTATCTTGCTTTACACTGCTATTTTATGACAGCAGTTTGTTTTACAGCTGCTCTCTGTGACAGTAGCCTGCTTTGTGGCTGCTGAATTATTAATTTAATTTTTTCTGCAAACCGTGGATAACTGAAGCAGTGGATAATGAGTCAGTGGATATGGGGGTCCTACTGTAATTTGTAACAAGTGGGATGGAGCAAAACTGTTTTAGGGTAGTCAAATATATTATAACGGAGCGCATATTAAAATAATGTGTTTACTGTATCATCTGATTAGAGCTTGATAATGTTCTGTGTTGTAAACGCCAGTCATGGCTCAATGAAGTCATCAGGGTTGTTCAGATTTCAGTTTAATTATCAAAGCAGAGATGGTCCTGAAGATGATTATGTCTTGAACTATTCACTATAGGAGTGGGGAATGAATGGCCTTTCAGGGATTGTTGGACTACGGATTCCATCAGCCATAGCCAATCTAATATTACCTATGATGGAAGATGATAGCAGTTGACTTCCACAATATGTGGAAGATTGTGTTTCATCTAGTGTGTTGATGGCCAAACTATCACTTTAGACTGAGTCTTGTGAGTTGCATCAAGGTATGCTGGAATAAAAAAGTTTGAGGTGTCTCTTGAAACTCTTATTTCTTCTTAGATCCTGGGAAATAAAAGTTTAAGGCCCTCAGTCATCCTCTCCCTATGTCATGATTCACATTCACTTTTTGTAATAAGTTTATCACAGCCGGATTAAATGGTGTTAACAAAAGCTCAAAATAGGAATTGATGTGTCACCACTCTTCATGGCTAAAGTCTCCCTCTGGACGTCCATTTGACATGATTCTATTAGCCACTGCTATCCTTAATCAATGTGAAAAATCAGTCCACGGCTCCAGTATATCAAACTGGTCCACGCTGGCTTTTGCAGCAAAGTTGAGATTCAGGAGGCTGCAGGAACCTACTGATTTTTAACAAACAGAACCCCACACCACATTTCATCCTATAAATCTGTGTACCCTTCCCCCTAATTAAAAGTGACTCATGGCTCCCCTGGAACATTAGTGTGATCTACGTCCATAGCATGCAATTATCTCTCTCTTCTGCAGCACAGTATAGGCAGCCACTTAGGCATTAATTAACTTTAATGAATTTACTGAGATCAATGTTGGCATCTGAAACAGTTTAGTTTATGCTGTAAATTTGGAAGATAAAAATATAGCCCTGCAGGATTAAGTAATATCGTAATGGCCAGCTTGGAGTACTGTATCTTTGTCCTTTTCTCTGGCACCTATTGACATGTCATTTTGCTTTTCTCAATCACAAAAAACCCTGATGTTGACTTCTTAGGAACTACAAAATACATTGGATTAAATCAGCTTCCCTGTGTTATTAATCTTGACAGCCTAATAGGAGGCTAATGAATATGGTGTGGTTGGAAAATCAAATGCAATGGGCCCTATGCTTTCTACTAAGCAGGCATTTGGGGCAAAACAAACCAGATAAATAGCAGGAGTATATTCAGCTTTCAGCACTTTTCAGACTTACTTGGGAGCAAGTCTAACTGAACGAATTTACTTTTGAGGAAATTGGCATAGCATCAGGTAGTTACTTCTCTTTTTTGTGTTTTTTCAAAAAAATCTGATCATGTTGGAGGTCATGCTAAGTTATAGGGAGCCTCGAGTCCCAAGTAAGTTTTGGACTCATGTGTGAACCGGATAAAGTTTGGAAACATTTTGTTCTAGTTCAGATTACTGCAGTTTGTGTTGTGTGCATCCAATAAATTGTGGTTAATCTAAAGTATGGTTTATACTTTATAGCAGGGGTGTCCAAAGTTTTTGCAAGGAGGGCCAGATTTGGTGAGGTGAAAATGTGTGGGGGCCAACCATTCAGACACATTTGGCCCCCGGCCAGACTTTGCACAAGTCTCTATAACATGCAAGGAGGTGGGGAGGACGCTGCAGCAAAGGAGCCGCGGGCAGGTAGTCTATGCAGGTGGCTGGGGGGATGGACAGAGGCAGGGAGGGCAGGCAAACCGTAAAACTGCAAGCTGGTGTCTCCATCCAGTATGGGGAGGGGTCAGCTGGTGGAGATGAGTGACAAGCTGAGCCGGTGGGCAGAAGAAGCCGCGGGCCGCTCGAAATTTGAAAGAGGGCCACATTTGGACTCCAGGCCTGACTTTGGACATGCCTGCTTTATAGCAATCTGATTCTTATAAAATTGGCTTGCTCAAATAAAGCTTAAGGTTTAACACTAACTGTTGTTCAGGGTTTAATGAATTTTATTTAATTGACACGAGCAGCTAAAGCTTACAATCTCCTTACAGTGTTGCTAGAAGAGAAATGAAGAGAATATGAGCATGAGTTTGCTCTTATTGTAATGAATATACAGTGGTACCTTGTATAAAGGAATTAATTCGTTCCAAATGAAATTATGTTAAGCAAATTCCCATAGGAAGGCATTGAAAACGGAGTAATCCCATTTTATGTTGTACGGATTTTCCCCATAGGCGATTATGTTAAGCAAATTTCCCCTATCTCCAGAATTTTTATGTTGTACAGATTTTCTGTTATACAAGCTGTTTGTTATACAAGGGTATAGTATAGTTTAACACAATGTCTGAACATGATTACTATCATAAAGATTATTATTTGTGATGGTTCATCTCTTCTTTCCTGCCAATCAGATTCCAGATTTCAAGATCTTCATTGAATGTCATTCAGAAATACAGTGGAACCTTGACTTACGTCATTAATCTGTTCCAGTGGTCTAGACTTAAGTCAAACATGACTTAAGTCAAACGAACGTTTCCCATAGAAAGTAATGGGAAAGCAGATTAATCTGTTCCAGATGATGAAAAAGACCCCCCCAAAACAGCAATTTAACACAAATTTGACTGGGATAGGAGATTCCTTCTGGGGATGTAAATGAAATCTCTGTTCAAAGAGAGGAGGAGGCAGTGGAATTATAGTCCACAAGTTATATGCCTCCACTTTTTAATGTTCATAGCAACAATGTCTAACATTTAAGTTTTACTGATTTTTAACCTGACGTTCCAAGTTCTGAACAACTCTATGCTTACCATTAGAGTCCCACAACTTTACAGCTCCCCAACTAAAATGCTTCTATTGTGGACCAGACTTCTGCAGCCAGATTTTTTACAAGACTGAGCCGACTGTCTAACCAGCAAGGCCAGCCCCGAGCTCCCGGCCCTTCTTCTCCTCCGGCAGCAGCGGCGGCTTCATTGAGGCCGAGGACCAGCTCCAGGTGCTCTGAGCTGGCCTCGCCGAAGCTGCCGCTGCTGGAGGAGGAGAAGAAGGCAGGAGCAGTTTGGAGGCGGCAGCCGCAATGCTGGGTTGTGGCTGCCGCCCAATTCCGGTGCCTTGCGCCGGGGCTCCGAGATGTAAGTCAAAGCCTGCGACTCAAGTGAAACAGGCCCCTTCTTGCTGCAAGTCAAATATGATGCAAGTCAAGCAGTATGTAAGTCCACTGTATATGCTTCTTGAAACAAACACTTTTTGTCTTTTATTCCCCCCAGTAGCTTGTCCAGGGAATTGTACTTGGTCTGATAGAATCTGTGAAGAAACTGAGAAATTAGGGAAACATGGAACATGAAATCCACCTAGAAACTTTGAGCCTTCTTAGTAACTGCAAAATAAATGGGATTAAATCTTCTTCCCTATATGTTATTAATATTGCAACTAATAGGAAGCTAATGAATATACAGTGGTATCTCTACTTACAAGCGGCTCAACTTAAAAGCAATTTGACTTAAGAGTGAAAAACCGTTGGCGTTTTAACTGCTGCTTTACAAATTTTAGATGCTGTCTGCCCTACTTATTTTTTTCATTTATTTATTTATTTATTTGATTTTTTTGAAATAGGCTGCTCGTCCGCTCTGCTTAAGAGTTGTTCAACTTAAGGGCATGCATTTGGAACAGATTAAACTCGTAAGTAGAGGTACCACTGTAGTATGGTTGATTAATCAAATGCAGTGGGCCCCATGATTTCTAGTAAGTCAGCATTTGGGGCAAAATAGGTAAATAACAGGTACATATTCAGCTTGCAGTACTTTTCACGCTCACTTGGGAAGAAGACGAACTGAACAAATTTGCTTTTGAGAAAACTAGCACAGCATTGGGTCATGACTCCCTATCTTTTTAAATATTCTGACCATGTTTGGACGGCATGCTAAGTTATAAGGAGCCTTCTAGAAATCCACCTAGAAAAGTTGAGGCTTCTTTGTAAATGCCTGGGAAAGCTGGCCAAGAAGGCAGGGATCAGTCTCGGCCAAGAATAAAGGGCGAAATGACATCTTGAATTGATCTCCTGTCAAAGAGGGTATCAAAGCAGGTCCACAGAGATCTTACACCTCCACCTAATCTTTAGTCGGATGGGATATCAAATGCCAATCTGCTTTCTTCCCTGGAATCATGCAAATTGAGGAAGTATTACTGCTGTGCTAGGTAGAAGGTTGGAGAGTATGTTTGTTTTGGTAAATGTTAAATATTAAGATCTTGATTAAGACAGGTCTGGAATGGATCATTTAAAATATAAAAAGGGGTCAAACAATTGGTTCAACAGCTTGGCCTATCTCTAGGGAGTAGAGATGGGCACGAAATGAACATTTTTTTGTTTTCATAACGAAACGACAAACGAATTTTGTCTCTAAAATGAAACGAAATGAACAGAAACACCAGAAATTTTGTCGCCCGTTTCGTTTTCGTTACGGCAATACATTGAACTGCTTTAAATGCTTAAAAAAATCACAAAAAATTGAAATAAATGGTAACGAAACGGTAATTAAATGAATGAAAACAAAAATGCATTTTTTGCAAAAATTCGTGAAAAATGGAAACAAACCGAAATGGACCCCCTAAACGACAAACGACAAACGAAACACCAATTTTTGGTTCGTGTCCATCTGTACTAGGGAGGAAAGGCTTTACTCACCATCTATGTAAGCCAAGCCTCATTCAAAGGACGAGCTTTCATTCAGCTGCTGTCAACAATGCCTGGAAGAATGTATTTTGTGTATGCCAAAGGACTACACCGTCTTGACACTAAGATATATGTATCAGATAGAGAAACTTAGATTGCCATTTTCAGGTTTGAACCCTTAAATTACCCTTAGCCATTTTGCTTCAATTATTTTTTTGAAACCTTTTAGTAACTTTTGGAAAATTTTGCCTCTTGACTTTTTAACATTTACCTTCTTTTAATTACATATAAAAATATCTTCAATCAGCTGCTTAGGTTTTTAGTATGCAGATTTGTGGTACAGTAGTCCCCGCCACATCATGCTTCATATATTGTGGACCTGGTATATCGCAGATTTACCAGGACCGCAGGCACAGGCGGCAGGGCAGCGGCCAGGTGATGCTGAGCCTGGGGCAAGCTCCAGAGCCAGCACGTGGCCCATAAGTCACTTCCAGTTCACTGGAAGCCAATTCTGGTCTCTGTACAGGCTCCAGAAGTCCAGTGCAGGCCCACCATGTTGTCTAGAAATCACTTCTGGTCCACCGGAAGCCATTTCTAGGACCTGTACAGTCTCAAGAGGTCCAGCGCAGGCCCTGGAAGTAACTTCCAATCCACCAGAAGTCACTTCTGGGCCTTGTACAGGCCCGAGAAGACCACCAGAGGCCTGTTCTGGTCATTGCCAGGCCTGGGGTGAGTACAGGAGGCCCCACACAGGCCTGCCAGTCCCAGCCCAACTCATAGACAAAGGTGTCTGCATAGCATGGATTTTCCTTTATTACGGGTGTGTCAGAAACCTAACTTCTGTGATAAACAGGGAACTACTGTACTAAACCCAGGTCTTGCTTTGACCAGCTACTAGGAAATTCAATATTTTTGTGGATGCCAGCCATACCTTTATTATAAACTAAATATTCAAAACTCAGCCTCATCCAGAAATAAGTTACTCTTGGTCTACATATACACAGTGGATAGTGTTTACTTCTAAGGAAAGTCCAGGAGATCTGATGGTGTGGGTCCTATGTCTCATCTACTTGGCTCTGAATTAATATGTACCATGTGGATTCAGTTCTGTATATGAGCGGCTGTAATTAGAGGTAGTTCCCACATTGGATTTTTTTAAAAAAGGTCCTGTGATCCAGTATCATGCTGTGTCTGAATGGATGTGGAATTATTTGGAAGGAAATTGTTTTTAAAAAGCTGAAACTATATTTCCAACCCATGCATCATTGGATTCCAACCCAGGTTAAGCCTCTTGGGTGAAAATGCCCCAGTCGATGCCTTGTGTCTTTGCTGTTGAATTTTGAAAGGTTATTCTTCCTGGTCCCCAGAGAACTCTGCAACAGCTGCTGTGAGCATCATCAGACTGTTAACATGGTGTCAGGCTGCCTTGGAGATCATGTTTCAGACAACAAGACAGGAATTGTTTGGTAGCTTTGCTAATTATGATCAGTATGTCTCCCCCTTCCTTTGAACTTCAGGCTTTGGAGAGGCATCTGCCTCGAGGTGGTCATTGAATTCTATGGGCTCTTTTAGAAATAAACAAAAAAGATAAATAAATTGAGGATTCAGTCTACATCATGTTTTTAAGGTTCTTAAAACAAAGGCAAAACACAAATCTGTTATTCTGTGGAATATTCTATTCTCAATGAACAGAGGCTTATAAATGATGATGTTGTTTTCATACTGTTAAACATTGGAGGAAGAACATCTGAGAGCTGAAACATAAGTTGTATGCAAATATATGTTGACTCCACCCCACCCCCCAGGATAGCTTCAACTAAGGAAAGAGTGAGAAGCAATCTGTAGATTTGATCCTTTCTCTTGATGGCTGTTCTCCCTAATCCACAAGACACCTTGGGTCCTTTTCCAAGGGGAAAGGTGGGGTAAAATATTCTAAAATTAATCATCAAATGTATATTTTTATAAAGGTAGAAAGACTAATTTTAAGAGCAAATTGAGGTTGTTGCACAGATGAGGATTTGAGTTGAGGGACTTGCTGTCAAATCAGACTTATGTCACATTTAGACTTGACTTGAGTTTTTGTTTTGTTTTGCCTGTTCTAATGACTCTAACTCAGGCATGTCCTGACTTCAGCCCTCCTGATGTTTTGGACCACAACTCCCAGAATTCCAAGCCTGTATTTCCAAAGGCAAAGGACTGCGGGAGTTGTGGTCCAAAACATCTGGAGGGCCAAAGTTTGGACATGCCTGCTCTAACTTGACACAGAATCCACTCACTCTTCCTTTTTCTCCTGGGAAAAGAGCTTATTTTTAAGATGGACCCAGACTTGGGCTTGGGATCATAGACCTAGTAGCATAGACTCAGACTTAAGATTCAGTAGCAAAGATTCCAACGGGACTTGGACCCATAGACTTGTCAACACCTCTGGATCGATGAATATCTATTGCTTTCACAGCAAAATAGGACTACTCAGAAATAAGATGTTGGGGCTTTTATTAGATCCTCATTGGAATCCCTGGCCTAGATAGATAGGACAGAAGCCAGCTGGCTTGATGGATGAGGCCTGGGAAGCAGGGACGCAGGCTCTTAGATGTTTAGGAAGTTGCCACAATAAATTTCTGACACAGCAGCTTTTTCATAAGGCTGCCCTATAGAAACAGTGGGGAATCTAAAATAGGCAAAATGGACACCCAAGAAGAAATCAGTGGCACCTATAGGATCAGCTGAAATAAATTTTAGCTCTTTGTATATCTGATGATAGAGTTCATGTTTTCCTTCCATAGTTGCAGGGCAACAGTGGAAACAGTGGCCCTGCTCAGACAGTACTGAATCCAACATTCTCAGCATTGTAGATGGAAGTCCCAAGCTCCATCCTTTTCAGCACTCCTTCCTGCTTTAAATGCTAAAACACACAAATACCCCCCACACACACACACACACTGGTGATACACTTGAAAAAAACTCATAGGTCAAACAGTAGACATAACCATGATACATTTCTAAGGCAAGGCAAGCACAAATGAAGATTTTCATATTAGAGGTCATTTTGTTTTGTACTGTTTTGTTTTAACATGAGATATATTCAACCATATAACTGTATGTGTACTCATGGGTCTTCTAGACACCCACATGAGCTGAATTTTATGCAGAGCATCATCTTTGAAGTCACTCTAATTTCCATTAGTGAGATTTTTTTTGATGTATTATAGCATTGATCTGCCTACCATTTTTGTCGCCTTTCATCTGAACAAAGCAGAGGAGAATGCTAAATCTAGAAGGTCCATGACTCGTTCTGGGGAACAGAAGTGGTGGTTAGCAAATTATAGGCAGATTTGTTACTGTAGGGAACAGCATGTATTTTTGCCTTTGTCTGTCAATCCCGGTAACAATTGCTGGTTAAGTAATTGTCAGCAAATATCTGAATTGACTGGTCAGTTGTCAGAGAAGCAGGTCTACCATAATTTCAGGTCTACCATAATAGAT
Source organism: Phrynocephalus guinanensis (assembly GCA_037367245.1). NCBI lineage: Eukaryota > Metazoa > Chordata > Lepidosauria > Squamata > Agamidae > Phrynocephalus > Phrynocephalus guinanensis. Next base: position 97,678,271 of record CM074737.1, read on the forward strand.
TTATTTTTAAAAATGTTTTAATTCAAGTTCCTAGGTCTTGTGGGCCCTGAACTGAATTTTAATACCTGCATAAAGTTACTTTTGTAGACAAGCTTAAAAGTTATCTCCCCAAATCCTTGTGCAACTATGGAGTAGTCATGCTGGTAGGTGGGAGTTGAAGTTGTAGTTCAAAAAGGGGATTTTTCCAAACTTTCACACATGATGTAAGGACTGGCAGGTCTCTAGAATTATATTGAAAGGGATTGTTTTGAACTATAGATACTGCTGCTACTTTACTATGAAATATTTAGAAGGGCCTTAAAGACCTGGCTCTTCAGGCAATGCTTTGGGGCCCTCTGAGCACACTGTAATTTTTTGTTTTTGTTTTTGTTTTTTAAACTGTGGGCATCAGTTTTCTTGCTGGATCCTGTTATTTATCCTGTTATTTTTCTTTTAGTATTTTTACACGGTATTTGTATACTATTATATTCTGTTAGGTCTTGACTGTTTACTATTGTTGGGGTTTGTTTTGTAGTTGGGTAGTCACTGTTGAGTGACGTCTGTACACCGCCCAGAGTTCCCTATGGGAAAATCGGGCGGTTAATAAGTATAATAAATAAATAAATAAATAAATAAATAAATAAATAAATAAATAACATTGGAGAAAGTGTGCTACATCAAACAAAAGATATGCAGGACTTTCCATGTATAAGACTACATTTTTATCTAGAATTGTTAGACTAAAAATTGAGACGCATCTTATACACGGAGGTGAGTTTAAGATAGAACTATGTGGTTGCAAAACTGTAAATTTGGGTTGGAAAAGTGGGGGTTTTCTTACACATTGGGTCATCTTATAGACAGAAAAAATACAGTAACTTCTCCAGCTTCTTTGGTAAACTGTAACTGTGATGCACCCCAACACCTTGTCTATGAGCACCATTTAACTACGGCGAATTACACAAATCTTAGGTGAGTACCAGTAGGCTAAAGCTTTGTATTCCCTATATATTATGAAACACAACATATTGTCGATTTCAGCCAATTACCACAAATCTTCAAGCCAACAAATGTTGAGCTAATCAGTACCACATTAAAACTTCTGAATACCTTTGAAGCATTCTGAGAATCTGCCAACGGTACCTCTATTTCAAGGATGAACATAATAGCAATTTTTTAAAAATTTCATTAAGCTTCATAGTTTCAGAAAGTTCTGTTCACTGTGTATTTTGCCTTTCAGTGTCTGGGATTCTGAAATTTGTTTGAAAGGCTTATGGAGCCTGGAGTTAATTTAAATGTTTACATTCTCTTCCCAAATAAATTTTGGTCCAACGCAAGTACGCTTTTTGAAGAATGATTTGTTGAAATGGGCTTAACTGTACTGCTGAGATAAAGAGCTTTTCAGGCTCATCAGAACATATGATTTTGCAGCTCCGTCTCCAACTGCTTGGGGATAGTCTTGGAAATTATTATTTGCTTTGCAATTCCATAAATATACAGTTTATTACAGTTTCAAAGAGAATTTGCCCTAAGGCAGAGATAAAAAATTGTTGCCACATCAAAGATTAAAATTTAGTTTCCCCCCCCTTTTAAAAATACTGTAATAATATATATGTAAAAGAAGAGATTTGAATGCAAGTGCTCTGTCTTATCTTTTAAAGTGATATACTGTTTTATTTTCAAAACAAACAAATAAACAAACAAAAACCCAATTGAAAGCAGCAACCAGGCTGCATATTATATTAAACAAAGTTACATGTTCCGAAGAACAGTAATTGATTCTTCTGCATGGCTGTATTCATTAAAATAATGTGGGAGTGCATGTTATGTGCACTTATGCATGTATGCATGGGGGGCATTGCCAGTTTGATCTTTGCTTTCAGGTAAAGCCTGCTGTCAAGACACCTGTGAACTTATACATGTTCTGAGTGTGCACCTCCATATGGAATCTAGGCAGCAACACATCGAGGTAACATTTGAACAGGGGACTTTTTGACTCGCAGCTTGTACTCTCATCCTTTATTTTGCACCACTAATTTGGTGACCTTATACATGAATAAATGTTATTACTGTCATCGACATGTCATAGCGGAACATTGTGTGCAGTTAGGAGCAACTTTTGATTCATAAATTAATTGCTGCTGTGCAGAGTAGATCCATGCCGTGCAAGGTGCAAAAAGGCCCATAGCTCATTTCCTCTGCAGATTTGATTTTAACTTCATCCGTAATCAGCCTCTTTGTTCTTTTGGCACAGAAGAAAGTGAGTCAGTTTCTGTTGTTTGTGTAGAGGGGTTTTTTTTTCCACCCTCACTTATAAAACAGAGCTTCTTAAGCAGACAGAAAACCGCAAACACAAAAGCCTAAGCGAGGAGGTGTGGGCATATATTTTACTTAATAACAGTGGAATAGATTGCAATTTGAATGTGATTTTCAGCACTAGGAGGTCGGAACGGAATCGTCTAGAAAATAGTTCCTTGAGTGGGCAGCCTTAACAGTAGGGTAACAAAGAACTTTGAAATGAGGCTAAAGTATTAAATGCTATAAAAAGAACATATTGAGATTTATCAGGTCAAATGTGTTGAGGAGTCCTCAGACATTAGGTTGTAATTGTGTGGGGTAGATATACCAATGGCCAATGTGTCTGCTTCTTTTAACCTCTTCAGAAGTTACATGGCCCATGATCATTATAAAATAACAAGATGCCACAAGATTAAAAAAATCTTTGTCATTTTATCATGCTTGTCTCAAATAAATTATTTAAATCTGTGTATGGGGAAGGAAAAGCCAATATTGCTGAAGGACAAGAACTATAGCTTGGTATTATAGCATTGTATTTTCCTACAAGCCCCAAGTTCCATGTAGGGCTCTTAAAGACCCCTTTCTGAAATGCTGAAGAATGATAGCTTGTCAAAGTAAACAACACTGAGTTAAATGGGTTGTCTGGAATTTAGGCATGCCACCTAGTGTCTAGCTCATGAGCTGATAATCAGGTTTCTAAACTTTGATTAAAAAAAACTTAAGTACTTAGCCCAAATTTGTTGTTATGTATTGACACGTCGGAGCTGACTTGACAAGTCACTCAGGCCCTTGTTGTCTCCCACAGAGATTATTGCAACACGGTCTGCATTGGGCTACCCTTGAAGAGTATTCGGAAGTTACAGCTGGCCCAAAATGTAACAACACAGGCTATTCTTGGTGCCTTAAGATCATAAGAACATAAGAACATAAGAAGAGCCATGCTGGATCAGGCCAAAGGCCCATCTAGTCCAGCTTCCTGTATCTCACAGCGGCCCCACCAGATGTGTTTGGGAGCGCATGAGACTAGATATCTGTCTCCTGATACCACTCTCCTGCATCTGGCCCTTGAAGTACCCTGGTTTAAACCCTGGAGGTTACACATCTCCATCATGGTTTGTAACCTGTGATGGACTTTTCCTCCAGGAATCTGTCCAATCCCCTTTTGAAGGCATCCAGGTCAGATGCCATCACCACATTGTGTGGCAGGGAGTTCCATAGACTTACAACGCGCTGGGTGAAAAAGTATTTTCTTTTGTCAGTTCTTGTCAGATCGGCACACATAACACCTTTGCTTCATGAGCTGTACTGGTTGTCAGTATGCTTCTGGGTTCAATTCAAGGTGTTGGTTATCACCTTTAAGGCCCTACATGTTTACCTGAGGGACCACCTCATCCCCATTATATCAACCGGTCCCACCTGGTCATGCAGGGAGGGCATGGTGCAGACCCAATCAACAAAAGCATTTGACTTGATGGGGTCTAGGAGACAAGCCTTCTCTTCAGTGGCTCCAGCCCTCTGGAATAGCATAGCCCAGGAAGTGAGAAAGGCCCACTCGCTCCAGACCTTCCAGAAGATTTTGAAGTCTTGGCTCTGCCAGCTTGCCTGGGGTGGAACAAGCAGACATCACTCATGGAGATGGCTAATGTAGCGTTCCCGTGCTTTGCCCCCAGCCCTTTCAAGGCTATTGACAAGCGCCACTTTTAATTTTTCTTTTTTGCTACCACCAACTAGCTTGGCCTCTCAATGCTTTCAGACTGAATTTAAATTGAATAAAGATAAAAGAAGTTTATTTATGACAAAGTAGAATAAAACCCATAAAGGGTAATGTGTATAGGTACAAACAAAAGGAAGAATATAGCTCAATCACACTAAAGTTATGTTACAGACTACGCTGATCACTTTCACATCCAGTTATTAAAGTTTTCAGTCACTCAACACTTAGTTTTCCTCACAGAAGTTCTAAATCCTATCTCTTCTCTCTCTAGTAGGTATAAGTCTAACAGTCAGACCCTGTCTGACTGTCCCTGTCCCCTCAGGCTACTCCCTCAGACTCTCCCATTGGCCAACAACTGACCAATCAATACAGACACTTCTCATGAATTATTCATCACCAAGGGATAAACACCACAGCTAACATCATAGAGTTTAACTCTTTTAAAGCCTCACCAATAATTATATCACTTTAATTTTTATTTTTATTATATTTAGTGTATCTTATGCTTACTTAAATTATTTGTGTTTATTTGTACTCACTACAAATTGTACTCACTAATTGTTGTTAACTGCCCAGAGTGGCTTTGCTGTCAGATGGGTGGTATAAAAATCCAATGAATGAATGAATGAATGAATGAATGAATGAATGAATGAATGAATGTAACCCAGGTGTTTGAGGAGTACATTGCCTTGGCTGAATGATAATTCAAACCCAAGCTTCCCAAGACACAGTCCATCGCTCTGTTTGCTACACGAGACTGGATATAGTCAATATAGAACCAAAGAAGCATGTACAGTGACTATTTGGGCCAGTTGTTTTTGGCTGAAGAATAGAGCCTTTGCATATGTAGCTAATGAGTGAAGACATCTGCAGTTTGCTAGAAACTCAGAGGTATGTAGGCTAAAAAATAGGGTAAGTGCTTTTACCTAGAAACGATGCAAAGAAAGCAGATAACCATAGCAAAGAATGCTTACTGGAGGATTACGGAACCTGCAGTCCATACAAGGAACGCTTCCAAACTGATATTTGTGTCTTACTGCTTTTCCTGCTTTGGCAGCGCTGGCCTTTTAGTTCAGATGGGTGAAATATTTAATGAATGAACGAACAAACAAGTGAATGGATGGATGGGTGGATGGATGGATGGATGAATGAATGAATGAATGAATGAATAGTTGACAGCACATTTTCATTATTATAGCATATCCCATAGCAGTGAAGCAAAAGATTCACATTGGATTCACATTGGGTTAGCACTTGCTTGTATGTGTATAGATATGTGAATGTACTGTATACTATATGTGTAAAATCAACTATGGCAATGAAAATTAAGCTAGGATATTTTCTAGCTGTAATAAAAGATTAGAAACCTTCCTCTTAAGAAAATGACATCTTGAGCTTTCCCTTCTGCAGCTTATCCTCACTTGTTCCCTGCGTTTTCACCTGCAGATCAGATGGCAGTATGTCACTCATGAAGGTTGCTGGAGAATTTTTATGGATCTGTAGAGGCTTTTTGTTCTTTACTTGTTTGCTGTAATAAAAAATTGATGGCTAGAACAATCCCCACCAGAAGCCCATGTGCATGTGAAAATGTCATTCTTCATTTTTGTGGACCAGCAATATGCACAGAGCTATTTTCAGCCAGAACGAACCGTGCAGTGAAGCTTTGGCTAAAGGGTTGGCCCAGTGAAACTAAATAAGCATTGTCGCTTAACTGGGATTTAACCTTGGATCTTCCAGTTTTGGGTCCAGCAGAGACCATTATATTTTATTGGCTCTGTCAGATCAGAAGTGCCTAGGGATGGGCATGAAACAGAAAAATAGTGTTTTGTTTCATTTCATGCCCATCCCCATTTCATTTCATTTCATTTCTTATAATATTTTAAAGAAATTGTACAAAACAAAATGAAACGAAACAAAATGGTTCCCGCTGCTGCTCTGGCACTCCCTGCCTCCTCTTCCTCATTGTGCTGCTGATTCAGTGTGTGGGGGGGGAGAGGGCTCTGGCAGTCCCTCTCAGCTGAGAGGTGGGGGACTCCCCTGGATACTAGGAGCACCAGATTTGCTGCCAGGGAGCCATTTTCAGAGTGATCCAGCTGAGCTGTCATTGGTTGTACCCTCTTAAAAATGGCCCAGTCACCACCATGGGACTCCCCCGGTGGCAACCGGGACATTTTCAGAGCGATCCAGGTGATAACAGCTCAGCTGGACCCTCTGAAAATGGCTCCCCAGCACCAAATCTGGTGCCTCTAGGACCAGAGGAATCACACACCCCAGCTGAGAGGAGGCTGGAAGTTGGGGCTGAGAGAAGGAGGTGGGAACTCCGGAGTGGCAGCAGGGACCCACCTCCTGCTCTTCCCAATAATCCTGGGCTCTGGCAGGTGTGGTGGCTCATTGCCAGCCCAGCAGGTAAGACAGTTTTTTTACAGCGAAATGAAATGGTGGGTTTAATGGAAAAAAACACTGTTTTGTTTCGTCTATAACAAAATGCTGCTTCCTTGTTTCATTACCCTAATTTCACAACAGTTCCCTAGTAGATTATTGTTCCAAAGGGAGTACGTATAAATTTCAGTAGAAAATAAAAAGGTTCTCCATCTCCGGTCTTGATCAACAATTGGCCTGAGTTCATATAAATAAATATTAGATGCTGGCCAATTAGACTGCTGACCTGAGTTCATAAAATAAATAAAAAATAGGCAGTTTCCTAGATGCCTTATCCAGCTTCTTCATCTTTATTTGTTGGAAGAGACATTTCTCCTTCTTTCATATATGAAAATGCCTGCATATTTCATGCACAGAGGTGCTTTTTTTTTGGCAGCCTTGATAAATATTTGTGCTAAAAATACTAATGATTTTTTTTAAAAAAAAATCAACCCACTGTAAGAGAGGTAGATTTTAAAAAATCCTATTCACTAATTCATCTGGGTTAAAATTTGCAGCCCTACAAATATTACAGCTGAAATTAAGAAGAGGACTCAGAAAGAGGAATCATTTAGAAGAGGACTCAGAAAGTAGAGACATATATGGAGAGGGAAAGAGAGGTTACCCTTAATTTTACCTGCTCCCCTCTTCTGTCTCTTCCTTCTCTGTTTTCTAATTCTGGTACTCCTTGCTCTTTATGTAGCTTCCTCCACTCCATCTAGCAAAGCAATTGAAACTTTTGTCCCTAAGAGAAAATAGTGTGGTGTCAGTGGTTTGACCTTTCTGAACAGGATTCAAACCTTGATCATAAAGATCAACCATGACTCAAAACATCTGTAAATCACATCGTCAGATTGCAGATCAGCTATCTCTAGCCTCTGGCCATATGCTGAGGGGTACTATTAGAGTTTTTCTCTACATGCCTTTGGGGATAAAGCTGAATAATTTCCAGGTGCCATGCTAAATGGTTACAGCCAATTGTCTCTTCCTTTTGGTTGTTGAATGCCAACCTTATTCAGACTCCCTAATTACTGTATGACCTGGTGTGACAAAACCTGAAGCCTCCACATGGAGTTAAACACTAAGGCATGAATGGAAGGTCATCAAATATTCTAGGAGCACTGACCTCTCTGGATTAACCATAATCTCAAAGCAAGGAAGCTTTGTCATGCCATATTTAGGAAAACTGAAATGCTGAAGAGAAACTTAATGGAACAAAACAACAGTCTAGCAGTATATCTTAGCTGCATGAAATTTCAGCTTCCACGTAGACTCAGCAAGAAACAGATGGTGCCGTAGTGGCTCCAAACCTTGCACAGCCTGCCATACCATATTGTGCATGAGGCATAACAGATGAGAAAAGCCATGCATTACAGGCATGAGGTACTCACTGCAGGCTTCAGTTTTGGGCACTGAGGAATTTTTCTGTCGAGTGTCTGGATTCTTAGCTCAGGAGGAAAGGTGGACTGTATATCAGGGAGTCTTGTGATAAATAAGCTGTGTTTAGAGATGAGTATTTGGAAACTGCAAGCACTCAAGAAAGAATAGATGCTTTCAAAGATGAGAGGAATGACAGATTCTAGTGGAACAAACTGAAATCAAATATACACTTCTCTTTAAGCAGTTGTACCTGCAAAATTAAGGGTCAAATTGAACATTTTTAAAACAGATTGTGAAATAAATGTTTTTCCAGGATATGTGTAAAAGTCATTTCTGAAGTAGTCCTACCTCCCCACAAAAAAGCATGGAAAATGAGTTGAGTTGAGTTGTTTAAGTAGATTCATTTTTTCCCTCTGTAAGAGTGTCACCAACAATCATGATCTTGTGTTTTGCCTCCTCTCGGGTAAAGAGATAAGAAATGTCAATTTCTGGCTTCTGGAATAGCATTGTTTTTCCATTATATTAAATCCTGGCAAACTATGGTTGGTCTGTAGTTTAGCCGTAAGCCAGGATACTTTATATGATTTTTTTTTTTGGCAAGTTGTGGTTTGTGACAAAACAAGAATGGGAACTTGTGTTTTCTGTATGTGAAGGAAAGGGAAAATATGGATATCTTTGGTTTAAAATTGCTTGTAATACTCTCGTACAACCTGGTTGAAAAACACACGAAAAGGACAAAGTCACTCACACACTTGCACAAAATAGAGGCATTTGTTGGGCTGAACATCCCTGGGAAGTTGACAGGTTCATCTTGCTCTGAACAAGACGTTGTCTCAAGATATTTCTGAGAAACATCTCTTCTCAGGAATTATGGCTCAGTGCTACTTGTTCTTCTTCAGCAGCCTCCCCAAGGTCTCCTAAATGTTACAGCATGGCAGGGTTACTGTAGACACATTTTGTATCTGCAGCCGAAGATGCTTTTAGTATAATTCCCTCCTGTAGTATAAGTCCTCTTCCTGGTATGACAGAAATGATGTTGTGTTCAGCACTGGGGGTGGGGGTGGAGGGTTGTCCCTAATGCTGTGCCATGATTTATCTAACAATTCCCCCAAAGTTTTGTTTCCTCATGGAAAAACACTTCTGTTTGTCTCCCTTGTTCTCAGGGCTTTGTGGAACTTTTGTTTGGTGATACACTATTTTAGAGCTTATCAGTTTTCCAAAGTGGGTAAGGATGCTGCTGGGTTTTCCTTCTTTCTCTAACATATATCTTCATTACTCTGCAACTCTGTTGGCTGCCCCATCTTTATGATCTGAAAGGCTTATGGGAGGATGAAGATCATATCTCCTTCCATGGGATTTAATTGAAATGTAAAAAGCCAGGAAGGTTTCCAAATGTCACAAAAACAGATACTGTACAGGAAATAAGACAAGATATTTGCAAACATTCTCAACCACCTCATAAGTAAGATGCAGGCAAGAATCTTGAACCTCACGCCAGATCTTTTCTCCTTTCCAATTTCTCTTAGAAAGGAATTTCTATTCTGTCCAATTTAAGTGTTTCAAATTGTTGCAGAAGAATGTTTTTTGATACAGTGCTACTTTTACAAGCAGTTCTCAAAAATAGGGACAGCGTGTAAATGTATTTTAGTTCAGTTTTCCTCCAGAGTCCTAGTGCCAAGAATGCTGCTATTTCATAAAATTACAGAATAGTGCCTTTTTCTGTAAGAGAAAAATAACTTGTTTGGAGTAGATTTTGCTATTATTTGCACACTTTGAGTTCCTTTTGCTATGCCTCTGCCGCAGCAAACCTAACATTGCCAACTTACCCCATGCAAAGTACTCTCTTCATCAGCTGAAAACTGGTCAGAAATGGGCTTTAAAATCTAATGCCATATTAGTGTTGTGCAGGTTAAAAAAAATCTGGTTTGTGACAGTAGACCCTAAATATCTGCATCCTTAACAATCTTTATTTCAGATATATTTCTAATGGTCCCATTTCTATTTACCTATTTTAAATAAGGACCACAGCTTCCTAGGTGTAATAACTTAGCACATGAATTTTCCTGCATTATAAAAACGACTTGGTCAGTAAACCTTCATTTTTCCTGTAATGTTCTACTGGTGTTTTCTAAGGAGACAGTTTTGGAGGAGGCAGGAAGGATCTCATATCAGGCATGTCCAAACTTCAGCCCTCCAGATGTTTTGGACCACAACTCCCACAGTCCTTTGCCACTGGCAATCTAAGCTTAGAATTCTGGGAGTTCTGGTCCAAAACATCAGGAGGGCCGAAGTTTGGACATGCCTGATGTCATATCATTGTTTGGTATATCTCTGCTGGAATCCTTTTTTGACCTTTGCAATGAAGAAAAAGGGGGTTATGAGGAAAACAGCTCCCATTCTTAACATAAAGGATAAAAGGTGTGATTTTGCAATTGAACACAGGTGCATCATCATCATCATCATCATCATCATCATCATCATCATCATCATCTTTTTTTGTCTCGTGATGATGATGATGACGACGATGACGACGACGACGATGATGAGACAAAAATATGTATCAGCTAGCTCTCAAGAAAAAGAAGTCCAGTTTCCATTACTCAATATCCAGATAAACTCTCCTGGATGACTGAGAATCTGCACAGACACTAGGACACAGTCATCTAAAGCCATGGAAGCAACAGGTTCAAAATAGAGAAATGAATGTAATGCATGAGAGAGGGATATGTAGGACATTCCGGATGCTGTTGGCAGGGCTGTGGAGTCGGAGGAGGAGGAGGAGTTGAGGAGGAGGAATCAGAGGAAATTTTGGGTACCTGGAGTCGGAGTCGGAGTCGGCTCCGACTCCAGGTACCCAAAATTTCCTCCCCTCCTCCTCCTCCTCCTCCTCCTCCTCAATTCCTACTCCTCCTCTGACTCCACAGCCCTGGCTGTTGGAATAGAAGCTCTATGATCCTCTTATGCTGTCTGTGAACTCAAATGATATTGGATGTGTGTGTTTCTCATTTCTGATGAAATGCATCGGGAGTACAGTATTCCCCTGCCACAACGTGGCTCATACATTACGTTCTCAGGATATTGCAGATTTTTTTCCTTGATAGAAGCACAGTTCCAAAGAGAGGCTTTTAACCCCCTAATGATGCCACAGCAAACAGACCTTAGGCTCCTCCTGGCAGTGTGCACCACCAGCGGCAGCCCCATATGTTTGCTGAGGTGTCAGGAGGGGGTTAAAGCCTCTCTGTGGAAGTGTATGCCCACAGGAGCATCTCAAGGTCAGCTTTCTGAGGTGTCAGGAGTAGGTTAAAGCCTCTCTTTGGAAGTGCACGCAGCAGGAGCAGCCCAAGATCAGTTTGCTGAGGCGTCTGCATTTCATGGATTATCCTTTATCACGGGTGAATCACGCACCTAACTCCCATGATTAACAGATGAGTATTGTATGCTCTTCACATCCACAGAATATGAGAATGCCCACTAATTTAGATAATCTTTTAAAGAAGTTGGACACGTTCATGCTGAATTGAAATATCAGACTCTTTCCTCCAAACAGAACTTCCATGTTCAAAGGCAATATGCCATTGAAACATATATTGAGTGAAAATGAACCAGATAAGTTAGTTGACTGTATCAGATTTCCACATAAAGGTGGATTGGAAACAGCATACTAGAATATATGAATGTGTTGTCTGTGTTTTTTATATACATGGAACAGTACTTATCTGGTGCTTTAAAAGCGTGTGAAGTTGCAAAGAACAGATCTGGCAATATTAGTTTATTCCAAAATTTATCATGAAATACAGGAAGAAAGGAAATAACTGACAAGATTTAATCTCCACACAGCAGCAGTGCCCTATCACTGAAAACAAGGCCAATGTGATTATAGATCCCTGTCACTAGTACACAGTGACTTTTAAATGAGGCAGATTGAATTAAGCACCCTAATGAAAATCACAAAGTAGATAAAAAGAAAGCCAGACACACAAGTGAGTGAGACATGTAGTAGTCAATTCCTGTTGGAAAAATAGAAAGGTATGGTTAGTCAGCAAGAGAAGCATAAGCATACATTTGTGTTGGCTCACTGGACTGCTACAAGCTGTCCTAAGTGGATATTTTGAGGACAGCATTTACTGCTGGTCAAACTTGACCTTTCTGACTATATTTTAATTTGCTTTATTTTATTTTACTGTATGGAAGGTAGATGAAGATAAGCAGAAACGAAACATTTGAAAAGATGTTTTATTTCACCTAAGGCATTTTGAAACTGTTTTAATGGCTTCTTTTTTTAATCTTCACACTCTTTTGTTTTGCTGCTATTTTTCTTTTGATTTTTTGGGGGGGCTGCAGAGTTTTTACTCCTTGCTGGTCATTTTATTATCTGATGTTTTTGTACTTGAGAATTGCTTTGTATTGTACTTTTTTTCTTTACCTGTACATAATTCAGTCATCGAATACTGTAACCAATAAGTAAATAAAATTAAATAGAGCAGAATCTAATTTGAGAGCATTTGAATGATTGTTTGCTGTTTTGCACTGGAGGGAGAATACCATGAGCCAGTAATTGCTCATGACTGGGTAGGTGTGTGGGGGGGTAACCCCTACATAATTTGGGGCTGAGGCACTCATCTACCACAATTATCCACTTATAATAAGCCATACATACATGATATCTCTTCAGAAAAATAATGTCAGGTGGAAGTAAAGCCTCATAGATTCTCAGGAAGACGAGGGAATATGTTCCTCAACATCTGAGTCAAGAGTAGTAACCAGCTGAGGAGCATCCTCATCCTCATCTTCAAATGGTGGAAAAGAGCCCTCCGAATCCGAGGGGGGATGAAGTCAATATTTGCTGTTGTTCAAGAGGCTTTGAATCCAATGCAGTGTGGAACACCCACTGTGTACCATCGAAATGGGGAGAAAGTTGGAAGTGGAGGCATCTGGATGGAAACTGAAGTTGGATACGAACGAGAGGCTGGGGTAGAAACGGGGGCCAAAATAGAGCCCGAGATCGAAATCGGGGCTTGTGTGGCATGTTTGGATACTGACAGTAAACCAATCTTCAGGATGGGAGGTTCAGTCAACCTCGAAACCCAAACAGATTGTTGCTTCAATGAAATGGAAGCGTGTTTGGTCTTAGACGCTGAAGAAACAAGAGGAGATCTGGACGTCTCCGATTCCAATGGTGCATACGCTGTCCATGTTGCTTTTTTGCCTTCCAGGATTAGGCAGAGGAGGCTTTAGTGAAGGCAACAACTGTTGTGAGGGGTCCAAGGAGGTTCTTAGAGCATGAGACTCAGGAGCAAGGGGGTCAGAATTGATAGCTCCTCTGGATCCGAAAGCACCACTTGCGGTGCCTGAACAAACAGGTCTTTCAATGGGGACCATGTGCCTGAGGAAACAGGCAAATTTGATCCCAAACTCAAGGAGTCTGATTGAAGTAATGGCGCATATGTTGGCCACTTTCCTTTGTGATGGCGTGACTTCCCTCCATCCTGTAAGTATTGCTTGCAATCACCAATCTGTGTGGCTTCACAAAGGCCATGAAGAAGAAGAAACAGTTACTTACCTGTAAATGTGGTTCTTCGAGTGGTGAGGGAACTGAGGGTTTTGCTGGAAAGCCTCCCACACATGGGAGGGGGAGGAGACTAACGAGTTTTTCTTTTGCTAGAAAAATCTGGAGCCTCGCACGTGCGTGCTAGTAACCCATCTGTGTGGCTTCATGAAGGTCCACTCAAAGAACCATATTTACAGGTAAGTAACCGTAACCTGAGCACATCCAATCTCACCTGATCTTGGAAACTCTGGGCCTTTTTACACGACCCCTAAGATCCGCTGGCCACTTAAATTCGGACCAGAGATCTTAGGGGTTTGTCGCTCTTCCTCTGTCCCCACCCCACTCCGCACCTCCTGGTTGCTGGCTGCATGAGGGAGGGAGAAAAAAGAAAGAAAAGAATGCCGGTTTACCTCCGTTTTGTTCCCGGCAGCATTCAGATCTCTTAAAGGGGTGGGGCGCAAAAAAAGAACAAACAGAAGCCAGGAGAGCCCCGCACTCACTATCCTTACACCGGATCAAATATTTGTCACATCCAAAAAGCAGGTACCTGAAAGCTGCGCTGGGACGCGCTAAAGTGGGCGGGGTCACACTTAATTTCCTGTTAACTCCGGAGCTGGTGGGTAAACATTTTTAATCTCCAGAGCTGGGAGCCATTTGCCCCAGAGTTTAGACCTAAGAAGGGTCGGCCCTGGTTAGTACTTGGATGGGCGACCACCAGGCAATACCAGGTGCTGTAGGCTCCTGGAGTAGGAACTGGCAAACCACTCCAGTATTCCTGGACTGTATGACACAACAACATCATCAACAACAATAATAACAACAACAACAAACTGGTAGAGGTGAGGTGGTGGTACCATTTGCATAAAATAAATTTTATGCACCCGTACATCAAGATTCATTGTGCTGTAGGCCAGTCAGTTTTTTTAAAAAAAAAGTTATGTGGAAAAATCTCAGAAATGATACTACCTGGCAGAAAAAGAAGTCATAATAAATGACATATTAGGAAACTATTACCTTTGAAGGCACTCAAAATTTGCTACCTCTGGCTGATACCACACTCTGTCTAATGGTAGCCTTATCATGGAACCTCCTTTCCCAACAAAAGCTGTAACTCTGTTGTGTCAGTTGATGTGGAAGGTAAATAGCTGACAGGGAATTTGCTTTACAAAGAACACTTCTTCCTGTAATTTATTGGAACTAGTTTATGTTGTTCACTCTCGATGTCCATAGCCTATAACCTTTTATGAGGGTCAATTTAGTCTAATAATTTTCAGTTCATAGCTCCCTAATGTTCATATATCCTCCGTCAGCATAATCCAGATGCTTAGTAGGATTTGCTCTCTGAGGCCTTGGAAGGAGAAGGAAGCAGTAATGATTATCCCCTTGGTTGATGGCTTCATTAGCTCAGGAACGTAATGCTGGAATGGGAAAAACACTGGGGAAAGTGCTTATACTGACTAAATGAAGGTTTTTAAAAAGAATCACAGATAACCTTACCTAGAGTAAAGTTGAAATTTACTCCAGTGCATGTAGGGTGGTTGTGTATGTGTTTGAAGATAGCAAATTGGAATAGCTTTGCACATAGTGATTTATAGAATAAAATGCCCACTTAAAATAATTAGTACCATTTAATTTTCAGTAGAACAATATACTTCCCTGCAGGGGGGCAACTTCGGCCAAATGACAAGTGTGCTTGTTTGGCTGGCAATCCAGGTTCTAACTGTTAATAAGAAGCTTCATGGTCCTTCATGCTTCATCTCATCCTTTCTTATTTTGAAACAAGATTTGGATTGAATAGCCCTTCAAATAGAGGACATCTTAATACACAGGGCTTCCCTCTGATGGTGCTTAAAATAGAGGACTTTGTCCAGCGCAGTAGGACACAATCTCTACCTTACATGTCAAGGTCCATGTACTGCAGCTTGAGCCACAGTTTTGTAAGAGTCAATCTTCACATTACAAACACTGACCTTGTAGCCTATCATGGTAGAATCCACAGAGAAGGGTCATAAGTTTGAATGGACCCATTTCAAAAGGTTCTCAAGCATATAATAATGCTCAAATACGACATAATATTTAGAAGAATGTCTCCCCATGTGTGTGATGCTGGCAGACATCAAGTATAAGAGGCTATGTCATGAAGGACAGTCCATTTCTAGTTGCTTGACTACTGTCTAGAAGTGTAAGGTTTGGATCAAGAGTTCTAGCTGGCAAAAACATTCACTTTGTGAAGCATGGAGCAGGCAGAAGCGGGATCAGTGGTCCAGATCACAAAGCTCCAGGCAAGCAAAAATGGCATCAGGCATGGCTCAGTTGTGCCTGTTTTCTTTCACATGCAAACAGACTGGTAGATAAGAATATAGCTTTTATCTACTCCAGGCATCCAGCTGTTTCCAATTAGTTATTAGGTGCTTGTTGGAACCTTGAATTAGATTTCCAATGTTGCTTCTTTGAGCAAATGGCCATTACATTTGCCTTTATCCTCTGAGGCTCCCTGGCAGGACTAGATACAGCCCTCATCTCATGAGCTTCTGAGAGCGAGCTGCTATCCTGACCATCCAATTCTCCTTCTAGCATGTCTTTCTCCAGCTGAAGCAGGTCTTCTGAAAACAACTCAGCTTGGTGAGGCATGGCAGTGTGCTAAATGGATAGAGAGGGCCTGCTGGTTAAAATTAAATCAATTCAAAGTCAAAGTGGTACTGCCCGTGTTCAATATGCTTGTCAGTTTCCAACACAATTCTCTAGAATTCTGTATATTTTCTTCCAATATGTTACTAACTAGCAACTTCATTCTCCAAATGTTGATCCTTGTGTACTGTCCTAGTTTATGAAAGTACAGTACAAGGGGGAAACCCTCTAAGAATGGAGCAAATGGAGACACACCTTAGTGAAGATGGAACAAATGCTGGATGTCTTTTGTGAAGACAAGTTGGAGAATAGAAAGTATAGGGAAAGAAAAGAGAAATGCAGTACAGTATTCCGGAGATGGACATGACTGGCTAGATCTCTGGAAAGCAACATTTTACACTGTGACTTTTAGTTTCAGGTCCCATGCTTGCAATATAATCCCTAAAGCTGCTCCATTAAGTCTTAGTCTTCAGCAGCAACAATTGTTACCATGCAGGATTTCTTCCATTACCACTCAAAGTTTCTAAAATCAAAGCTTTCTTTTCTAAACCGGAAATTATCAATAAGAACTCAGTAAAGAATCCAAAGGTGGTGAGACATCAACAAAAAGCTCATTACATTTAAAGTACATCAGTGTGTTTTAAATAGCACACCAAGAAATATGAGTCAAGGTTTTCTAAATGGATGGATTTAAGGAGCAACTTTTCACTGGAGTCCTCGATTTGAAATGTTTTAAAGGCCATTTTCAGAATATGGAACCTAGTCCTTCCTGCAAATCATATTAATTTCATACTGATAGTGGCATGCAATAAAAAATGGGGATCGGGGGCTGCACTTTAAATAATTTCAGGGGTACTAAAATGTCCCCCAAAAGAAAGGAATGGTAAATCTGTTCTGAGTACTTTATACCTAGAATACGCTGAGAAGGGTTGTTATAAAGCAAAATTGACTTGAATGCATACAGTTTTTTATTATTAACCATGTTAGTTTGCTGGAGTAAAAACAACAACAATTCTTATGGTATCTTAAGATGTGTGTGAGACTCTCTTGTTACTTTTAAAGTGCAGGGCTCCTAACAACTCCTGCTGCATCTGTCTCAAGTAAAAAATGATTTTACAGTGGGGTACCATTTAACTCGGTGTTTCAGAGTGGACATAAATGGAAACTGCCTGTCTAAATGAAAAGAACTCTTTGGATTTAAAATAGGAAAAACCCTATGGGAGCAGAAAAGCAGTTCCTCATAGCAATGCAGTTCCTTTGTCAAGTCGTCTCATTTTTAGGAAAGTACTAGAGATGGGCACAAAACAAAAAACGAAACGCTGTTTCGTCATTTTGTTACGTGATGAATTTACTTTGTTATGTAATGAAACGGTACGATGCATTTCCTCTCAAAACAAAATGAAATGCCATTTTTTCCCCTTTAAGAACAAAACGATTGTGGAAGCTACCCTACCATTTCTGTGCTGAAACATGGCTGCGATCTGTATTTTCAAGTACATAATGCTTTGTTATATTTATGTACTCGTAAATATGGCTAGCAGCCATGTATTGGAACTAAAACAGCTGGGGCACTTCCTCAAGCAATTCCCTGTAAGCCCCCAAAATTTGGAGAGGTTTGGGGCTCAGGGGGATGAGGAATTAGCTCCAAAAGGGGTGCCCCTAGGAAAAAAATATTTGTAAGTAAGGAGTCTAAAAGTATAAGTTTCCAGCTTCCTGAGCAACCTGGAACCCCACGTACGAATACACCTATCTGCAAAGATTCTGACGAACATCTAGGTAGCAAGGTGGTTGGAAGTGCTCCCCTCCCCCCAGGATCCACTTCTTGAAATCATGAATTGGGATTTGGAAGTGAAGCTGCTAATTGCTCACCCACGAGGGGGGGGGGCTATTGCAGCTTCCCAATTCAATTAGAAATAATTTTTCCTTGGGGGCACCCCCCTTTGGAGCTTAATAACTCATCCCCCCGAGCCCCAAACCTCTCCAAATTTTGTGGTCTTACAGGGAAGAGCTTGAGGAAGCCCCCCTCTCATTTTGGTGCCTCTAGGACCCAGGGGAGCATAGTGTTTTGTTTTGTTTCATTTCATTTCATAACACAACTACTTTAAAAATTCATTACAAATAAAATGAAACAAAACTACTAAAGAAACAAAACAAAACAAAACACTATATTTCCGTTCCGTGTCCATCTCTAAAACGTACTTTGACTGCTCAAGTGGCATAAATTCTGAGTGACAATGTTACAGGACATTGTTGCTGATTTGCTGTGGGATAAAATAAACGCACTCCTTTTGATTTTTCTAAGAGCCAGACTGGATGCAACAACTATATAATAGCCTTTACTGATCGAATGGTTGCCAGATGTGTTAGACCACAATAAAGGAATGACAGTGGGTATTATAGGCCAACACATCTGGAAAGGCATCAGGAAAGGGCAGACTGTTTAAATGTGTTGAATATTAAGTACTGTTCTAGGAGAGTTATGCAGTCTTCAGTATCTTCTGTACTCATACAAACTGATAGGGAGAAATGTTTCCTTTTGAAGCTCTGCTTTTTCTTTAAAAATGTAGTAGATAAATGCATCACACGTTTAGCATCCATGGCAATTCAGGGACAGATATACTGTATGTGGCTTCAGGCCCTTTGGAGACTGCCTACCTCTATCTACAGTATGGATGGAATATGTGCAGCTCCCTAGACATTATTAAATTACAACCCCTTTCATCCATAGTCATTGCCTACTGTATATTGATTAGGATTGATAGGAGTTTGAGTCCATGGATGGGAATCACATTGCTTAAGAGTCATAGGTTGTACCCAAGAGCGATCTGTTCTTGCTTCCTGCTCTTTTTTAAAACTTTTGATTTATTCCAAATAAAAATTTAAATAGGGTTAGTGTCACACCTAGGGAAGCCTGAAGAGGGCAGAACTGTCTTCTGAAACAATATGAAAGAATCCCTGTGACTTGTTTTAGCCATAGCTTTATAGAGAAATGTTATTTTGATCAGATCTGGATCCAGGTAGAGGTGATGGCGGAAATGGCAGGGATGGATTATGTGTTGGGGGGGGGGGCAGTACCTGCCAGAATTCACAGCCAGTTGTGACATTTAGTGGCCAATGTTGGCTATGTCTTCCTGGCAGTCACTACACTCCAAACATTTCCTATTTCAGCCCAGCACCCCTGAAGTTCCACCCCTTGATCTAGAAAAATTGCATTCTGATTACAGAAGAAGGAGGATATGACTGCCTGAAAGGATCCATATGAAAATCCTTGTCCAAATGCTCACTCTTGGGCCTTCAATTAAGCTAAGTGGCTCATCAACAAACATGACCTCACTGTTAGGTACTAGCAGTTTGCAAAGCAGGTAGTGGATGAAGAGCATAATAAGGGTCAGTTTTTGAAAATCCTTGTAGACATATGCTAAGTGTAAGTTCTTGGATTTAAGCTACTTTACATTCTGTCCTCAGGATTGTGGCACTTTAATACTTCAAGTCTGCTTTTTGGTCAATTGTTTGCTCCATATCATGGTGAAATTAGTGGCATTTACTGAAAATGACTTCCTGTCTTCCTCCTTGCAGTCTGTTATTTATTGAACAACAACTTCAGTCCGGACCTGTGCAATGAAGATGGATTAACTGCACTGCATCAGGTAAGCTTTGTATGCAAGCTCCCAATCCCTGCTACTACCTTTGATGTTAACTCTTCCTTTTAATGTGTTTTATCTAGTTATATTTCTAGATGGTTTTAGTTAGATTTTGGTTTTATACACTGATATTGCCTTGTTGTATGGTTGTCTGCACAGTTGTGAACTACCCAGAATGGGTTGGTTGGTTGGTTGGTAGGTAGGTAGGTAGGTAGGCAGGTAGGTAGGTAGGTAGGTAGGTAGGTAGGTAGGTAGGTAGGTATAAATAAATAAATAAATAAATAAATAAATAAATAAATAAATGATTTTATGAAAGCTGAAATGTGACATCAGGCAGAATTAACTGATGCAAGTGTCCCCATAGCAGGTTTTTAGGCACTTCATGTAATGCTTCTATGAAAAGAAAATCAATCACTTAACATATTCATTCATAACAAACTGATGATTGTGCTTTATAGAGATATGGTGATAAGATGGAATCCATTATAATAACATAGTAATTTGTTTTAAATTATGTAACTGCTGAAAACTGCTTCATTTTACGGCAGAAAATCTTTCTCATTTCATGTCATTTGCAAATTTGCTTGCTTTCCTTTCCTTTGTTTTGTGATGGATCTTTGCTAATCAAATGTGATCTTGGTACAGTATCCTCAAAGGATTTCCTTGTAAATCTGATTTGTCACATGTGAAAGTTTTCCTGAGCCATGCCTCTGGTACAGGAATGAGACTTCAACCTTAATTATGGGTTATCTGCATTGTATATTTGGAATAGGAATAGGAATAGGAATCTTTATTGTCATTGCCCCCTTGCAGGAACAATTTGGCCCTAACTATTGGGTTTTGAGTAAAACAAAAAAAAAAGTTTTATACTAGCAATGTAGTTATTCCTTTTGTTAGTAAAAAGAAGGCAGAAAAACCACAGAGATTTATCCAAGTCTCACCAACCTTCCTTGTAAGAGGGATGCACCTTTGAAAGTAAACAGTGAAGTTTATTGACAGTTGTCAGCTGTAGTTAAAATTAAATGGACAAAAATAGAGTTTCCAGCATGGAGGAAAGCTCCATGTTTGCTTCTCAAAAGATGGTCAGGGAAGAAGAAAGGAAACAACAATGAACCATAAACAAGAGTGCAATTCCCTACTGTGTCTCCTGGGAGAAGAGCTAGAAGATGTGGCCTTGGGCAAGCTACAAAATCCCAGGGCACCTCCCAAAGGAATGGTAAACCACTTCTGAGTACTCTCTACCTGGGAAATGCAGGTAGAGAGTACTCAGTACTGACTTGTTGCAAGTCAGCACGTGCTTCTTATTGCCAGCACATGTTTATTATTAGTAAGCCATAGAGCATGCCCTCTTCTGCTAATCATCAGCGTTAATTCTTGCAAGCCTGCAGTTTTCCCAACAATGACATGGCAAGCACCTTGAAGGGAGCATCCAGGATGAGTTTCTTAGTAGCTGGAGTAACCTATTATCATTTTCTTTAAAATGCGGTGACCCATCAGTGAGTCCCTTTCTATTATGCAAAATCATTCAGTAATAGTATGTATGCTGTATGCATGTTTCTGGTTTCACCCTTTCCAGAATAAACTGTGAGTCAAAAACCTGTTGTTCTCCACATATTTTGAACTGAGATTGTCATAATTTAGACCACTGTAAACACTGAGTTATTTATATATTTATTATTTTTATATTTGTATACTGCAATCCGATTTTCCTCAAACGGGAACTCTGGGCGGTTAACAACAATGATTTATCAAACAACCTAAAACATAATAATAATGGTAATAATCTAGAGGGGGGGGAAGAAAAACAATAATACAAAAACCACAATGAAACAACAAGATAACAAGTATCCGGCAAGAGGGAATAGTAATAATAAAAATAATACTAATAATCAAACAAAAATAAAAAACAAAGGGAACACAACAGTACGTGTTTACAAGGGATGTGTTTGGAAGTTACAGTTGTTTGTCAGAAATAAAATTATTCAGTTAGTATGTTTTTGAATGAATTTATTTTATTTTTATTTATTTATTATTGCATTTATATCCTGCCCATCTTCCCGGAATTCTAACAATCTAACAATCTAACAATCTAACAATCTAACAATCAGGAAAACATGGGAGATAAGAACTAGTGGTCTATTGCAGGGCTGTTCAACTTTGAACAGGCCGAGGTCTACTTTTCTGGTCAAAAATGCCTGAGGGCTATTACACTAAAACCTCGACTTACAAATTTTATCCGTTTCGAACACATTCTCATAACTAAAAAATATTGTAGAGCAACATTTTCCTACAGGAATGCATTGAAAACCAATTAATCAGTTCTGGAGGGAACAGATTTCAATGCGCCATGGCTCTTGAACTGCCCAGCTTAGCTGAGATAGTGGGCTGGCAGACGCAGAAATTTGCTGGGGCAGTGATGGGGGCGGGAGGGGTGGAGAACTTATCCCCTCACTTTTTTTATTGATGGCTGGCAGACTACTTTTGAACCTTTTGCAGGCTACCGGTAGCCCACAGTCTACCTGTTATACAGGCCTGGTCTATTGGACTACAGCTCCCAGAATCCCACTAGGCATTATTAACTGGAAAAACTAATTTCCCATTTCTGTGGGATTCCATGCTGAACCTGGTATCTTATCTGTCTTCCGTCTGCACTCTGGAATCAGATGGAGACTGCTGGGTATTTGAATCAGGAGACACCATCTGGAAGCCTTTTTTCTTAGGCACTAAGGAGGTGGGCAGGAGCAACAGAGAGAGGGTTGTTAAGCTGATTGTGAAGGCGGTTAACCTCATCCAGAGTTCATTCTTTCTCAGTCTGTACCGTAAATGCAACTATTGATGGACCCCAGCTGAAGCCCAGATTCCTCTACAAATGAGGACTCGTTCCTTGGCACCAGACAGATCTCTGTTTTGACATTCATACTGCTTCCAAAAACAGTTTTTTTAAAAGAATGCTTGTTTATTATCCCTGTGACAAATGGAAAACACTTTTGGTCTGTGACATTCACTGTTGTCCTCCAGTAGAAATAGCAAAAATCACATATGTGAAGCTTATGTGCTCTCTAGTAACTTGGAAAAGTTGCAGTTGCAGGGATCGTTAGTAAAATCTAACTTAGCATCACGAAACGTGTTGTTTTGTTTTGTCATCTGTTTACCACCTCATAAAACAGGGGTGTGAGTGTGCTTTATATCACTCATAGTCATCAGATTGAATGGGGGAACTGCAGTTGAGTAGCATCTAGAGGTCCATCAATTGTCCAACTTGTTTCCATGCTCAATTCAAGGTACTGGTCATAACCTATAAGGGCCTTAATGACTTAGAACTTCAATACTTGTCTGTCCCAGATAATGGCTGTCTGTTTCAGGCAGTCATCCTGATCCATGTGTTAAAGGTAGCCATACCTAGGGCAGCTAGAAAGATATCAACAAGAACCTGAGTCTTCTTAGTGGTGTCCCCTATTCTGTGGAATACGTTGGGATACTCTGGGTTCAATCACTCCTAATATTTAGAAAACTAGTAAAGATAGAATTCTAAAAAGCAGCTTTTAAGAACATATCCCCAAATATTGTTCAAATCCAAATTTTAAAAATAATATTTTATTATTATATTTGAGTTGGTTTGTCACCATATGACTATGTTATTATATGAGTGTGTTACAGGTGTGTGTGTTAAGTATTTTTATGTGTGTCTTATCCTGTGCATTACCCCAAATAGCGGATGTTCACAAATGGAGCTACATACAAACCAGAGAGAGACAGACAGATCATCACCAGAAATGATGCAAATTGGCTGAAATCCAGTAGTATGTTTGTTGCAACTACAGTAGGCTCATTGAATCAGTTGAGTTTGGGTGAGTCAGCTCCTCCATATGTTCCATCGATTCATTAAGTGTACTGTAGTTGCAACTTATTTCTGGATTTCTGCAATTGTGTCTAAAGTTCTTTGGCATGGTACAGAAATAAACTGTCCTGCAATGTTGACCTCCCAAGCAAAAAGGTTATTTGAAGGCTCAGTTGTATTACGCTGGTAAATACAAGAATCCATGGATAAGGTGACTATGTGACATTGCCATATATTTCTTGTGCAGACGCTAGAACATGTGGGTAAGATTGTGAGATCAATAGTGGTTGCAGAATTGAATTGTGACTGCCAAGACACTGGTGAGGCTCACACACAGCCATGAAATAACCATGGGCCAGTTCTTCTGGGTTTGTTTAACCTGGCTCACTGGGTGGTGTTAAGGCAAAGAGAAGAGGAGACCATTTGTATAGCATGGAATTCCTTCATAGAAATGCAGTAAGTGGAAAAGATGGCTCCAAGGATCTGAAAATGCAGAGAACAAGTTACCTGTGGCAGAGGTTTCTGAATTAGGAACTTTCAGCCTTTGTACACTACTGTATCTGTTTTTGACAACCTGGCACCCTTCAAATGTGTTAAACTATGACTGACTGATGAGATTTGGGAGTTGGAATCTAAGATATCTGGACGGTACAAAGCTGAGAAATACTGGTGTGGGTTCTGCTTTTAATTTTACCAAAGAAAAGGGTTTCTTTGAAAGCTAAAAGCAGCAGCAGTGTTAGAGTCTTGTATTTTATTGGTGTTGCCAGAACAGATGATGAACAACATCTGTGAATTACATCTGTTTCATTATCATTTCCCACACTAGCCAATGGCTCGAGGTTTTTTTCGCCCTGCATTTCAGGTTATGAGGCATCTTAGCAAAACGAACTTTGCTTTTAAAACGTCTGGCCTAATCTCAGTCTATGTTCAGAGCAAACACATCCTCCCTTTCCTGATGAGGCTTGCATCCTTCAACTCTCTTCTGCTTTATTTGTCTAGTTGTCACGCTATCAATGCCAGATTAGGTGGCAGAAAAATGGAAGTCACAACCTACGTTCCAGACAAGAAGGCATCTGTAGAACATCTGACTTAATTTTCTTGGGTTCAATTCTTCAACAGTGCTGCATAGACAACTATGAAGAAATAGTTAAACTTCTCCTGAATCATGGGGCCAATGTCAATGCAAAAGACAATGAATTGTGGACTCCACTGCATGCAGCAGCAACATGTGGACACATCAACCTGGTGAAGATCCTGATTCAGCAGTAGGTGACCTGTGATGCTCTGGGTTTCATGGTGGACCAGCATATAAATATGAATATGAATTTAAGGTGGCTGTGCTTGGTCTTACATGACAAATATATGCATTCTAAACAGACTAAGAAAGAACTCTCTCCCTATGATATTTATCATCAGAACAGTTATCTGGAACTCCACAAAAGCCTGATAGATAAAGGTTATATCCAGTTTTAATCCCAACTAGAGTGGATACACCAAATCAATGAGCATACATAAGATTTGTCTTAATAAATCCCATTTGTTCTATGGTGTTGCTATAGCTGGGATTACCAGTTAGATTTAGACCACTTGTTTTTGTTACTTTAAATTTATTTATTGGATTTTTATACTGCTCATCTGGCAGCGAGTCCGCTCTGGGAGGTTAACAACGATTAATCAGTACAATACAGAAAAACACATACAAGTCATGCAATAAAATACACATAAAAATACAGTAAATATAATGAAAATAAAATTAAAATAATATGAGATGTCATCTAATTTCAACAAACCTATAATATTATTTGTGGGAAAATCAGCTAAAAACATGTTTTAGTGAGTGAACACTAGATTTATGTTAAATTTGAGGAAATGCCTGCTTAAATAACCAGGTTTTCAATAGTTTTTTAAAAATTAGCCAAAGAGGAGGGCACGCAGAAGGCTATTCCACAGGCAAGGAGCAACGGTGGAAAAGGCCCTATTTCCTTTTGGACCTCTCACGGTGTTAATTGCCTCAAATGCCTAGCCTGGGAAGATTGGGTAGTTTTCATAGGGAGAAGGCATTCTGACATGTAGTGAGGTCCTAAACTGTTTAGGGCTTTGTATGTCATAGTTAGGATCTTGAAGTTGATGCAGAACTGAACCAGAAGCCAGTGTAAGGCAGCCAGCATTGGGGATATATGGTCATATTTTTTAGTCCCAGACAGCAATCTAGTCGCCGTGTTCTGAATCAGTTGGCGTCTCCGCATAAGCTTTAAGGGCAGCCCCAGGTAGAGAGCGTTGTAATAGTCCAGTCTCAAGACTACCAATGCATGGACCAGTGTGGTGAGAGACCCTGTGTCCAGATAGGGGCACAGCTGAGCAATCCTCCGCAGATGGTAATGGGCAGAATGGACCACTGACGCTACCTGAGATTCCATAGATAGTGCTGGGTCCAAGAGAACGCCCAAGCTGTGCACCTCATTTTGAGCTGGGAGAGTCATGCCTGACATTAGGATCCCCTACCCGCAAGACCTCCGTCTTAATGGCTTCCATCTTGCAGACAGACCTGGATAAGGACTCAGGATAGGAACAGTCTAAGGGTGAAAGCACATCTTTTGGGGAGAACCCTCAGAAAAATGTACTGTAATCCCAAGAGGCTGGTTTAAAAGCATACTGAAATGTGAGTTCTTAGCACTGATAAAACAATCACCAGCAGCAATTAAAAGAAAACAGTAACACAGAACGGACTCCAAATTTAGGAGACATAGCAGCACTTACTTTCACCAAATTTATAACAAAACATTAACAAAAACCATCTTGGCTTTCTGACAAAGGGCAAAACTATGCAAGAGGTTCACCATCTGCTTACTACAGTGGCCGGAATCCTGTTGTGCAGTTACATGAATGGCATAATATTTGGAAGCAATTTGCCATAAATTACAAAATCTCCATAGGCGTTATCTGTTGTCTACTGACTCATGAAATGGGGCATGCAGCATATGATGTCTGTGGAGATCTTTTAACATATGGCAATTCACACCTAAAAGTTATGCTATTTGCATATCACTCTAACAGAATTTCAGACAGCATCTAAATACAGTCTACCTTAATAGTCTGTTGAAAAGATAAAACTAGTAGGTAGGGCCTCTTGCATGCTGTTCCTATAAGAGAAGGGGAATTCAAACATTACTATATCAATAAATTTTGCTTGCCATGTGCCTTGATAAAAAAGAATACTGTAGTCTTTCCACTGTGCCAGTCGACTCTCTGTACCAGAAGGGACCATGGAGTGTGATTTTGTTTTGTTCCACCACGCAACACAGCATGTGGTTGTTCCAATCAAAGTAGCATTCTGTAAGAACTCTTTCAGATCAAACAGCCTGTTTAAATACAGAATCAAAAGGCTTCAGTGTCAGAACACAGAGCCCAGGGAGAACCGCAGAAGTAGCAGCAGTATAAAGGATGTCTAATCCTGTCCTTTGTTTGCTGATTTAGATGGACTCTATAAAAACAGCTGGCAAGTATGTTTTACATTGTAATTTCCTCTCTTCTCATGGGGAAGAAAAATGTACAGGTACATGAATATCAATATGAGCAGTTGCTTGGTCTCTACTTCAAAGGCTGTAAATGTCAAGCCAGATCAAGCTTAATCTGTATTTGAATATTATTTTCATGCTGAGGCCACATATGGTTCAGTATGCAGTGCTATGTCTCTGGTACTTTATTACATGGTGAGGTATTGGCTTACTGAAGCAGGAGGGTGATTCTGTCATGTTTGGTGCCCTTCACAAAATGATTACAGTGTTAGAATATAGGGGATGGGTAGGGCATGTGGATAGATATGGGACAAGGAAAAGTAGGTGTGCCTGATGTAGAATTTGGTGGTGTTACTGTTTGGAACATCTGGTCCCAGAATGTCACTGGCTTTTCCAAAATCCAGTCCAATGCTGTATTTTTCCTGTTGCAAAATCTAAAAAATAAGATTGACTAATATCGTTGTTAGATCATTGAAGTCAAACCTAGGCGACCTGTCAGGCTTCCTGAATGTTTCATCTAGCTGTCGAGCCATCCTATGGCCAGGGTTATGAATTGTAGTGCAAAATTTGCAAACTTGCCATTTTTTAAGGCTGAGTGTAAGATTTTTGTGAAGTAGTAAATGTACTACCCTTTGGGGGGGTTGCTCCCCTACTTACTACTTTTAAATTGCTCTGAAATAATTTTACACTGATTTAAGTCTTGCTCTTAGCTGTGTGACTGCTCAAGGGTATGTGACTCAGTCCCGTCAATGCCGCATTGTTCCTCCTGATCCTGATCCTGATCCTCCTCCACCACCTCCTCCTCTTTCTCCTCCTCCTCCTCCTCCTCCTCCTCCTCCTCCTCCTCCTCCTCCTCCTCCTCCCCTGTGCACCTACAGCAATTTTTTCCATTGGGGGTGTTGATTATAATGCAAACCTCTTAGTTATTTTGTTGCAGGAGACAGTTTGCAAGTGCAACATAGAAAGCTACTTGATAAATAAATACTTGATGAGACAAGGGATAAAAATGAATGAGGTAACTTAAATGTGAGGACCTTCTAAGGCTGGATGTATTCCTGTTGGTCTGTATTCGGACACCGTGGCCCGCTGACTGTATTCAAGTGCAGAACGTCAGCCATGAGAGTTGTCCTTGATATACAGAATCTAATCTCCTGGGTTTGTTGAGGGAGTTTGTGTGCTGACAGCTCCTGAAGGAGTTACCAAATAGGCACCCCAGAACCCCTGAAGCCCTTCTATTCAAGTATGTGTGTATCATTCTTATATGGTTTTCTCCTTGCAGTGGGGCAGACCTGTTGGCAGTGAATGCAGATGGCAACATGCCCTATGACCTCTGTGAAGATGAACCAACTCTAGACGTGATTGAAACCTGCATGGCATATCAGGGTAAGAGAAGGCTAGGAGAAGCTGGTGGTTCTGATGAACTGCTTATGCTGCTCCCTTATGCTTCCTCCCAACCTACATGGCATGTTGCAGAATATATTACCTCTAGGATATAAAGGCTTGGAATCCTAGTACAACCTTACATGCCAGGAGGACCTGTTGACTTCAGTAGAATTTAGTTCTGTGTCAACATGCATAGGGCTACATTTTTACGTTATTCTTCCACATCCATGAAATGACTTAGGTATAAGATACTGCTACCTAACCTAGCAGCCAGCTTCTTGAACCATATTATTTCTTTTATTAATCTTGTGCACAAACCTTGAACATAAGGATGCCTATTTTCTTTCGAGGCTTACTTGATTAGATATACAGTACTCACGCTTCCAATCTCTTATCTTGTAGAGGGAGAAAAATGAGTCATCTTTGCCTAGCATCTACGCCTTTTTGAGATACCCCATTGAAGTAACACTTCCAAATGTGTTACTATCAATGATTTGCCCTTTGTCAGGTCATAACATATATTGTCTCTAGGCAACTGTGTTGGCAGCTGGTTTACAGAAATCTTAGTGACTACACATCAGGAAAAAATGCAAATGGATCTGCTGTGAAATTGCACATGGGAAGTCAGATTTTTGGATCAGCCAACGACACAGGAACAAGCAAGGAAAGAAGAGGAATAAGCCTTGTTTACTGCTTGTTAATATTTGATTCCTTTCCTCCTCTCCAAGTTCTATTTGTTTCCCCCTTCCCTTCCTGTGCCATTCTTTTTCATTCTTTTTCTTTTAAAGATTTGCTGCCCCAGTACTCAAACAGAGAGGTTAAAAATGAGGATTTTAGGCAGATTAATAAGAGGAGATTTTCAGTCAGTGTTGTTTCCATCTTGTTAAGGTAGCTCAGGTCTTACTGGGCCTCTTGTAAATCTGGATGGGTAGAGGAGAGCTACCTTAACAAGCAAGAAAAAAGGCTAAATGATGATTCCTCATGCTCTGCCCTCCTCTTTTTTCACCTAGCTCCCATAGGGGCAGCAAATGGAAGGAAGGAAGGAAGGCAGGCAGGCAGGCAGGCAGGCAGGCAGGCAGGCAAGGATTCAAATGGCATCCAGTCCCCCACTGCCCTGCCTCTCTCACTGCTACCATAGACAGGTGGAGTGGCGTAAAATAGAATGGCTACAAACATCTCCACATTGGCTCAAGCATCAAATGAACAAATGCATTTGATTCTGAAAAAGTAGAACTCCCAACAGCAGACAGAATGGCAGTTGTTTGGGGGACAGTGTCGGGGGGACTCGAGCCTGAGTCACATTGGATTTTTTGTCTTGTGGTCAATGAAAAATAATATGAATCTGACCCTTCCAATCTTGGAGCATTTCCCACATTATTTGCAAATGTAGTCAAACTTAGAAGCTAAGAGTTAATGGGAATCCTTCTTCTCCTTGCAGTGAGGGCCACTGGCCCATAAAATCTCCCCGGGAATTTATGCTGCTATAGAAGTGTGTATTCCAGAAGGCTCTAAATATATTTTATGTAAGCCATAACAACAGTATGCCTAAAATAACATTCAATTAAAATGGATAATATAAAGTTGTTTGAAATCCTGATGCTAGTCTTTTTTTTTACTTGTTTAAAAAGCTTCTTTGGAAAGTGAAAGCTTGGAAGAGAAAAATAGCCATCATGTGGCATTAACCCTTTCTTTACCTATTAATTCGTTGCTTCAAATCCCTCACCGCAGTCTGGTTTTTCCCCTCCCATTAATGGAATTTAAAGCATCTCCTTCTGAGGGGAACCATTTTCTCAAACAGCTTTTCTTCACAAAAGCACAACATCTTCTTATATACGTGTTTTAATATTGATCTTTATACTGCTTTAATATAATACTTATTTAATTCTCTTTTTAAAAAAAATATTTGTATAGCTATGGTTTTATGTTGTATGCGAGCTTGGATCCTTTCAGGGAGAAAGGTGGGAAGGAAATATTTTAAATAAATATATAACTTAATAGTACATTTTACTGATGCTTCTAATTAGCTTGTAAAGGGTATTAGCTTAAGCAACTTTCCTATCTAAACAAAAAGACACTTCTGTGATGTAACAGTGTAATACTCTGAATTATTTTGCCCATGCTAGGAATCACACAAGAGAAAATCAATGAGACGCGAGCAGCTCCAGAACAGGCAATGGTTGATGATATTGCAGAGTTAATAGCAACTGGGCAGGAACTGAACAGAGCGGATGCACAAGGTGCTACATTGGTGAGAGACTTTGTGATGTATTTCCCATGGCTAACATGATTGAAGGCTGACTTCTTTTGAGCATGACTGGGTTGCAAACTTCTCGCATTTCCCACACTTCACTCTTTTTGCAGCGTGTGCTCTTGAAATTACTGGCATTCAAGTCACACGACTCGTTTTAAGGTGAGGTGAGAGAAATTTTACTTCTCAAATAATGTTGCTGGGTTTCCTCTGGCCTTGGGATTAAAAGCCAAGTCAAAGGCCTTGTTGCTCATCAGACAGAGCCAGCTCTAGGAAATTAAAATTCACTGTCACACAACAGTGGAAAGGATTGGTAGCTGTGGCAAGCTAGAGAAATAAACTCAAGTTGACAAGACACAGGCAGAAATAGAAGGAAAGATAAAAGAAGTATTGGCCGGGATGTAGCATAGGTTATTTCTTATTTATTTATTTATTTATTTATTTATTTTTACAACTTCTGGGCACATTTCATGAGAGTATGGTGGAAGGAAGCACCCTGTTGAATGGGATACCTTTCTAAAACCCATTGCATTACCCCTTTCATTATAGTTACATATCGCTGCAGCCAATGGCTACCTGCACGCTGCAGAGATTCTCCTCGACCATGGAGCAAGACTGGACGTCAAGGACTGGGATAGCTGGGAACCCCTCCATGCTGCTGCCTTCTGGGGACACGTATGTGTTTTGCTGCACTGTTTAAAACAGGCATTGAGTAATTTATTAAGAGAGAGCTCCCTGTCTGTTTTTTATGTACAACAGCTAAATGGGCTTGCCATTTGCTGAAGAATAGGATGTCGCTGAACATTGATGGTTGCCAAGTGCTACGTGCCTTCATGGCCTGCTTATTAGTTTCCTGGAAGCATCTGAATAACCACTGCAGGGAATGAAATACAGCTGATACATCTAAGTCAGGCATGCCCAAACTTCAGCCTTCCTGATGTTTTGGACCACATCTCCTAGAATTCTAAGCTTAGATTGCCAATGACAAAGGACAAAGGTCCAAAACATCTGGAGGGTCGACGTTTGGACATGCCTGATCTAAGTCATCAGTCAGAGTATGACTCTAGCAAACTTATATTTTTGAAATACAGCTTCCAGAATCCTCCAGTTGGCAAGGCCTAGTGACCTTTGCAAAACTGCTGATTTAACTGATTTCATCTCTTGGTGCTATTATAGTTTGTTTGAGACAAAATGGTGTTTTGAAAGCCAGCCATGGTGTTATATTTTCTTCTTTATTCCAGATGCAGATGGCAGAGCTGTTAGTGTCCCACGGTGCGGATTTGAATGCCCGGACAGCCATGGATGAGATGCCAATAGGTGAACTGCAATTCTATTTCCCTTTTACAGTCTGTGCCCTTGGATGAATCACTGAGACTCTTTAGACAGCCCAGTGAAGTTTCCAATAACCTGCTTCCCTTTATGAGTGCTTCTCTCAGCCTGCCCTGCACTAGTATCCTCAAAACAGCCTGATGTTCATGCCACACCTTACCTTCTGATGGAGGAAAGGATTTACACTGAGGTTGGAAAATCATATTTCCTGCTCTTACAGAATTTAATCAACGGCAGTAGAGATGGGCACGACTTAGCGGTATTCCCGTTTCCGTTTCCGTTACTCGTTTCCGTTACTCTACGGAAACGGTAACGGGAGTTACTCCGCCAGACTTCGAGCTCGAACCGACGAACGAACAATTTTGGTCTGATTTGTCGTGCTCGTTACTTGCATCGCGGCGATCGCGCAATGCCAAGCAGCACAGAAAAAAAGTTTTTAAAAGTTAAGAAAAACCCGATTCCCGGCCCTAAAAGTAGGCGAAAACTGTCTGAGGGCACCTACCAGGCCAGAAGGGTGTTTTATTTTGGGGGGGGTTCCCCGCCCCCCTCTCCTTGGCTATTGCTACTGCTGCGCTGCTGGTACCAGGCTGGGAGGGCGCATCCATTTGCCATGCAGTGCGGGGGATCCAAAATGGTGACCGCAATATATATTTTTTTAAATCGTTGCCCAAAACCCCACCAAAGCACCACAGAAACATGCGAAAATTAGCTATTTTAAATGCTAGAATTTTTACAGTAGCAGCAGTGGGTTTTTCTTGCAAAAAAAAGTCTCCGTTGATTTTATTTTATTTTATTTTATTTTATTTTATTTTATTTTTTTACACCTACGCATTCGCAATAATGGGCTCGCCCATGGGAGTGGACCATGCAAAGTTTTGGAGCCATTCCACCAATCGCATGGCCAGGTTTTGCTGACTGTACCAGGCTGGGAGGGCGCATCCATTTGCCATGCAGTGCGGGGGATCCAAAATGGCGACCGCAATATTTTTTTTGAAATCGTTGCCCAAAACTCCACCAAAGCACCACAGAAACATGCAAAAATTAGCTATTTTAAATGCTTGAATTTTTACAGTAGCAGCAGTGGGTTTTTCTTGCAAAAAAAGTCTCCGTTGATTTTATTTTATTTTATTTTATTTTATTTTTTTACACCTGCACATTCGCAATGATGGGCTCGCCCATGGGAGTGGACCATGCAAATTTTCCACCAATCGCATGGCCACTTGGCCAGGTTGACCACAGAGACTTCTGGGATGTGCCAATCGGGCATAAACAGCCCACTAATCGTAGCCCAAACCCAAACCCTAAGCCTAACCCAGACGCCAGTACACTGTCCTTCTAAGTGGGTCAGAGAGGCACCCAGATGCACCCCAATACTCACCCTAACCTCACCCGTAACTAGCCTAACCCTAGCCCTTGCGCTAACCTGTCTTAACCCTAAGCCAGATCTACTTGCATTGCACTACGTGAGACACAGCGGGTGCAAAGAGTCTGCCAGTCCGTCACTTGTGGCTCTGGCTGACTCCTGCAGCTCCCTCCACGAGCCCGCTACCCCCCCAAACCAGTACTAACAACAACGAAAAAACGAAAAACGAACCGACTAATTTTTGCAAAATTTCGCGAAAAACGGAAACGAGCCGAAACGGACTGCCTCCGACACACGACAACTCGAAAACGTCATTTTCCCGAGTCGTGCCCATCTCTAAACGGCAGTGTTCTGTATGGGGTGCATAAAGGTGTAATCAGACCTAAAGAGAAGGCCTGGCCTTGAATTTGAGTGATCTGTTACTTGCGTGCCGGTGTATTCCAAGTGGGAATTCAAACCCAGATCTCTTGAGTCCTGGTCCGTCATCATCTATAGGCTATAATTTTGAAAGTTAATAAAGCAAAGTTCTCCTTAACTGGGTATTGCATTTTTAATTAGCTTTCAGAATTACAAATGGAGGTGAGATGCCAATAGAGAAAGAAAAGGGGGAGAGAAATACCATATATACAACAAATGACCATGGCCGATGCATCTATATAATTATAAGTTGAAGACATACTAAAATAAAAAGAGTTGCTTGGTGATGATTTGATAAAACAAGTGTGTTTGTGAGCAGAAATGGAAAACTTTTTATTATTATTACAACTTATAAAATTGCCAAACTGTCTGAAAAACTCTGGAACAAAGAGTCGAACCCCCTGCTTCAAACATTTTGTATATCTTTTCATGCATAGTTAAAGTAGTGAGATCTTACCACTGAATTATGGATGGTGAGCATCTATCTTTGAAACCTTGGGGGATGAGTCTTGTAACTATTTTGAGAGCATGTTGGAGCCAGCTGTGTTGACTGTCAACTAAGGGAGCTTTTACACGACCTCTAAAATCCACTGATAACTTAAATTCGGACCAGAGATCGTGGGGTTTGTTCCTCTTCCTGTATTCCCACTCTTCTGCCCTCCATTGCTCCTATCTGTGGTGAGGGGAGGGAGAAAAAAAGGGAGAAAAGAATGCAGGCTCACCTCCATCCACCATCCAGAGCAGCCCCGTAGGGATTCCTGTCTCTTAAAGGGGCGGCGGGAGGAGCCTGGCATCCACAGCTTTACAATCCGCATCGGAATTTTTTTTTACCTCTGGAGACCAGGTACTTCTAAAGTGAGCTGGAGCGCGCTTAGGTGGGCGTGGTCGTACTTTATTTTGTTTAAAGTCCGCAGCTGGTGGGAAAACAATTTTAAGCTCCGCATCTGGGAGCCCTTTGCCTCGGATTTTAGGGGTCGTGTAAAAGCAGCCTAAGTTAAGTGTTGGTAGCCATTGTGCTTGGGAAGCGTT
Organism: Phrynocephalus guinanensis; assembly: GCA_037367245.1. Taxonomy (NCBI): domain Eukaryota; kingdom Metazoa; phylum Chordata; class Lepidosauria; order Squamata; family Agamidae; genus Phrynocephalus; species Phrynocephalus guinanensis. The sequence continues at coordinate 97,712,999 of CM074737.1, forward strand.
CTACTAGTGATTTGTAAAAGAAAATCCAGTGTAGTTATCTTGTCTGCTGTGTAATTAATAATAATAATAATAATAATAATAATAATAATAATAATAATAATAATAATAATAATAATAATAATAATAATAATAATAATAAAAGGCTATTTGTGTATCAGTAGCACTTTTGCAAAAATCTGGAGGCAACATTGCCTTTTGGCAGTTCAGCAATATAGGAGAAGTGATTAATGCACATGTCTTAAGATAGATTTGAGTCCAATGCATGAAAACAACTGTTTTAGTAAGCACCAAGATCTTAATTTTGCCTCAGTCTGGAATATTTTGCCTCAGTCTGGAATATCTTATAAATGGGGCACATTTCTACTTTTGTGTCCCAGTTGATCAGTGAGGCTACAAAATAAAACAGGCTGAACTTTGCTTTCATCATTGTAAGGCTAATTACACTGGTGACAATGAGACCTGTAATAAGACTTCCTGGGGTAGGAACTGGCAAGCCACCCCGGTATCCCTGCCAAGAACATCCCATGGTCAGAAACAAAAGGCTAAAAGATATGACGCTGGAAGATGAGCCCCTCAGGTCGGAAGGTGTCCAACATGCTACTGAGGAAGAGCGGAGGACAAGTACAAGTAGCTCCAGAGCTAATGAAGTGGCTGGGCCAAAGCCGAAAGGACGCTCAGCTGCAGACATGCCTGGAAGAGAAAGGAAAGTCCAATGCTGCAAAGAGATATACTGCATAGGAACCTGGAATGTGAGATCTATGAACCAGGGTAAGCTGGATGTGGTCAAACGTGAGATGGAAAGAATAAACATTGACATCCTGGGCATCAGTGAACTTAAATGGACAGGAATGGGTGAATTCAGTTCAGATGACTATCACATCTACTACTGTGGGCAAGAATCCCATAGAAGAAATGGAGTAGCCTTCATAGTCAACAATAGAGTGAGAAAAGCAGTGCTGGGATACAACCTAAAAAATGATAGAATGATCTCGGTACGATTCCAAGGCAGTCCTTTGAACATCACAGTAATCCAAGTTTATACTCCAACTACCGGTGCTGAAGAGTCTGAGATTGACCAATTTTATGAAGACTTACAAGAACTTCTAGAACTGACACCAAAGAAAGATGTTCTTCTCATCATAGGGGATTGGAATGCTAAAGTAGGGAGTCAAGTGATAAAAGGAATAACTGGCAAGTTTGGCCTTGGAGTTCCAAATGAAGCAGGGCAAAGGCTAATTGAGTTTTGTCAAGAGAACAAGCTGGTCATTGCAAACACTCTTTTCCAACAACACAAAAGGCGACTCTACACATGGACATCACCAGATGGACAATACCGGAATCAGATTGACTATGTTCTCTGCAGCCAAAGATGGAGGAGCTCTATACAGTCAGCAAAAACAAGACCTGGTGCTGACTGTGGCTCAGATCATCAGCTTCTTATTTCAAAATTCAAACTCAAACTGAAGAAAGTAGGGAAGATCACTGGGCCAGTCAGGTATAACCTAAGTCAAATCCCATATGAATACACAGTGGAAGTGAAGAATAGATTCAAGGAACTAGATTTGGTGGACAGAACACCTGAAGAACTATGGATGGAGGCTTGTAACATTGTACAGGAGGCTGCAATGAAAAATATTCCAAAGAAAAGAAAATGCAAGAAAGCAAAGTGGTTGTCCAACGAGGCCCTACAAATAGCGGAGGAGAGAAGGGACGCAAAATGCAAGGGAGAAAGGGAAAGATACAGAAAATTGAATGCAGACTTCCAAAGAATAGCAAGGAGAGACAGGGCGGCCTTCTTGAATGAACAGTGCAAAGAAATAGAGGAAAACAATAGAAAAAGGAAAAACCAGAGATCTGTTCAAGAAAATTGGAGATATTAAAGGGGCATTTCGTGCAAAGATGGATATGATAAAGGACAAAAATGGTAGGGACCTAACTGAAGCAGAAGAGATCAAGAAGAGATGGCAAGAATATACAGAAGAATTATATCAGAAAGATCTGGACGTCCCTGATAACCAAGATAGCGTAATTGCTGACCTGGAGCCAGACATCCTGGAAAGTGAAGTCAAGTGGGCCTTAGAAAGCATTGCAAACAACAAGGCCAGTGGAGGTGATGGCATTCCAATTGAACTCTTTAAAATCTTAAAAGAGGATGCTGTAAAGGTGCTGCATAAGATATGCCAGCAAATTTGGAAAACCCAGCAGTGGCCAGAGGACTGGAAAAGATCGGTCTACATTCCAATCCCAAAGAAAGGAAACGCCAAAGAATGCTCCAACTATCGCACAATTGCACTCATTTCACATGCTAGCAAGGTTATGCTCAAAATTCTACAAGGCAGGCTTCAGCAGTATGTGGAAAGAGAACTTCCAGAACTACAAGCTGGATTTAGAAGGGGCAGAGGAACTAGAGACCAAATCGCCAACATGCGCTGGATTATGGAGAAAGCCAGAGAGTTCCAGAAAAACATCTACTTCTGCTTCATTGACTATGCCAAAGCCTTCGACTGTGTAGACCACAACAAACTATGGCAAGTCCTTAAAGGAATGGGAGTGCCTGAACACCTTATCTGTCTCCTAAGAAATCTATATGTGGGACAAGCAGCAACCGTCAGAACTGGATATGGAACAACTGACTGGTTTAGAATCGGGAAAGGAGTACGACAAGGCTGTATACTGTCACCTTGCCTATTTAACTTATATGCAGAGTACATCATGAGAAAGGCCGGTCTGGATGAATCTCAAGCCGGAATTAAGATTGCCGGAAGAAATATCAACAACCTCAGATACGCAGATGATACTACTCTAATAGCAGAGAGTGAGGAAGAATTAAAGAACCTCTTAATGAGGGTGAAAGAGGAGAGTGAAAAAAATGGGCTGAAGCTCAACATCAAAAAAAACTAAGATCATGGCCACTGGTCCCATCACCTCCTGGCAAATAGAAGGGGAAGAAATGGAGGCAATGACAGAGTTTATTTTCTTGGGCTCCTTGATCACTGCAGATGGCGACTGCAGCAACGAAATAAAAAGACGCCTGCTTCTTGGGAGGAAAGCAATGGCAAACCTAGATAGCATCCTAAAGAGCAGAGACATCACTTTGCCAACTAAGGTCAGGATGGTTAAAGCTATGGTTTTTCCAGTAGTGATGTATGGAAGTGAGAGCTGGACTATAAAGAAGGCTGATCGCCGCAGAATTGATGCTTTTGAGCTGTGGTGCTGGAGGAGAGTCTTGAGAGTCCCCTGGACTGCAAGGAGATCAAACCTATCCATTCTGAAAGAAATCAACCCCGAATGCTCACTGGAAGGACAGATTTTGAAGCTGAGGCTCCAGTACTTTGGCCACCTCATGAGAAGAGAGGACTCCCTGGAAAAGGCCCTGATGCTGGGAAAAATCGAAGGCAAAAGGAAAAGAGGACGACAGAGAATGAGATGGTTGGACGGTGTCATCGATGCAACCAAAATGAATTTGACAAAACTCCGGGAGGCAGTGGAGGATAGGAAGGCCTGGTGAGCTCTGGTCCATGGGGTCACGAAGAGTCGGACACGACTGAACGACTGAACAACAACAACAAGCCATTGTGATGCAATGGATAGAGAGATGAATTAGGATTCAGGAGACCTGAGTTTGAATCCTTACTCAGCCATGGAAACTCATGGGAGTGGGTACCATTGGTAATATCATTGTTTAAATATCTCACATATCTAGAAAACCTTTTAGGGTCAATATAAGTCAAATGTGGCTTGATGGCACATAATACTCTTATGTTTGCAGAGATATTTCTGATATAAAATGAGTATGTTTATCATGACTAACTTAAGCCTTATTTGGTTTCAGGGTCTGTTCCATGTACAAATTAGTCTCTGTTGAACCTATAATGAACAGACTGCCTCAAAAGCTGCTTATATACTAACATAAGTAGCTTCCATGGTCTGAAACCAGAGCATGTCTTTAACTCCCTTTCCCAAACTACTGTGTGTCAGCTGGAAATGTTTGGGAAAGCTGACCTTCGTGAATTCTGATATGAACTGACCTGATCTGCTTCTCTAGGGCTAATATATGGATCAGAACAGTTATCTTTCAGGTTCCAGAATTCTTAAAAATTATTTGATGCATCTCTTGGTTCAAAACACATTCAGTTGTGTTAAAAACACTTATATTGCAAGTAGCTACATTCAAAACTGAATGGTTAATGAAAGAAATTAATGTGAGAGATATAAGCTGAAACCCTTTTGCTTAGCATAGTAAATTGCATTTGAGAGGCTCCATTGAGCCAGTGGGGATTTAGTCAGTCAATGCTTGTATAAATCCCATTAATTCAAATACTCTTACTTTTAATTGTGGCTTTTTATACTAAAGTAAGTCACAACTAGAGTACGCCCACTTGGATCAATGGAACCTATGGAGGAGATGACTCACCCAATATCCACTGATTCAAAGGGTCTTTGCAGTGTGAGGTGCTACACTAAACAAGAGGATAGATTTAGAAATTGTGTGAAAATAGACATACAGTATCCATCTGCACTGGCAAGTCCAGTTTCACTCATCAGAGAAAAAGGAGCTTTCAAATGAAAACATGCAAAAAAAATGACAGACTGAAAACAGATGAATCCATCCATCGCATCCGTTCAAGTTCACCCACCATTGCTATCAGTCCCAGTACTGTGGCCACCTTCCATCCGTTCAATCTGATGACACAGCTCCATTATCCCATGCCTTACCATATCACCTCTCAAGGGGGAACAGCCATCTAGCTGTTCACCTGCCCTGTGTATATACAGTAGTTCCCTGTCATTTCACAGTTCATATACTACGGTCCAAGTATATTGTGGGACTACAGTATATGAAGGCAAGCCCCATCTGGGGCAAGCTGCATGAGCCTATCTGAGGCCTCCTGCACTTACCCCAGGCCTGATGCTGCCCTGAGAGGGCCTCCGATGGGCTTCCCAGGCCTGTTGGAGGCCCCAGAAGTGGTTTCTGGCAAACCAAAAGTGGCTTCCAAAAAAACAGAAGTGCCTTCCAGATTGCCCGAAACTACTACTGAGGCCTCCAACAGGCCCATGAAGCCCATTGGAGGCCCGTTCAGGGCAGTGTCAGGCCTAAAGTAAGTATAGGAGGCCCCAGACAAGCCCATCAGTCCCAACCCAACTCAGCATCTGCATTTCACAAATTTTCCTTTATTGTGGTTCAGGTCGGATCCCTAACCCCACGATAAGCAGGGGATTATTGTAGCAGTATTGACCATGTAAAATGGATGCACTGGATGTTCATTCTCATGGATAATAAAGAAGCTCATAATCTGTTGCTCTCTGCCTCGGGTGTTGTTCTTGTAGAAATCCAGGTAAATGTAATGCATGAGCAGAACTTTAACTATCATGACTTCATTTTTAAAGCTTCATCCTCATCCAGTAGCTCACCCCAGGGACTTGATTTATATCTCTTTAGACCTCTGTGAAGAAGAGGAGTTTAGAGTTCTGCTCTTAGAGCTAAAGCATAAGCATGATGTCATCATGAAATCTCAGATGAGACATAAGTCATCCTTGAGCCGAAGAACCTCCAGTACTGGAAGCAGAGGGTGAGTGGGATGGAGAAAAAGTGCTCTTTTTGTTAGAAGTATATTTGTTGTCTTAAGGCAAATCCAAGCCTCACGTTTCAGGATGTTTTTCAGTTGACTGCAGTTGACTGTTTGAACTTTTGGAGGCTTATTTTCAACATCAGGATATACTCCTAAGTAATAAGTTAAAACAAGCCAATTTTGTGTTATTTTTTAATTTTGTTCAATTTTTATGTTGCCATCTGGAAGTTGAGTCATGGCTACTGGACTTCTTTTTTGAGAGATAGAAACCTTTTGCTGCTCATCCAAACAGCTTCATCAGTCTGAATACAGCTAGTGTGAGTCCTCCATCTTATAGTCAGCTTTGGAGAACTCGCACTAGCTGTATTCAGACCGATGAAGCCGTTTGGATGAGCAGCGAAGCGTTTCTAATTCTATCTCTCAAAAAAGAAGTCCTGTAGCCGTGACTCAACTTCCAGATAAACTCACCTGGATGACTGAGAATCTTCACAGACTTTTATGTTGCCAGTTTATCTTGTGCCTTCTGTGAGACATTTTTATATTACTGTCTTTATGGGGTCGTTACTGTCTCTCACTCATCCAATGAATTCACATGGTTGTTTAGGAGTTTGATTGCAGGACTTCCTAGTCCAATGTTCTGTGTGGGCTGTAAAGGCCAAGCAGTTTTATTTGGGGGAGTTGGGCAGAAATGTGATCTACAACAAAAGACCATTTAGTTAGGGTATGTTCTGTTTGCTTTACTGGGGACATAAGCTATAAGAAACAAATCAGATCAAAAACTATTCCATATATCTAAACTCATGTTAAGTTCAGCATGGCAACTAAGAGGTTAAAAATAGTCTCTTCCTTGCTATTGCAATAAAGCACAATGTTTGCTAACATCAAAGAGTGCCACCTGGTGGTCACTTTCCTTAATTGGACCTAATGATTTAGGATAGTGAGCTGCCGAGATGCCGAACTGGCCTGATTTTGGAAGCTAAGCAGGGTCGGTCCTGGTTAGGACTTGGATGGGAGACCACCAGGGAATACCAGGTGCTGTAGGTGCCTGGAGTAGGAACTGGCAAAACCACTTCAGTATTCCTGCCAAGAGAACTCCATGTACATGGGGTCACGAAGAGTCGGTAGCGGCTGTAATGACACAACACACAAAACAGTTATCTTTGCGGTTTTTCTTCTGCCTTTTTCTTCTAAACTTTTTTTAAAAAAATATGTCTCCTAAGATTGAGCATTCAGAGAGATTATTAGCATGCCAGAAGATCACAGAGGAATAATCAGAGGCAGGAAGGTGAACAGGTGTGATGGTGTATCACATTTGCAAGACAGGTTGATGGGATGAATTCTTAGCCATTGTTTTATTTTCAAAGCCTTTATCTAGACTTTTTCACTGTCACATCACTAGTTAAAAGCCACTGTCCAGAAAAGAAATAATATATCTGTTTTATGGATCCATAATCATTTTTTACAAATGCTTTTGTGAATTCAGTAGATGATATGCTATGGCTGGTATGATTTTTCGGAATTGGGAATTCATTTTGTAGATCATAATGAACCAAATCCTTTGTTTTGAATGTGATCCTTAATGCACTTTTGAGCTTACGTGGTATTCTTCTCACTATCTTGTGTGCTCAAATTCTTGAAGAGATTTGAAATGCTTTTTGTTCCCGGAATGGAGTTCCTGGCCTCAGCTGTGGAAGATAAAGTCAAAATATTTCTCTTCCTGCATGCTTTCCTTTAAATGACTGGTTGGCCAAGAGGATTTTTTTTAAAAGGGATCATTTTATTATGTGTTTTACTTGTGTTTTTCATCTTGCTTTTATTATGAATTTCAATATGATCTTTGATTAATGTTTTTAAAATATTGTAATATTCATTTGGTTTTAACGTTATTTCTTGTAATACTGTCAGCTACCTTGGATCATCTAGTAGAGCACCCCAAATACAAACAGAAACAGAAAAATATAGATAATAAACAAATATATAATGTTGTACATTTTTTAAAATTGTTTTTAATCTGGATTTAATGTTGATTATAAAAAAAATTATTGAGCTATGCAAAATTAATATATAACCATGTTTTAATTGTTATGAGCTGCCTTAGGTCCTGAAGGGAGAAAATTGGCATCTAAATAAAAGAAAATGAATGAATCAATGAATGAATGTGTTACATCCACAGTCATATCCGATATTGTCCAAAACCTGTTTCATAAATTATGCCAGTGTAAAAGCACATGATGTCACCAGCAGTGGCAGATTGCCTGTATTTAAAAAGCTCCTGCTTTGATCCCAGGGCTTGCACAATAATGCATGATCTGTCTCATTGTGCTTTGAGCCATGCAAGCCCTGGGATCAAAGCAGGAACTCTTGAATTACCAGAAGTCTCCCTTTGCCAGTGATGGCATCTCCCTTGAACTGACGTAATTTATGCTACAATATTTTGCCACTATGTAAAACACGTAGCACCCATGCTGAATATTTTATCTTCATGTTCAGGTTACTGTGTTTCATTTGCACTGTTATGAAGGAATGCTGAAAAATTCTTAGCCTGAACTCAACAGAAATAGTTTGGAGGTTAAAATGAAGAGGTGATTGTCCCAGTTTCATGGTTGAATAGATATTTGAATTCAATCGCTGATTCCTGTTCCAGACAGATTTCTCTTTTCAGGGTTACAAACATTTATTTTTAATAAATGAAAGTAGGGATTCTGAGGAATAGAATAAGATTAGCAGGCAGACCTACAAAGAACAAGCAGTTCATATACTTCCTGTTAGATTTTTCATCTTTAGTCTTCTGGACAGTTTAAATGACCTTGAAAAATTTATTGGTATCATCAGTGCTGTTACCTTTTAATTGTTCAGGTAAAAGTTAAGCAATTTAACTATAAAAAGGGACCACAATTGGATACATGTAACTTGGCCATTTCTGTGAAGGCCTTTAAAATATTCTAAAATAATATTTCATGCTGGTGTGCAGTTGTACAAGAAGGCTCATTCTTCTTTCTGTGTTTTGCATTCCCCCCCTTAGAAAAGTAGTGCGCAGGGCAAGCCTTTCTGACCGAACAAATCTTTATAGAAAGGAGTATGAGAAGGAGGCCATTATCTGGCAGCAAATAGAACCTTCAGAAGAGCAACGGACATCTGACTACAATGGTGACATCCGAGAAACTTGCTCCAATGAAGAGAATACAGATCTGGTACGGGACAAAGCCATAATTTGATGTCAGATTTCAGACATGGCCTGTTGGCAACCTAAAGGAATATCAGTTGTAAAAAAACAAATGTTCCTCAGCATATGAACAACTTTATCCAGATTGCCTAAACCTTAGTAGGAATTCTTCTTTAGCTCTGTGTCAAATCCATGTGGCTGTCTCCCAAGGTAGTTTGGATACACTATGTGTCAAAGACCAGAAATGCGTGAGAATAATGTGTTAAATAAGACAACTTGCCTGTTTTAGAAATATTTTTACAAGTTATCCCAAAAGTCCTGGTAAAATGAGTACTCAACTTAATAGTGGGTGGGGATAGGGGGTGTGGAAGACGGAGGTTATTTATTTATATGTATGTGCATTCATGAATATTTATTGTTATGTTTGAATATGTATATAGAGGTGTGCAACCTAGCCAATCTGTGAGCTGGTGGGTGTGGCTAATAGGTATGAAGGTGTACTGTAAGAGAAGAATTTGTTCTCTCCTGTGTGACCTAGAGATGGTCTAAGTAGCAAACAAGCAGACAGTTAGGGAGTCAGTCAGTTATTATCTGTGTATGTCAGTTGGTGGCTAGGGTTTATGAAACCCAGTTCATGAAAGGAAGACATTGTTACAAGAAGACTTAAAAGAATTAAACACAATTTTATTAATTAACATTAATACACCAATTAAGGCTATCACAACAACACTGAATATCTATGTGTGTGAAACAATAAATATTACATTTTTTTATTTTAAACCTTCAACCTTGTTGTCTGCTATCTCTTCATAATAAGTGTCCTTGTCTGACTGGTATTTTGGTTGGGATACCTGGGTAGAAGTAGAAATAATAAACAAACCTAAAAGTGGCAGTTGTAAAGTTACCCTGGTTCATCCCAGGGGGTCCATGAGTAGCCTGCATAATTAAATTCTAAACCACCCAGCATTATTTACAATTTATAATTTATAATTTATAATTAAGCATTATTGGGCAGTATATAAGCAGCACATTTTGCTGTAGGCCACAGTGGGAATGAGCATACTGGGAGTCCATTTGAGTAACAGTTAGGGCATAGCCATGCACAGAAGATTCGATGTACTGAAAGGCGGCAAAACAACTAACAGAGGCTTGCAGGCCTCTTGGAGATTGATTGTATAATATGTGAACATTTATGTTTTGTTTTATTTCTCTTTGCAGAACAATACAGTAGATACATGTGCGGTTCTTCCAGAACTGGTAACCAAAAGCACACAGTGTGACTCAGACAATGTGCTCCAGAATGGGCTCGGCTTCTCCTCGTCCACTTACGAATATTCGATCCCCAATGGAGATGTTTGGAAAATGCATCCTGCTGTGAGCAATGAGGCAAGCCAGGCGTTGCCCTATGATAGTCCCATCATCCCTGACTCTCATCCCATCTGGGGCGGCTACAAAGAACGAAGCCATCAAACCCTGTCTGAGTTGAAAAGGCAGCGGGCAGCAGCCAAGCTCCTCAACCACCCCTTCATCAGTACGCACTTCGGGAGCAACGTGGGAGGAAGCACAGAAAATGGGGGAGAAGCTAAGGAGCACCTGATCAGCCCCAGGACTCCTACTTATGCCTCCAATGGGACTTCGGTTTACTACACAGTATCGAGTGGCGATCCGCCTCTTCTCAAATTCAAAGCTCCCATGGAGGAAATGGAGGAAAAGGTGCATGGGTGTTGCAGGATTTCCTGATCTAAACTCATTCCTCATTGGAGGAGTAGCAAAGCTAGGCGGGAATGTTAGACCCATTGATGAGTGGGAAAACCCGGATCTGTCATCTGGCCAGACTCCACTGGGCTGTTTCATTTCTAGTAACCTTATTTTGCTTTTGGCAGTTTCACTTTAAAAAATCAAACGCATACAGGTGGCAAAGAAAAGTCCAGGGGGAGGAAGTAAACAAACAAAGAAAGAAAACATATTCTTGGCCACAGATTATGAAATATCATTAAATCTATTTATTTTTTTAAATCTATTTGAGATTTCAGTTAATGAGCTTGCTAGGCCACTAGCCTTCTGGAAATTTCCATTTTGAGAACAAAACCCCCCTTACATCACCTCCTTGGTGAATAGCTATCAAAGGTATGTGACCCAAGACCAGTACTATATTTTTGCAAACAGAGTAAGTGGGTGGCAGAAGGGCCCAAGCTGTGAGGTTTTTGCACTTAGAAGTTGTATGCACTTTAACAACTGATCTAAAGGTTTAGCCTGTTCTATGAAAGCACAGTTGAGACATTATTCATTCCATTGCCAAGTTGAAGCTCTCCTTTCCTGCTGTAATTGTATATTAACAGATAAGCTTTTTCTGCAACTTTCCACTCGTTCATCATTCATTAGAATATTTTGAGTTCCTTATAGAAGTGGAGTCCATTGCTGTTGTCTGTATATTCATTGGCCATATTTTCAGTCTGCACATGTGCATACTTTGACATATCTTTCCATCCAGTCCAGTTAATGTTCTTTGTGTTCCATCAGAAAGCTGCTGCTTATGAAATTTTCCAGGAGTGCTATTGGGCAAGATCTTTTTCTAGCTACATAAGCTTTATTTCTCGCCACCCTTTGCTCCTGAAATATATTTTTATTAAGAAAATGAACCTCATCTGAAATGCCTCTGAAATATTGAAGCCTGCAGTCAACCTCCTTTTTTGAACATCGATTGTGGTTTTTCATATTGCTCACATACTTTTTAAACTTATCATATCTCTTTTCTTTCTTTCTCTCCTGTCTACTATGAAGAAAAATTGGCTGGAATTTGTAAGTTTAAAAAATGCCTACTTAAATATAAATATCTAAGTAGTACTGCACAATACAGAAGGTGTTGGGCTGCCACAGAAACAGCACACCCCCCCCCCCCGGGTTAAGTGGGATCATGACATCTAGATATAATTATCTGATATTTGAAGGAGTGGCATGGTCCATCCCACTTAACATCAGTGGCTGCCGTAACTGGAATGGAGAAGGACCACATGGCACGATATCACTGCAAATACTGCTGTACAGAAATACAGGATTGTCTTCTCTGTGGAGTCTAGCACTGTTCACATGGGGACTTGTCACACTGAGCAAAAGCTGCGATGTTGCAAAAATATTTAGAATACACTGGTAAACACTGCTGTAGCCAAAGGTAGGAAGAACATTTTACAGCCACTGGTAGATGTGTTCTTTTGCTGAAGCTGGATTAATGTTGGCCTTTTAACACCTTTAGTATGTCACTTTGCCTCACATCCAAGAAGCAATATTAATTTGTCTTAGGTTCCAGTAAAGAGCACTTTTTTGGGGAAGATGTGATGACGTCTTCATCTCTTCTTAGTTTTATTCGTACTGTGCAATCTCATTGCCTGAAGATTATGCTTAATTACTTTTCTCTCAAACAACTTACAGAGAGATCTATCCTTTCCTTAGGAACAAAAGCAATGTCCAGTAAATAGAATGGCTATCTTAGATTGCCGACAAGGCATCTTATCCCACAGAACATTTGTGCTTACCACTATCACATTTGACACAGTTTGAGGTCTTTAAAAGCCACATGTACACCAAAGTAAACACCATACAGTGAAAGAGTGTGCAGTTTTATCAAGTATGTTTTGGGAGTTTGATAATACACACATTTGCTGAAATGCAAATATGAAGCAGTCATCTATGTAAAGCAGAAGGATAGCGAAAGCATCTGTTTCTTGGCAATTGTTTCTGATTAATATAAAAAGCGCTGAGGATCCCTTGTTGAAAAAGGACTTCTGAAACCAATCATGACGGAAGAGAAAAAAAATAAAACAATTGAAGGATTAACAGCGTAATTGAAGATCGTACGTACAAGGCAGTATTGAGTCAATTTTGCAAATGTGAACATCTGTTCTGTCATTCATTGCTCATCCTAGCCATGCAATGTTGGAAAAATCAGCCCAGACATTGGGGAGAAAATGTCTTCTAGTGAAATGTTTTGTCACTGAATTTATTCTGACACATTCATTCTATGACTGCACAGTAGTTGGCACAAAGATATGGATATTTGATCACAAGGATCCTCAAGTTAAAATCCTGCAGGTGGCATGAATATCTTCAAATTTTAAAGGGCAATTGATCAGAATACAGAATGGGAACAGAGCCCCCTTCTTTCTTGTGTGACGACCCTTTGGAAAGGAAAGCTATCCCTTTCCTATATTTACTAAGGGCCGAGTCAATGGTCCTCATACCAGCACTATTCTGTTCACCACACCATGACAACAGCTCCCACAACTGGTGGGTAAGGCTAGCTTCTGCCCAGCCAGTTGCTGGGGCAAATATGAGCACACCACAGTCATGTGTGTTCCTTGCTGTGTCTCAAGCAGCAATCTGGCTGCTGTATCATGCATCTTGGATGGTGTCTCCTTAGATGCACTTAATCCACAATTCCCACTAATAATAGTTTCCCTGATCCCAGTTGTTTCTCTTTCTTTTTAGGGATACATTGACACAACACAAATGTTCTTATTTACACAATTTGTTGGCTTTTTTGCAATGTATACAAAGCTTGAGAAATATCAATTCTTCTGATTTGTCATCCTTATTCCTGCCCCTTCATGGCTCTGGGGAGGTCAGTCTAGACAGGTGACTCCAAAGAACGAGGATCACTGAACAAGGATGGCTTTTTCTGTGGCTCCATCCACATTTCGTCAGGCAGAACTGTAGAGATTCCTCCTCCCCACCCTGCAATTATTTTTGTTGAAGTGTTGTTTGAAAAGAAGGCCGCGCAGGGCAGGGCAGGGAAAGACAATGGACAGCTGTTGACTGTGTGTCACCTCCTAAACTTCCCTGGATCTCCTGAGCTCTCTCCCCACATTTGAAACGCTTAGGTGCCCTTCAGGGTATACAATTTGCACTGTACTCCACATTTTATGCCACGTCCAGGATTGCTTTAGGCCTCAAAAGGTCTTTTTGAAAACCAGAAGTGACCAATCACTAACTTTAATTATTATTTTTTAAAGGGGGCATAAAATAAATCCTAAACAGGGTGAAACTGAGGTATTCTACAAATTATGTCTCGCAATGGCTTCTGGAAGGTACAAGGTTGATTGGAAGAAAGATGGCCCTCTAAGATCTAGAACAGGGCACAAATCATCCTCTGACCCATGGCAGATCGATCTGAATGAATGGTCTTCAGCTTTATTAGACTTCAAGTTTATCTTTCATCCAAACAGCTATATTACTACTGTATGACCAATGATCCTGTCTGGGGCCTAGTTCTGTCTGATGGTGGTAGTGTAGGCAAACATCATTAATTCTTAGCATATCCAGCAAGCTGTAATTTTTAGGTCTTTGGGCAGGAACCACTTAACACCTATCTCCTTGGGCATGACTACTTAACACCTATCTCCTCCTCCTTCCACTCCTTAAAAACCAAGAAGGAAACATGTAGTATCACAGGGGAAAGCCCCCTTTAAATTAGGCTTCAGCCTGTTTGTAGGGCTTGGTCAACTGAAGATCTCTCTTCTGCCCCAAACATGAGCTCATAAAGAAGGATGTGTTGGGTGTAATTATTCTGAGCTTCTGTTTGTTTTGTGACAATAACATATGTTTAATGTGAAACAGTGATCCAAAAAAACTGACAAGTATTTCTCCTCGATTAGAGACATCTTAGCAGACATCTGGCATAGTCTGCCTGCCAAGTAAGTAAGAATGTGATAGAACGCCAGAATGACTTTGCACTTTACATGGCAGGACAAAGTATATGGTGGATCTGCTGGAAACTCAATACTGTGGTGCCCCTTAGTACTATGCTAGACCACTGCAGTTGTGGCCATACTTGTCTGGAACCCTACCAAACACAGGAAAGTAAAATTTCAAATAAGACTATATAGGAACAAACTAGTAAATTATTAAGAGTCAAACAATTTATTCTAGAGATTATACTAGATGACGGCCGGTGAATTGCAGTCTCGGAGTATAGAGTTCATAGGCACAGGAGAAGAATAGGAGTAGCCATTCCTCACTCGCTTCTCTGGAATTGTGTAGTATTGAGAAAAAGAAGCTGCTATTTCATATGAAGTCCACACATGAAGTGAAGAAAACCATCTATGTGGCACATTTTGTCCAGCTTCCAGTCCCAGTTAATTACGCTATTCCGGGGGGGATTTGTACTTTTATTAGGGAAACTTCACTAGTATAACACAATTTCCAAGGATCTAGGAAGACAATTTTGGGAGGCAAGAAGGCCGTGACTTTTAAATCAGTTTACTTGAAGCCCTTATTGGTGAGTTGAATTTGTCACGGCAACAAATTGCCACTCATTAACAACAGTACCCCGGAACACAATTATCACCTTATTAATGAGTAACAATTTGCTGCTGCATCTGGGATGCTTTCCATTATCCAAACATAAATCACCAATAGGATTCTGGTCTTTGTTTCCTAGTTTATTTCAATGTCTAATGCGGGTGGTGCCTGACACAAAACAAGCAGGGCGAGACCATACTGCACAGAGGCATAAGATATTGGTCACATCCTTATAAAGCTTTTATTGTGCAATTTCCCATTCTCATTCAGGGTGTTGTTTTGAAGGGAAGGAGACATGCATACAAAAATGACTTCCATTTGTCACCTTCATATGAAGTAAGAAATGGCATTTCTTCACTAATTTTTTAAGATTTTTAATTCACTAGGAGAGACAGAAGAACTGCACTATGAATTATTAATCTAAAAGCACTTGTTGTTTGTTAACAGATGTAAAGGAGTAAAACTTTCAGGAATGTAGAAGCTGTGCAAAAAAGTGTTTTTTCTGTGGCTTCCAGGAAAACAGAATGGGGGGTTGAAAAAATGCAATATTTTGAAAGTTTATTTTATAGTTTTAGATCTGAAGCCTCTTTATTACTGTGGAGATATAATATATGTATGAACTTGCTTCATTCACAAACCTATCATGTTTTGGCATAATAAATTTAAAAGTATCCTTATTCAGACAGTATCTACAGTATTTGATATTCTACCGTCACAATTTGCTGTTACAAAAGAACTTTTATGAAGATGGCTTTTAGTGAATTTATATCTTAGTTTTGGCCAACTTTTAAAAAGCAGGCAAAAGAGTACAGCAGAAAATAGAAATAATCAAAATTATACTAAAGCAAATAAAATTATTAGATAATAAAATTTAGTTTTCTTCAAGCAGACACACAAAGCCCTGACTTTTCAGAAAAGGTAAGCAGAGGAAGAGGCAAGAAAGCAAAATTTGCTGCACTCCATCCGATTTATCCCATTTATTCATCCCTATTGATATACCGTGTATTGATTGTTTGTGAACGATCACTTTTAGCATGTCTCCATTTTTGATCTTTTATTATCGTTATGTTTGAATGTCTAACCGTGGAAGTTTGCTCACATTGAAGCACACTTCTTTATCCTTTCCCATGTTTTGTTTGTTGATTTGAATATTTGTGAACATAGAGCATTCCCTTTAATGGAGAAGTCTGAAGTAAGAGAAGACGTTAAACGGTTCTCTATGTAGCCTCTATGTAGCAAGAAGGATATGCTTTGCAGAATCCTAGTCGGCATTCTATAGTAAAATATCTGAGGATAATACAGTACTAGAATGGCCATCATCATCATGCTGGAAGGGACCACTGAGGATAGGACCTTGTCAAGGAGGCATAGTGAGGCATCCAACTCCCAAACTCTGGCTTTACAGCCATGTACCTAAACCCTGTGTTATACAGCAGTTATATATTCAATAAAATTTCTGTATTCAATAAAATGTGGAAGTTCATTTCCAGCATCATATCCTAAGTAACCTTAAGAATTATTCAGGGGAAGTATAGACATCAAATATTTTAGATTTAATTCTTGAATAAAAGGTAAGATAAGATAAGATAAATCTTTATTGAGCCCACATCTGGGGAAATTTACTTGTTACACAGCTCCCAATATAAAAAACAAGTAAAGATGGCTAGGTGCACAAAAAGTGTAAGGTGTGTGTGAGAGAGAAAAAAATAGCTAATAGAGATTAAATAAAATAAGAAACCCAATATACAAATATTACACTAAAAATTTGTATATAAAATAAATATAAAGAAAAGCTACAGTATACCCCATATGAATATGTTAAACTGTAGAGTTGAGTCTCACAGCAGTGGGAATAAAGGATCTGGGATAGCACTCCTTCCCACACCAGGGATGTCTGAGTCTGCCACTGAAGGAGCTACGCAGAGCCTCCACTGTCTGGTGCAGTGGGTGAGAGGTATTGTTCATAATGGATGTCAGCTTGGCCAACATTCTCCTCTTACCCATCTCCTCCACAGAATCCAGAGGGCATTCCAGGACAGAAGTAGCCCTCCTGACCAGCTTATTCAGTCTGTTCTTATCCCATTCAGTACTACCTGAACTCCAGCAGACTACAGTGTAGAAAAGGGCTGAAGCTACCACAGAGTCATAAAAATCCGTAACATAGGCCTACACACTCCGAAGGACCTCAGTCTCCTCAGGAGATGGAGGCGGCTTTGACCCTTCTTGTATAGGGCATCATAAAATATGCCTTTTCTTTTTTTAAGCGAAACAAAAATGATCAAAATCTCTAATAACAGGTAACAAAAAATTATATATAAAAGTGCTCCCTTCCCCCAGGAACTACTTTCAAGTTATGGCCATTTTTTTATCTCTATGCAGCCCCATTTCCTTTTCAAAGTTGTATCATTAATTGTCAAAGTCTATGTCCCTTCCCCTTTATTAATAAAAAATAAACAAATTCTTCCCATAGAACTATAAATGTATTCCTACTTATCATCTCTTCTTAACGTTATCAACTTCTTTAATATTACACTTTAATTTTTCATTTATAACTATACTATCAAACTTTCTACACCATTGATTTAATTGAAAATTATACATTGTTTTACAATCCTTGGGTAAAATTAATCTTGACACTGTCAATGGGAAATTAATTATTTAGCTGTCCGATTACATTGCTCACTATCAAATATTGATAAAATTGCAATTTTGGACATATCTCTAGATTTAACTTAGTTACTTCAGTCATTTCCTTAAAGATCAATTGCTAGCATTTCAACATACTGTCACCTTCCCACTACACATGAAAATAATTACCTGCTTTTATATGTTCTTTCCAACATATCTTGGAATAATAAATATTGATTAAATTTTATTTCACTGGAGTTGAGTGCCATCTTCAAACTAAGTTATAAAAATGTTCCTTTATCCCTACAGACATAGATTTTAATACTCTTATAGCCCACATAATTTCCCAAACCCCAGTACTTCTTTTAGGATGAAGTACGGTTATTATAAAACAATTAAAAACCTTACTCAAAATGCAAGCAAAAAGGGCAGAACTAGAGAATATTGAAACTGAGAAAATTCAGGTACTTGTAATATATTTTAAAAGAGAACTTACTGAATTTAGTAATACAAACTCAAGAATGTTGAGCACACACGTTTAAAAGGCTAAGAGTCAAATTGGAGCAGTTAAAAACAAAAGGGACAAGAGGTGTCATTTGACAATGGAGAACCTAGAAGCCCTTCAAAATTTTTCACCAAAATTATATACTGGGGGTGGGGGAAGCTTTCTTTGGGAAGAAAGCAAAGTTTTCTGCTTATATACTTGCCCCATGGTGCTTAAAGCACTCTCTGGGCAGTTTACAATTTAATTATGCAATGTGTAGCCTGCACACTGTAATTAAAATTGTAAACCGCCCAGAGACTACTTGTAGTGGTATGGGGCGGTATATAAGCAGAACACTTTTTACACATTGCATGAGAATGAGGAAATATATTGAGGGGGGAAATTGGGGACAGGCTTCAAGAAATTGATAGATATTTAATGGAGTAACTAATTAGATAATAAGAGATAAGGGAAATAATAAATAATATGATAAAATGTTTAATTTTCCTAGCCCCGTTCTTCAAATCTACCCACCCACCCCAGGAAATTACTGACAGGTCAGTTTGACATGTGTCCCAGGTAAAGTGATGGAAACCATCCTAAAAGATAAAATTAATAGGCACATAGAAGAGAAGGCACTGCTGAAGAAGAGCCAACATAGCTTCTGCAAGTGCTAATCATGCCTCACTAATCTTTTGGATTTTTTTTATTTTATTTTTACTTTAGAATATGTTTAGCCTGCCTTTCTCCTTGTCAACAAGCATGAGGATAAGGGAGATCCAGTTGACATTGTTTATCTGGACTTTCAGAAGGCTTCTGACAAGGCCCTGCACGAAAGGTTCTTGAATAAACTTGCCAGTCATGGAAGAAAAGGACAGGTCTTGTCCTGGATCAGCAAGTGGCTAAGGGACAGGAAACAGGGGGTAGCACTAAATGGATATTCTCCAAGTGGAGGGAGGTAAAGAGTGGGCTCCCTCAATGTTCAATATTGGGACCCCTGCTTTTCAACCTCTTTATAAATGATCTAGAAGTTGGAGTAAACAGCAAGGTAGCCAAATTTGCCAATGACACTAAATTATACAGGGTAGTAAAAACAGAGAGAGATTGTGAGGGGCTCCAGGTGGATCTCTTGACACTAGAGGAGTGGACAAACCAGTGGCAAATGAGCTTCAACATTAGTAAGTGCAGAGTGATGCACATTGGGGCAAAAAAACTGAATTACATTCTAAACTGATGGGGTCTGAACTCTGCAACAAACCAGAAAAGGGACCTTGGTGTCCTGGGGGACAGCTCAATGAAGGTATCAACCCAGTGTGCCGCAGCAGTGAAAGATGCAAACACAATTTTAGGAATCATTAGGAAGGATATAGAAAATATGTCAGCAAGTGTCATTTTGCCTTTTTATAAATCTATGGTGAGGCCCTGTCTGGAGTATTGTGTACAGTTCTGTTCACCATACTCCCAGAAGGATATTATTGAAATGGAATAAATGCCGAGGAAGGCAACCAGAATGATTAGGGAACTGGAATACCTTCCTTATCATCTGAGGCTGCAACAGCTGGGCCTCTTCACTCTTGAACGATGGCACCCAAGAGGTGACCTGATTGAAATTTATAAAACCATACACGGTATGAACAAAGTGGATAAGGGAAAACTGTTTTCTCTATCACACAACACTAGAACTAGGGGGCACTCCATGAAACTTTTGGGTGCTAGATCTCTAACAAATAAGAGAAAGTACTTTTTTCACCCAGACGTTCACTGGTCTGTGGAACTCCCTGCCAGAAGAATTGGTGACAGCTGTCAGCCTTGACAGCTTTAAGAAAGGATTAGGAAAGTTCATGGAGAACAAGGGTATCAATGGCTATCATTATGGATGCCTAAGGACAACCTCCGGGTTGGAGAGATAGGCAGGATATCTCTCAATACCATTTGCAGGGAATCTTAAGCAGGTGAAGACATCTGCTTGGGAATACCCTGAAGCAAATGGTGAGCCACTGTGTGAGACAGAATGTTGAACTGGATGGACTGTGGCCTGTTCCAGCAAGGCTGTTCTTATGTTCTTATTCCTATTTCTCCACGCATTTTAGCAGATAAAGAGAAGCATAGAAAATATATATATTGACAAACAGCAATCTTTTTTTCTCATTCTGCTCCTATCATAGATTGGAAGTCATATTGATATTTGATGCAGCAGATCTCAACAATGAACTTACTTTGAACTTACTTTTCATCTAGTGCAGTGGTTCCCAATGTGGGGCCCACACCACACAGGGGCAATTCGATTTTTAAGGGGGACAATTTAACTGATTTTTTATTGTTCATTTTTTGATATTGTGTGAGTAGGAGTTCACTTTTTGAATAGTAAGAACTATGTCACGGGGGAGGGGGATCAGGATTTTAGTGCACTTGCATTCGAAAGCATGTAAAAGCAAGTAGGTAAATAGGTGCCACCATAAAAAGCAGGGAGGTAAACAGTGTTCCATGCACAGAAATGCCTTCAGCCATGATGGCCACACGGCCACGGACTTGCACAACACTGGCTCTTTGGCTTAGAAACAAAGATGAGTGCCGCCTCTAGAGTTGGACACAACTAGCACACATGTGCAGGGGGAACCTTTTCCTTTACCTTTATCTTTAGGTGCAGCATGGCCAAAAAAGGTTGGGAACAACTAATCTCGAGTTTAACCATTTTTCCGCCAATACATTCTCCTTCTTCCTCCAATTCTTTTCTCATTTATTTTTGCCTTGAATGATCTGTTATGGCGATCTGTACTTTCTTTTTTCTTGTTACATGGCCGAAACTTGTCTTTGTTCTCTAGTCAAAACCCTACTGGTGTTTACTGGTTGCAGCTAACTAACAAGGTGCCAGTCAAGTAATTGATCTTTATTGATTGGCCTTCATACCTTTTTCATTGGTTGCTCAGTGTCATCCGTACACGAAATCTATTGTTTGATTATATCAATATTTTCAACTCCTTTATTCTCTTTATAATAGCTTATTAATTAAACCGATATTTCCATGCCCAACAGCAAGCAGAATGAAGACTACATAGCATTAATAGAGTGAGCACTCCCAAAGCTGTTCATTGCTTACTATAGTCATATTTTCTTCAAAAATATTTCATCCAAGAAGCTGCTCCTGGCCATCCCTTTTCTGAATTTTATTGCATAGATAAACAGAACATCTTGCTGTTTTTTGAACCAAATTCAAAGCTAAAAGAGTTTTAAATCATCATTTACAAAGTTGTTTGTTAACCTCAACTTGACCCAGGACTTCAGTATTCCAGTTATGTCTCTTCTGAGCACAAATCTATCATGCCCTCAGCTGGAGAGCAAAAGGAATTGCATGTTACTATTTCCTAAACATCTGGAAACTGAGTCATGGCAACTGGACTTCTTTTTCTTGAGAGAGAGAAATGTTTCACTGCTCATCCAAATAGTTTCATCAGTTTGGATGAGCAGCGAAAATTTTCAATCTCTCAAGAAAAGTCAACTTCCAGATAAACTTACCTGGATGACTGAGAATCTTCACAGACATATTTCCTAAATGTTTTAGGTAGAATCCATGGGTTCAGAATAACAGGCAAGCCACAGTCAAGGTACAGGATTTGTATTATGCCGTCCATGAGTTAATGTCCCCCCCCCCCCCCAAGCATGAGTTCACTGATTGACCAAAGATAACTGGTGGAGATTTGTGGGAAGAAATAAAACAATATTCACATGTTTATGTGGGTTTTTAAAAATCTCCTTCCATCTCATGCCTCTAAAAAAGAAAGAAAATGCTCTCTGCCTCTGTTGTCCCAAACCTTCACCAGTGCATTATTTGGTCTCTCTGCATGTCTTCAACCTGTTTCTTCCTTTGGACTTGCATGTTCATTGATGAGGAGGAGAAGCGGGCTTTGGATTTCAAGGTTTCCTAGTCCTGTATGTTATTTGAATGGTGGCATGGGAGATAATGTGGTTTCCAATTCATGCCATCCATTAAAACATCCACACTTAAACCAATATAGGTGGTAGCAAAGATTTGATGGCCCTAATGCAGCTCTGGTTGTGGTCAGCATCAACTATTGCTGGATATACGTTCCTAACCATATTAAAAGCACATCTTACCATGTCAGTGCATTTCATATGAGCTAGTTATATTCATTCATCCATGGATCTCCCTTACTTGATTGTGGTGTGTGTCTGAAGAAAGTATGAAGTGTTCTATAGATGGAGGCATCTACAATCTTTTAAACGCCTCTCAATTTTACATATGTAACTGCTGTACAAAAAAATTCAGTTCAGTGAACAGCATAAACTGTCAGGATAGTTATGGCATCCTGAAAGGATGAGTTAGTCAGTCAGTCCCTTGTTTGTTTTTATGTAGAAAAGCACACAGCCAATATATTATTTTAGCTTTTTAAGCTGTGCATTCAAGATTTCCCCCAAAAAAAAATTGGTTAAACCAAAAAAGGCATCACTCTCTCTTAAATATTTCATCCAAATATTATTTGCATCATTGGTGATGTGAGTGGAAGTCAAACCTTCCCCCAAGGGTTATACAAAGACCTAAGTTGCAAACTCCATTCTAGAGCAATCTGATTAATGCTAATGAGACTATTCTGAGGAGGACTGTAAATTAATCTTGTCTGATGAGCATACATGAAGTTTAAACAGGTCTTCTGGTTTTACACTCAAAATAATTATGCAAAATGTTATTCAATAATTCAGCCCTTTTAAAATAGTGTAGGTATTATAGATTTGCATTTAAAATTCTACTTTTCAAGTGTTGTCTGTAAAGAGAGGTTACTGCTGACTATAATTTCACACAAATATCCACATGCAGACAGTGTTAGCAGTTTTGATCAGCCCTTTGCAATAAATTCACTTTATAGATCTTTATGATGTATAAATAAATAAGAAAATAACTATGACTGTGTTTGCAGGGGTTGGGGAGGGGAGAACATATATATTATCAGTATTGTGTATAGAGATGTCACTTTGCCCCACAGAATCTAATGTATTAAACTTTTAAAAGGTTTATTCAATATTTTTATGAAATCAACTTTGATATGTATGAAAAGATGGTAGCTTGTTAACCTGTTCTCAAACTGTCTTGAGAGTCTAATGGCAAAAGAGTGTTGTGACAGTATTAGTTTCTATCTTTGGTTAACAAATCATTTTTTAATTTAAACTATTAAATTTGTTTTATTAATGAGACTGAAGTTGGGGACTGAGTCTTTGTGCTTCTTTAATTAATATACAGTGGACCCTCATATAACAAACGGTTTGTATAACATAAAATTTGGACAACATAAAAAAATTCCGGAGATAGGGGAAATTGCGTAACATAATCGCCAATGGGGCGAATCTGTGCAACATAAAAATGGGATCACTCTGTTTTCAATGCATTCCTATGGCAAATTTGTATAAAGGAAAATTTGCTTAACATAATTTCATTTGGAATGAATTAATTCCTTTATACAAGGTACCACTGTATAATGAAGGACCCACTCATGTCAATAGGTAATACCTGACTCTTGCCACCATGAATTAAGCAAAGATATCACTGGCTGTGAGATTCGGGGAGCTGTGGTCTTTACCCATTTGTGTTATGAACAGCAGCTTCTTTTAGCACCAAATAGATTGAAGTGCTCATGGGAACAGTCTCAAGGACTCAACTAGTTAGGCTAAACTGAGGCAGTACTTGGATGGGAGAACCACTTGGGAACACACATAATTGCTCTGAAGACCCACAGATAAAATATGGTTATTAATCAATATAACAATCTGAATCTCCATTCAGGGAACCCTAATGGGTAGCTCTGTGCATAGAGTATGGCATTTTGAGTGCATCTTTGATTGCCCAGAAAGTTGGAGCAATTTATTTATTTAACTATTTGTTTACTCCATGTGGCAGTTCAGGCAGTTGAAACCTGTAAATACATATTTACAGGAAAAGTACAACAACCTCTTCTGCTTCTGTGTGTATTGACTGCTATGAATCCAATTCTGTGTGTATTGACTGCTATGAACCCAAGGATACTGAAACCATGTTCAATATGATTTATTTCTAGGTATGTAGGTGCATTCAGGATTTCATCTGAAAGGGCTTACAGTAGTACCTCGTAAGACGAATGCCCCTTAATACAAAAAAACTTGTAAAACAAATGAAATTTCTGGGAATAGGAAAACCTTGTAAGGTTAATTTTTCCTATAGGATGCCTCGCAAGACAAATTCAATGTATTCCTATGGGAACCGTGTTAAACTGTTTCGTAAGATGAATTTTTCATAAAACGAATTGACCAATAGAACAAATTAAATTTGTCTTAAGAGACAACAGTGTATTTGTAATCTAGCCTTCAATTTCACTTTGCATTTCTGTGCTGCTAACAATCTTGAGTATGGGTCTTCCATTTATAAATTAAAAACACCTCACTTTTCTCACAATGCTGGGAGTCAAAGTGTCTCATAACAGAATTCCAAACAGGTATAATTAAAAGCAGATACAAGCTGGGATGGCTACATATAGTTACCCTGCTATAAAACCGTAAGCAATTGTAGCCTTAACATGGTTGAAACTGTTGCATTAAAAAGGAATGTAAAGGCTTGCTTTAAAAACAGAAAATCCCTTCAAAAATCTCTGCCTCAGTAGCCACTCAGTTAAGAAGAGCCATGCTGGATCAGGCCAAAGGCCCATCCAGTCTAGCTTCCTGTATCTCACAGTCACCCCACAAAATGCATCTGGCAGTGCACAAGAATAGATATCTATCTCCTGATACCACTTCCCTGCATCTGGTCTTTGAACTACCTCAGTTTTAAGCCTGGAGATTATACATATCCATCATGGTTTGTAACCTGCGATGGACTTCTCCTCCAGGAATCTGTCCAATCCCCTTTTGAAGGCATCCAGGTTAGATGCCATCACCAATTCCTGTGGCAGGGAGTTCCACAGACTAACAATGCGCTGGGTGAAAAAATATTTTCTTTTGTCTGTTCTTACTCTCCCAGCCCTCAATTTGAATGGATGTCCCCTACTTCTGGTATTTTGTGAGAGGGAGGAGAGTGTCCCTCTATCCATTTTACTCATGCCCTGTATAATTTTGTACATCTCAATCATATTCCCCCCTCGGGTGCCTTTTTTCCAGACTAAAGAGCCCCAAATGTTTTAGCCTTTCCTGATAAGGGAGGTCCCCCAGCGCAGTAATCATTTTAGTCGTTTTCTTCTGCACCTTTTCCAGTTCCACTGTTTTTTGAGATGCGGTGACCAGAACTGTACACAGTACTCCAGGTGTGGCCTCATTATCATTTTGTACAATGGCATTATAATTTTGGCTGTATTATTTTCAATCCCCTTTTTGATAATCCCTAGCATGGAATTGGCATTCTTTACTGCTGCCACACATTGGGTAGACACCTTCATTGAGCTGTCCACCAACACACCAAGATCTCTTTCCTGATCTGTCTCAGATAGCTCAGAGCCCATGAATTGATAGATAAAGTTTTTCTTTTTTGCCCCAATATGCATTACTTCACATTTTCCTACATTGAAACACATTTGCCATTTGGCAGCCCATTCCCCCAATTTGGAGAGATCCTTCTGGAGCTCTTCACAATCTTCTCTGGCTTTTACCACATGGAAAAGTTTTGTGTCATCTGCAAACTTGGCCACCTCACTCTTTATCCCTGGCTCCTGGTCATTTATGAACAGATTGAAAAGCACCGGTCCCAGGACAGATCCCTCGGGCACACTGCTTTTCACCTCTCTCCATTGGGAAAACTGGGAAAATTGGGAAGAAAAGTGAAAGTTGGGAAGAAAAAATTTAAAAGATGTTTGCCTGAAGGTCAAACCCCATACGTTTTCCCTTAAGCTATCACTCTGTTTCCCACAACGCTGTAGAACAACTCTCGCCTGGACTGCATGTTAGGCTGGTACATGTGATTGTGATGAGCAAACCAAATGGCTGCTACTGGCTGAATTGATACACCCTGTGAAAGAATGTCTAAAATATGAATTGTAAAACATGTGGATCCTGTTACTCAGCAAGTGTGCTTTCCCATATGAAACACACAACTGTACACGCTACTGGCTGCATCACCTTCCAAATGATTTCTCAAAATTTCTCTCTACACTTTTTGCTAGCATTTTCCCCCATCAAATTCTCAGCAAAGGCACAGTCTACCTTGGGACCATCTGGACAGCACAAGCAAACATCCACCTCACTGGAATAACCATAGCTTGGAGAGCACCAGCATGAGGCATGGTTCCTTTATCAGCAGCTGGACATCATGCATGGAGGGTCTTAAAAATAAAATCCTGCAATGTGGCTGATACCGGGAATAATTTTTCCAAGGAGAGATGCAGGGTAAAAATACTTTAAAATAAATAAAAATAAAAATATATATTTTTTTTTTATTTATGAGCATTTTAACCCTGCCTTTCTCCTTGGAAAAGGACCCAAGGCGGCTTACAATAATGGGGGACAATATACAGTCCAGTACTATTAAGACATATTCAAGTTTGAGAATAGGGAATTGAGGGACATCTTACAGCATTAAAAGGCAACATTAATGCTAAAAGAGACGGTATGCAGTTAAGAAAAGAATAATTACATTCCATGTAATTTATTTATTTATTTATTTTTGCATTTATATACCACTCCCATTTCCCAAAGGGAACTCTGGTCAGTTCACACAAAAAGATAAAAACAGGACATCAATTTAAAAATGTAAAAATTGCCAGGTAAGAAGCGTAAAAACAAGGAATGAAAAAAAAACCCCCACCTTGATACAACCCTAGCAATTGCCGAAGGCATCCCTGAATACCCAGGTCTTAACTGCTCTTCTAAAGGACGCCAGCAAAGGAGCCTGGTGTATCTCGCTCGGCAATGAGTTCCAAAGTGCTGGGCCGGCCACCAAGAAAGTTAGTGATTATGAACACAAGTCTGTGTAGCCATGTGTGGCAGCCCATCATTCAGGGAAAGCTTGCCTGAAGAGAACGGTCTTTGCCTGTTTCAGGGAAGAGAGCAGGTATGGGGCAGTCCCTGCCCTCTAATGGGAGGGAGTTTCAGAATCTTGGCGCAGCAGTCGAGAAGGCCTTTCATGTGTTCCCACAAGGTGTACCTGTGAGAGTGGTGGGTTGGAGAGAAAGGCCTCTCCTGATGACCTTAACAATATTTGAGGTAGCGAGGAGACAGGTCGAATAGTGCCTTGTAGGTTAAGGTGAGCACTTTGAATTGTGCTTGATAGCTGATTGGCAGCTAGTGGTGTGGAAAAAGCAAGGTATTGTGTCCTCAATGCTTTTTTAAAAATCAGATTATTGAATTGTAATTCTTTTAAGAGAGCACATGACATATCCTTCTAGCCAGAAAGGTTTCATACATCAGCTTTAAGTGTCCTGAGGTTTGAAGGTGTAGACATGCAGTTGCACTGCTGAGCCCCAGGAGGTTTTGTCTCACATTTCTTGCCAGGTGGTGCATTTGATGTATCATCTCTATCAGAACACAAAAGCAATAAACAACAACCTGAAAGCTAGACATTCAAAAGTCAAAATACAAAATCATAAATAATTAGACACATGGTGTTCAGATAAAAGCCATATAACACATAGGAATCAATTTATGAAATATTTGTCTGCTGATTCTTGACTTGTCTTGCCGGTGTTTGTTTCTGTAGTTTGGCTGCTGATGCAGCTTGCATATTTTTAATTTATTACATATGTCTTTTTTATTATACGGTTACATTAAATATTATTTTATATTATTATATTTGATTTGTCTGATGTTTGATGTTGTATGTTTGAGCAAGTTGTTCTTGCAACATGTTGTACACCGCCCTGAATTCCTTCGGGAAAATCAGGCAGTTAACAAACAAACAAACAAACAAACAAACAAACAAACAAACAAACAAATAAATAAATAAATAAATAAATAAATACTCATATGCAAACCCACAACCCAAGTACAGTGGACCCTTGTATAACAAAGAGTATGTATAACATAAAATCTGTACAACATAAAAAATTCCAGAGACAGGGGAAATTTGCTTAACAGAATCGTCTATGGCAGTGATGGCGAACCTTTTAGAGACCGAGTGCCCAAACTGCAATTCAAAACCCACTATTTTTTTTTTTGCAAAGTGCCAATACAGTAATTTAACTTGAATCCAGGTGGCTATGAAGGGTCGATGTCGGGTGCCCACAGAAAGGGCTCCGAGTGCCATCTTTGGCACCCGTGCCATAGGTTCACCATCACTGGTCTATGGGGTGAATCCATACAACATAAAAATGGTCGCAATTAGGGATTACTCTGTTTTCAATGCATTCCTATGGGAAATTTGTATAAAGGAAAATTTGCTTAACATAATTTCATTTGGAACAAATTAATTTGTTTATACAAGGTACCACTGTAAATCCATCAAGATAACATATATGCATACAAGCAACCAGCAAATGATAAAAATAAACGGCTGAAATTTCCAAGTGTACTATCCATGTTTGATTACAGCACCAGATTTTGTTTTATTTTCAGTTCTTTAGAATGAAACACTGAGACGGCCTTTTGGTGTTGGCAGACAAACCTGATTCTTGCAACTAACGCAAACCAATGGCAAAATACCTGAAGCTAGTGAAATTTCTCTTCCAGAGAATAACATTCCATTTATTAATGCAACTTTCATCTATATACAAATCCATAACCTAAGGGAGGTTCTGGGTATTTCCTTCATGTTATGATTTGTGTGTGCATACACACATACACAAGCACACACACGTGCGCATGCACGCACACACACACACACACACTGACTGCTTTTTCATTATACAGTATATGACAACATTTTTCTTCCTCAGCTTCTGCAGTCCTTGCCTATTACCTGTGTTTCTTTAGGGCAGTGTTTCCTAACCTTTTTCAAGTCTCGGCTCCTTTTATAATAGTCAAGTAAGGGGGGGATATGATTGTAACATACAAAATAATGCAGGACATGAGTAAAGTGGATAGAGGGAAACTCCTCTCCCTCACAAAATAACAGAACTATGGGACATACACTCAAATTGAGGGCTGGAAGAGTAAGAACCGACAAAAGAAAATATTTTTTCACCCAGCGCGTTGTTAGTCTATGGAACTCCCTGCCACAGGATGTGGTATGGCATCTGGCCTGGATGCCTTCAAAAGGGGATTGGACAGATTCCTGGAGGAAAACTCCATCACAGGTTACAAACCATGAGGGATATGTGTAATCTCCAGGCTTAAAACCAGGGTACTTCAAGGGCCAGATGCAGGGGAGTGGTATCAGGAGACAGATACCTAGTCTCATGCGCTCCCAAATGCATCTGGTGGCGCCATTGTGAGATACAGGAAGCTGGACTAGATGGGCCTTTGGCCTGATCCAGCATGGCTCTTCTTAAGTTCTTATGTTAACTTGTTCCCCTCTGCCGCATTTGCATAAAAAGGTATTTTTAATGGGGTAAAGTCACCCCTTCTCAGAAAGTACTGGAGAGGCTTCTTTCTCCCCACAAAGGGCCTGTTTCTCATACATATGCATATATGCACTAACCTGAGCATCCTGCTCTGAAAGGTAAGGAAGAAATTATTAAACAATTACAACACATACAAGATGATCTATGATGACCAGAAAACACGTTACAACCCCCTTGGGAGTTATGAATTCCAGATTGGGAAATACTGATTTAGCGGGAACCTGTCCTTTTGTGCTCTTGCCGATAGTGGAAACGACAAAGCATCTTTTTCAATAATATTTATTTTAGGACCCAGAACTTCTAGGCTCTGTTTGCCTTGATTTCCTGTTACAGTTTGCTTTTCAGCACATATCAGACACAGTCTGTTCTTGTGGCCCTGTGCTGAACAAACAATTCGCATATAATCCGCTGCCTCAAACTCATTCCCTCTCAAACTGGTTTTCTGCACAAAGACTTTTTATGAACCTGGACACTGTAGCCTGCATACTGTAATTAAGACTTCTTGAAGTGGTATGGGGTGGTATATAAACAGATCACTTATGCTTTGAAGTAATGACATCTGAACTGACACTTGGATTTTAATGGCAGTGCTTGATTGATATTCAAGGGATCCTTCCCAGTTCCTCTAAAAAAATGATGAGGAATGATACATCAGGACGATGCAATTATTCTTTGCATCTTCGAAAGGAATAATTACAAGCAGCGCAGAATCCAGTGGCACTTAAATCATACTGGGCAAAATCAGGATGGTGGTTTATTAATGAGTCATGGCACACAACACTAGGTGTATATCTAGTGCACTATTGAGCCTATGCCTCATAACAGAGGTGCCCCATTAGTTTGCTGCAATTCAACACTATGTTATAATTTAACATGCGTACATAAATCACCTCCAGTATTCTAATAACTAAAAATTAGCTTTAAATGCCAATTGTTCTATTAAGAATAATTCTTTATATATGTTATCTTTCTATAAGGTGTTAGATGTTTTTTTTTAAATTGTTGACCAGGTATCCTGAGAATACTGCCTGGGAGCCTTGTCCATCTGTTCTGAGTCTCTTCACTTCTCCTTCTTCCTAGACCAATAGTTAAACTGATACCTTAAGTTGTTGTGAGTTTTTCGGACTGTTTGGACATGCTCTGGAAGTTTTTCTTCCTGATGTTTCTCCGCACTCTGTGGCTGGCATCTTCAGAGGGCAAAGAGTTCAAGGAACTAGGAGTTCTCTCTGTGCTCTGGGGTATACTTGAAGGTTTCATCTGTCAGTCTCACTTCTTTCCCGTCTCTCTAAAAAGCAAACATACTGTCATCTACTGAAAATCAGGGCTTAGATTTTCCTATTCAAAATATAGCTTTGTTATTCAAGCTTTATCATTTGCTTTTAATCAATTCCCCAACTTTATAATAATAATCTTAGCACTACAGAGCTGGAAGGAACCTTAGGGATCATTAAGTCAGTGAGCAATTGAACTGAATTCCTCCCAGTGAGGAACTGAGCTCTGCAGCCAGATGCCTACAACACTGGATGATTTGTCGGACTTACTGTGCTTATACAGCACCTACTCTGCTACAGAGAGAAAGTGTTACTTTTTCTTCTTCTTTGTCATGCTGCAAATCAGGGCTGTTCAACTTTGAACAGGCTGAGGTCTACTTTTTCCGGCCCAAAGTGCCTGAGGGCTACTACGCTAAAGCCTCTACTTACAAACTTTATCCGTTCCGAGCACATGCTCATAAGTAAGCAGCGGTTTCCCATAAGAACACATTGAAAACCAATTAATCCGTTCTGGAGGGAACAGATTTCAATGCACCATGGCCCTTGAACTGCCCCATTCAGCTGGCAGACCCAGAACTTTTCTGGGGCAGTGGTGGTCCTTGGGATGGGGGAGGGAGGGTTGGAGAACTTATCCCCTCACTTTTTTTAATTGATGGCCGGTGGGCTACTTTTCAACCCTTCGCGGGCTACCAGTAGCCCGCGGGCTACCTGTTGGGCAGGGCTGCTGTAAATGTTCACAACGTGATTGGCTTTCCTGAGAAACACTATCTGGAAAACTAAATTCAGGAAACATTATGGGAATATTGATTTGATGCGAAATAGTCAAGAATGACTTTATAAGGTCTGCTATATGACACAGACTGATCCAAGACTGCATATTTCTTTCACAATGTCTTTATAGCCACATATTGTGAAAAGGAAGGAAGGAAGGAAGGAAGGAAGGAAGGAAGGAAGGAAGGAAGGAAGGAAGAAAGAAAGAAAGAAAGAAAGAAAGAAAGAAAGAAAGAAAGAAAGAAAGAAAGAAAGAAAGAAAGAAAGAAAGAAAGAAAGAAAGAAAGAAAGAAAGAAAGAAAGAAAGAAAAAGTTAAGAATGGCTCCTTCAGAAACTAAAAAATGAAACAACTTGTGGAGGGAGATGGAAATCAGCCTGTCATTTAAAACAACCTAAATGGAAAGTACCTCATTCAGTGATATTGTTATAAAAAGGAACCCCAAGGGAAGACAGGAAATCACAGGCAGGTTGGCTTAAATATCTTTACAGGCTAAATTGGTGGAAACATGATTACAATTACCAACACAAAATAGGCCATTGTGTGCAAGAATCAGCTTGTCTTCCACAAAAGGAATCCCCAGGTTGTGAGTTTCATTAAACACAGGCATAACGACAATGCGCCACAGTGGAAAGAATAACAGTATATGCAGTGGTGGTGAACCTTCAGCACTCCAGATGTTTTGGACCACAATTCTCACAGTCCTTTGTCATTGGCAATCTAGGCTCGGAATTCTGGGAGTTGTGGTCCAAAACATCTGGAATGCTGAAGTTTGCCACCATGGGTACATAGTGACCCCAAAGCTCTCCAGTGAGTTATGCAATGGTCACCTTATTCATAAGGGATCATTAGAACTGTGCCCAAAAGTAAAATATACAATATCATGGTATATAGAACTACACAGAATAACTATAACAAAATGTTGCAGTGTTGCATGTGCAATGAACAAACAAAGAAACTCTAGTATTAGTGACAATTTTGTATAGGAGAAAAAAATTAAGGCTAAAATACTCCAAAAATAATAATTCAAATTTTGACAAATTGTCACTCTAGATCAAAGTTTGGACAAGCTTTTTTTCAAAATTGCACCTCCTAGAATGCCTCACGTAACAAATGATTACCTGATTGGAGCATTCTGGTAATTGGAGCCCAAAAATATAACATTTGCAAGTAGATGTACCATAAGCACATTCGATCTCACCTGATTTAGGAAGCTAAGCAGGGTCGGCCCAGGTAAGTACTTGGATGGGAGACCACAGGAAATATCAGGTGCTGTAGGCTCCTGGAGTAGGAAACTGGCAAACCACTCCAGTATTCCTGCCAAGAAAACTCCATGGACATGGTGCCACAAAGAGTCAGTCACAACTATAACAACACAGCACAGAGACACACACTCGAGTCCAACATGCACTTTCATTTTCCTTCCCCACCTGTTCCCCAAGCATTGGGATTAGCCTGTCTTTGTCCCAATGGGAGCATCTGACAGGGCATCTACTTGAAATGGTGATCAAGACTGCATGACCCAACACGATCCTGCTGCTCAGATTCCTATTCAAATAGGTGGCAACCCCTCAAATTCCGAACTGCTTGTGGAATGTGTGCAGCTTTTTGACCACCCACAGTCCAAGGCCACCCCGAATCTGAAAGTAGGATATTCTCCACCTTTGCTCTCTCCTTATAGATGGATTCACCAATGGAAAAAGGCATTACATCATGTAAATGCCACAAGCAAAGACCAAAAACAAACAAGTTGAACCATGCCAATATGTCCGGAGAACAGGCTGTTGTGAAAGAATATAGAAAGAGAAGCACAAGGAGGAAGACAACACCATTAGAACATAAGAACATAAGAAGAGCCATGCTGGATCAGGCCAACGGTCCATCTAGTCCAGCTTCCTGTATCTCACAGCGGCCCCACCAAATGCCTCTGGGAACACATGAGACTAGATATCTGTCTCCTGATACCACTCCCTTGCATCTGGCCCTTGAACTACCCCGGTTTTAAGACTGGAAATTACACATCTCCATCATGGTTCGTAACCGGTGGTGGACTTCTCCTCTAGGAATCTGTCTAATCCCCTTTTGAAGGCATCCAGGCCAGATGCCATCATGACAACCTGTGGCGGGGTGTTCCATAGACTAACAACACACTGGGTAAAAAATTATTTTCTTTTGTCTGTTCTCACTCTCCCAGCCCTCAATTTGAGTGTATGTCCCCTAGTTCTGGTATTTTGTGAGAGGGAGAAGAGCATCCCTCTATCCACTTTACTCATGACCTGCATTATTTTGTACGTCTCAATCATATCCCCCATCAGGCACCTTTTTTCCAGACTAAAGAGCCCCAAATGTTTTAGCCTTTCCTCGTAAGGGAGGTCCCCCAGCCCAGTAATCATTTTAGTTGCTCTCCTTTGCACCTTTTCTAGTTCCACTATGTCTTTTTTAGATGTGGTGACCAGAATTGTACACAATGCTCCAGGTGCGGTCTTACTATTGTTTTGTACAATGGCATTATAATGTTGGCTGTTTTATTTTCAATCCCCTTTTTGATAATCCCTAGGAAGGAATTGGCCTTCTTCACCACTGCCACACACTGGGTAGACAACTTCATTGAACTGTCCACCAACACACCAAGATCTCTTTCCTGATCCATCACGGATAGCTCAGAGCACATGAGTTCATAGATAAAGGTTTTTCTTTTTTGCCCCAATATGCATTACTTCACATTTTCCTACATTGAAACACATTTGCCATTTGGCAGCCCATTTCCAGTTTGGAGAGATTCTTCTGGAGCTCTTCACAATCTTCTCTGGTTTTTACTACACCATAGTTACTAGCTAGTTTTCTTTGCATTCTCAGACCATAGGGCTTTCTGAGTAATGACTGAAAGAAATAGTGAATTGGGAATAACTCAAGGTTAATGAAAGATAAAAAGAAGGCTTGTATGTGCAAAAATGAATTTCATATATTATTATTAGGGATAGAAGAAAAATGGATTAAGAAACTGAGATATATGCTGGAGATAATCTGGAAGTTGAGTCATGGCTACTGGACTTCTTTTTTGAGAGATAGAAACATTTCGCTGTTCATCCAAACAGCTTCATCGGTCTGAATACAGCTAGTGCAAATACTCCATCTTATAGTCAGCTTTGACCTCTTGTCACCCTGATCTGAATTAGGCTCATAAGATGAACAATAGCCTGAATAGGCTTGTTAGGGAAACAATAGTATCCATAGCCTTAAGGTGAACAATGGCCTAAGGTGCTGAAACCCATCAAGAATGGGTTGTTAGCTATGGCCTTGGTGGTGAAGGCTTTTTGATTTGTCTGGGTACTTTGGAAAGCACAGCCTGATAAGTAGCAGATAGACTGTGTCGGACCCCACCACCTCTGTTGAACATTAAACAGAAGGATGGCCCAACATAGGAGGGGAAACAGCTCAGGACCAGAATCAGCAGTACACCTCCATTTGAAGGACAAAGGGCACTCTTTCAAAGATGAGGATGTATACATATTAGACAAAGAAGAGAGGTGGTTTGAGAGAGGAGTAAGGGAAGCCATTCATGTAAGCATTGAAAACCCCTCCCTCAACAGAGGTGGTGGGCTCACCTGGATGACTGAGAATCTTCACAGACATAATGCTGGAGATAAAGACGAAAGATGAAATTGTGAAAGACTTCATGGTTATACGGGAACAAAATATAGAGTAGAATATTGAGAATGCATTGGACTCAGCTGTTAGAAAGTAATATAAAATTTATAAAACTGATTAACTTGAAAGAAAACATATATAAGATGATTTATAGATGGTACATGACACTGAAAAAATTAGCTAAAATGTGTGGAAATGTATTGGATAGATGCTGGAAATGTAAATGTAAAGAATTGACCTTTTATCACATATGGCAGATGTGAAGAGGCAAAGAGATACAGGAGAATGGTGCATGAGATACTGCAAAAAAAATTGGGCCATATCATTCCATTTAAACCAGAAATAATTCTGTTAAATAGTATGCCAGAAATCAAAGATGTAAACGTGAAACATTTGTTAATGCATATGACAACTACTGCAAGAATTTTATTTGCCAAATATTGGAAACCAGCTGAAATACCAAATTGACAAGAGATTTCGGGGAAAAAAATTTGGAAACTGCAGAGATGGATATGACATCGGAATTGCCAAAGGATGAAGATTTACAGAAGGCAAGAGAGAGCTGGAAACCACACTATCATTTTCATGAAGAAAACTGTAGCAAAGTTATTCCAACAGTATAACAGATTGTAGCTGTTAAGTGTCAAAATAATGGAAACATTGTAAACATGCCAATTGAGCTCTCCCTTTTTATCCTTAGAATCCTTACCCACTATCCATTCCCTTTAGATATCCCTTTATGTTGGAAAATAAAAATTATTATATAAAGATTTCATCTGCCTGTGGAGTCTTGGCCTAGAAGCACACTTCAAAAGCCCTTAGGAAGAGTGCCGTGGCTGTTAACGACACTGGACTGTATAACGCTCAAGTTTCCAACGGACTTTGGACCTTTGTCTGCCAAGGAAAGCACAGCCTGATAAGTAGCAGATAGACTGTGTCGGACCCCACCACCTCTGTTGAACATTAAACAGAAGGATGGCCCAACATAGGAGGGGAAACAGCTCAGGACCAGAATCAGCAGAATCGGCCATCTTATTCCCTTGTCAATGGAAAACAGCGGCATTGGACTTTCTGAGTGTGGGCCTGATTACTTACAAGCAGTCTTCAGCTTTGCCTGCTTCTCCAAAAGCTGCTACCCTTGTCCTTCAGTCTTCCATGGCCCCTCTGGGAATTCCTTCTCCAGAGAGAGGTGTGTGTGTGTGGGGGGGGTCAAGATAGAAAACAATAAACCAGTACAATTTATTTAAAAAAAACTTTCTACAATCTGGTGACTGTTGTAACTTCACAAATGCTGCTACTTTTGGCTCTAGTTTCACCTACAGTATAATCACAGGGGGGGATTCTAACAAAAAAACAAAAACAAACCTACATTAGGCCCATCAAACCATTGATCTCATCCGATGCCCCTTTTCCCTCTAGAGGGAGAACAACTACCTCCAAAGCGTGGCTTGAGCATTTCTCTGTTGTCTTCTCTGTCTGGGGAATGTGAATGAACACCATGCTGGCTTTTGTGCCCAACAAGCACTCTGCAAAGTAGCTGCGTTAGCCTATCTCAACAAATTGGGATATTGAGGAGGGCAAAACATTGCAGCACCTTCAAGAGTACCAGCTTAATTTCAGGGTGAGCTTTCATGGATCAGGGCAAGGTTCAGCTCAGTTCCTGGAAGCACCAGCTGAGCCCACTTCACTCTTTATTTAATCAACCTCCCATGTGAGGCAAGTGAGGGATGAGAGAAGTAGGCTACTTACTGTTAGACTGGAGCTCAGCTGGCTTCCTGAAGCACTGGGTCAAGGCACACCCAGCTGTGCTTCTCCTTTGCCTCCCCTGTAGAGTAAATGCAAGAGAGTGGCCACACTGGCTGCGTCTGGAATTCAGCATATTCTTCAAAATATTGGATGGATCTACTTTACTCCCTTGTCATCTTTCCCACTGTAGATGAATTCACTTTTGGATTCAGATTGGCCCAAGGGAAAGAGTGAAGTGGTTCCTCAGAGTTTGGGCTTATTCCATTCCATTGCTTCCCACTCCTCTCTGTGTAAGGAGGATGAAGGCACAACCACCCCAGGAAAAGGTATGATCTGGAGGGACTCTTGTTAGCATTCTAACTGGGGATACAAAGATACCAAGGGTCTGGGTGCAAATGCCATTCTCAATCAAACTGTCAACCACACTCAGAACTATCAACTATAATCCTTGGAGTTGTAGCCATATTAGTCTGTGCAAGCCTTTCAGCAAGAAACACAAAATAAAACAAAAGCAAAATAGTAATAATAATAATAATCTTGTGGCATCTTAAAGACTAGCTACTATATTTTTATAAGTTTTTATAGAGCATATCCAGTCCATCAGATATAAGAGTTAGAATACAGTGACTACATGGTGAAGCATTCATGCAAGTATCTCAGATAAAAGGACAGTGGGGTTTGGTTGTACAGAAACCCCCTGCCTTTTTGTAGTTCTTGTACTGCGGTCCTTCAATATTGTGGGACTGCAATACATGCTGGAGCTCCAGCTGATTGGCACTGGGGTGGGGGAGAAAAACCTTTATTTCCCCACCCCAGCACCAATCAGCTGGAGCCCGGGAGAGAGGGGGGAGGTTTTAAAAAGCCTGGGCCTCTGGGCCTGATGCCACACCGTCACTCACCGGGGCTGCTCCAAGAAGTTCCACCACTAGCGTTTGCACGGGCTGCTAGCCCCCCATGCCCCACCTGCCTGCATCCGCATATCCTGGATTTTCAGTCATTGCGGGTCGGGTGGGTCCCTAACCCCCTGCAATAGGTGGGGGGGGTGTTACTGTACTTCATACCTTGTAATGATTTAAGATCCTTGCTGACTTTAATTCAAAGCTTCAAAGGAACATAATACAAACTGGGGTATTCAATCATTACTATGTGTGAACTGCAAACAAACATCACCATCTCTTCATCTTAGAGAGCGTTGTCACGTAGTCTTTCTAACTCATATGCTTGATGAAGTGGACATGTTCCATGAAAGCTTACATTAAAAGTTAGTCTTTAAGGTGCCACAAAGACTCTCTCTCTCTCTCTCTCTCTCTCTCTCTCTCTCTCTCTCTCTCTCTCTCTCTCTCTCTCTCTCTCTCTCTCTCTGTGTGTGTGTGTGTGTGTGTGTGTGTGTTTCTTGATGAAATACAAACCTTGATTGGCTTTTCTCACTAATCCACCATGCTTCATAAGAAATTGCTTCTCTGCCCTGCCCCAGATTCCTTATTGGTTGTTTAAATTCAATTGTATGATATGCCTTCCTGCCTATTCTTCTGCTAATGGCCATGGACAGATAACAGAGGCCAAACCAGGTGTTTTCTTGGGGTCCAACAAGCCACACCCAAAGTGCTCACTTGGAACCTAATGATTCCTAATAGGAAGCTGGCATTAATTCTCAGCCCTCCAGTATCAACTGCATTTCCTTTCTTATGTAATTCACACATACAGCTTAAATAAGCAGCTGGATTAGACCTCCTGCAGAATAATATGGGGAAAACATCCTATCAGCAAAATGCCCCTTCTTTCCAACATGCTTTTTCAACCTCTGTTCAAAAGATCTTACTGTCTTCAGCACAGCTTCCTACCCAGTCCCTCCACATCAGTAGTTCCCAGCCTTGGCTGGTGGCCAGGGTGTCTGGGAACTGCAGTCCAAAAACCAACCAGGCCTATCCAAGGCCGGGACCCACTGTGCTACCCACCTACTTAGGAGCAAGTCAATGAGGGTCCCTTCTTGACATGCACAGGAGATAGACCAAGTACAGTGGTACCTTGTATAAAAGAATTAATTCGTTCCAAATGAAATTATGTTAAGCAAAATTTCCTTTATACAATTTTCCCATAGGAATGCATTGAAAACAGAGTAATCCCTAATTGCGACCATTTTTATGTTGTACGGATTCGCCCCATACGCGATTCTGTTAAGCAAATTTTCTCTATCTCCGGAATTTTTTATGTTGTACAGATTTTATGTTATATAAACCGTTTGTTATTCAAGGGTCCACTGTCCTATACCATCGCCATCTGTTCACTTGGCAGCAAACCGCGCTGAAGACAGTAGGGCTTACTTAGGAGTAAAAGTTCTTTTCTTTTTAAAAAAATAGGTATCAGCATTTAGCGAGTTTCTCTGCAAGCGAGTTTGGTGTCACCACGCGGCTCTGGACTTGAACTTCTCAGACAGAGAGAGGAGGTAGGACGTTGAGCAAACAGCCAGCAGGGAGAATTATTCCCCGCCACCCCCACCTATTTCCAGGCTTCGGCAGATGCAAGAACAAAGCAAAATGCTGACGCTGCGTCTTGCTTTCTTTACCTCCCGGACTGGAGCAGCGGTTGTATTCTTTCTCACCGCGCCCAGGCTGCGGGCTAGAAGGATCAAGGAAAGAAGAATAGCAGGCAGATTTTCCCCCCCTCTCCGAAACTTTTTCCTTTCAAGGGACCGAGATCCTCCCTCTTTCCTTGCTGGATTGGACCAGCGACTTCAAACGCAGCCAACCCGCGCGTTCTTCCCCACCCCATAAAAGGCGGAGCGAGGGCCTCGCCAGCCTATGAAAGAGACCCAAAGACGCGTGTCAGTTCAAACTTCGTATATAAAGGTCCCCGCTCCACGATCCGGTTTCCTAATCCCCCAGGGAGCGCGTGTTGTGGAGGGAGAGCAGCGGCGGCGGCGGTTGCCCCCATGGCGAATCAGTCCCAGTGCCTGGACGACGCGCCCTTTCGGGGTTTTCGCTACTGGGATCCCAGCCCGCCCCAGCCTTACAGCGAGGCGCAGCGCCTCGCGCTGGAGGAGCTTATTGCCGGCGGGCGGACGGCTTTCTTTGCTTTCTTGCGCCGGGAGAAGGTGCGCGCGTTCCTCTCCGAGCATGAGATCCAGGCCGTTCTGCGCGCCGCCGTCCCGCCGCCCAAGGCGGATGAGAGCTTGGTTGCGGAGCAGACCCTGAATACCTCGCTGGATTGCTCGTCGCTCACTTACTTCCCGGTGCAGTCCGACGTGGAGCCCCCTGTTCTGGAGTTGGGATGGCCGGCTTTTGTCAGCGGCTCTTTTCGGGGACTCACCCGGGTGGAGACGCACTTCCAGCCCAGCTTTGGGGAGACCATCTACCCCTGCAAAGAGGTAGTACGCAAGCAGATCCGGTCGGCTAGGGAGGTGAGTAAAGAGGAGGCAATTTGTACGAAGCAACCGCACGCCTGGAAGAATTCATCCCGTGTAGGAGGTGCTAAACCCGTTTGCTTGAATCGAGGCCTCTCCTGTTTTTACTCCTAAAGACCACCCCAGAGAGAGAAAAAGCATGCTCCAAAG
This sequence comes from Phrynocephalus guinanensis, assembly GCA_037367245.1. Classification (NCBI taxonomy): domain Eukaryota; kingdom Metazoa; phylum Chordata; class Lepidosauria; order Squamata; family Agamidae; genus Phrynocephalus; species Phrynocephalus guinanensis. The sequence continues at coordinate 97,753,585 of CM074737.1, forward strand.
GGTTTCCCACTGATCCAGAGCAATATTGGTGATGGGCTGTACGAAGGTGCAGGGAGTCCCCATCTAGGTGGAGAAAACGTGATCAAGCAGAACCAGATCCTCCTTGGTATTGGACAGTCGGACAGTTGATCTAACACTACACGTTCTTGCATTCCGTTTTTGGAGTAACACTATTTGAAGGGATTCCCGCAACAACACGTTTTCCCGTTTCCCGTTTGAGTGTTAGGGTTCTGTATAAGACAAAAGCTAAAGATATGACGTTTGGGTATTTGCAGTTTATGTATGCTAGCCTAATTCCAATGGTTAGTGCTTCCTGCATGTTCAGATCATTTCTTAGGAATTCCCATTACTGTAACATTTTTTACTGCAAAAAAAAAAAAAAAAAACCCTCTTGTGAAGAGTGCCAGTACTGATTATTAACCATTTTAGGAAGGGAAGAATGTTTTCCTGTGGTCATTTAGAAGGCTCAGATCAGTGCTGGAATTTCTAAATTCCAGACTGGGAAGATCTGCTTCAACTGCTAATCAATACACTGAATTTACTTCTTTCTCCTCTTCTATGACTACTACTAGCAGACCTATTACTAGCAGTCCAGACATGCTAGGATCTGTACAAGCTTGCTTAGCCCTTCATATTCAGGTTTACTTTTCCCTCAAATATCTAAGGCATTACTGTACAAGTTTTGATTGCATAAAGTTAAAGGTAAAGATAAACTTTCCCCCTGCACATGTGTGCCAGTCATGTCCAACTCTTGGTGTGGTGCTCATCTCCATTTTCAAGCCCAAGAGCCAGTGTTGTGCAAGTCAGTGGCCATGTGGCCGGCATGGCTGAACGCATTTCTGTGCAGGGAACACTGTTTACCTTCCTGCTTTTTACGGCAGTACCTATTTATCTACTTGGATTTACATTCTTTCGAACTCTTAGGTTGGCAGGAGCTGGGTTTAACAGTGGAATCTTGCTCCATTGTGTGGCACCCAGGATTCAAACCACCGAGCTGCCGACTTTACAGCCAACAGTTCCAGCGCTTTAGCCCACTAAGCCACCATGCCAACCTATAAAAAGCCATAGCAACTTTATAAAGAATTATGTTCTTCCAAAGCTCTCAAGAATCATCTCAGCTCCAAATGCTATGAAGAAGTAGACTTTATGCTGCTCTGTGGGTAGATATCCCAGTCTGGTATGTGCAGTTTAGCCCATGTAAAACAGGTAGACACAGTACTGAGTGAAACCTTTAGAAACATTACTTGGTGTCTATTATTTAGCACAGGCATGTCCAAACTTCGGCCCTTCAGATGTTTTGGACCACAACTCCCAGAATTCTAAGCTTAGATTGCCAATGACAAAGGACTGTGGGAGTTGTGGTCCAAAACATCTGGAGGGCCGAAGTTTGGACATGCCTGATCTAGCATGTATTGAACCCAGTGACATAAGGAGTGAGTGATCATCTACCAGGGAAATACTGAAGCCACTTACAATAAACGGGCACCCTCACTTTGGCTACCATCCCACTCTTCCCAAATTAAAACCAAGGTAAGGTGTTTTTATTTTCTCCAAAAATAAGGAAGTATTGAACCTCTTGAATGGGATGGAAGCTGGATAACTGAATTACTTGAATTGGGATGGACAGATGGATAACTGAATTACTTGAATTGGGATGGACAGATGGATAACTGAATTACTTGGAAATCACTGAATACACTGTGGAGTGGAGTTCGCAGAACCAGTATGAATGTGTTTTTTTTAAAGGGAGTTTTGTGCCAACTGTTCTATGACCATGGAGAAGAAGAGGCAAATTCACTTCTGTGTCAGTATACTTACTGTTCTCTCCCCCCCCCCAATAATGTGTGATACACTATCTGATGCTAGCTGCTCCAAATGTCCTTGATGTTGCCTATTACTGGGTGAAAATGACCTGACATTTTTTAAAACTGCACTGTGATGCTTCCGTCACAATTGCAGAAACACACTTAGGCTGCATCTCACTTGTTTATAACTTTCCGAAGCACGTTGGACATCCTGTCGTACAGGATGCTTGTCTCAAAGCAGAGTGAATAATGGTGTTCAATAGACATGGGCACGACTCGGTGAAATCCTCGTTTCCGTTTCCGTTCCTCGTTTCCGTTACGTAACGAAACGAAGAACGACAAATACTTCGCTCGAACTCGAACCAACTAAAGAAAAATTGGGTCTGATTTGTCGTGGTCGTTCCTGGCAGCATCGCAGCGATCGCGCGATGCCAAGCGGCTCAGGAAAAAAGTTTTAAAAATTAAAAAAAAAAACCGATTCCCGGCCAAAAAAGCAGGCGAAAATATGCCTGCCTGAGGGCACCTCCCAGAGGGGTGGTTTCTGGGGGGGTCCCCGGCCTCCCCCCCTCTCCTGGGCTGCGCATCCTCGTCGTATCGCCAACTTGCCAAGCGGCGCGGCACAGAAAAAAAGTTTTAAAAATTAAAAAAAAAAAAAACCGATTCCCAGCCAAAAAAGCAGGCGAAAATATGCCTGCCTGAGGGGTGGTTTCTGGGGGGGGGGTCCCTGGCCTTCCCCCCTCTCCTGTCCTGGGCTGCTCTGGTGGGGGGCATCCTCGTCGTCTCGCCAACTCGCTCGCCATGCCATGCGGTGCAGGCAGGGGATCCAAAATGGGGCGACCGCAAGCAATATTTATTTATTTTGAAATCGTGGTGGTCCAAAAACACACCAAAGCACCACAGAAACATGCGAAAATAGCTATTTTAAAACTGCCTGAATTTTTACAGTAGCAGCAGTGGGTTTTTCTTGTAACAAAACGTCTCCATTTATTTTATTTTATTTTTATTTTTATTTTTTTACACCTGCGCAATGATGGGCTGGCCATGGGAGTGGACCATGCAAATTTTTGGAGCCATTCCACCAATTGCATGGCCACGACCAGGTTTTGACTGAGACTTCTGGGATGTGCCTGTCGGGCATAAAAAGCCCACTAACCGTAGCCCGAACCCTAACCCTAACCCATACGCCAGTACACTGTCCTTCTTAGTGGGTCAGAGAGGCACCCAGAGGTGCACCCCACGAACTCACCCTAACCTTACCCGTAACAACCCTAAGCCTAGCCCTTGCGCTAACCCCCCTAACCCTAAGCCAAATCTGTACTCGCATTGCACTCACGCAAGTACAGTTCCCTTCTTGGTGAACCACAGAGCGCCGAGACTGAGGAGGAGCCTTCCCCCAGTGTGCGCACTGTGACACTGCAGTTAGCAGTGGGCCTGTGGTCAACAGAAGGAGGCACCCAAAAAAGAGGTGCCTCGAGTCTCAACTTGGTATGCATATCCAATTGGCTATGCATGCCATTTTGTAGCGGGCCAGAGGAGGCACCCACCCCAGAGAGGTGCCTCCAGGAGCCCGCTCTCCTCCCAAACCAGTACTAACGACAGACAAAAAAACAACAAACGAAATGACAGATTTTTGAAAAATTTCGCAAAAAATGGAAACGAGCCGAAACGGGCCGGCTCCAACACACGACAACTCGAACACGTCATTTTCCCTGGTCGTGCCCATATCTAGTGTTCAATCATTTATAGGAGCTACATTTCAAAATACAGGTGTGTGTGTGTGTGTGTGTGTGTGTGTGTGTATATGCCATCAAGTCACTTATTACTTACTGTAGCCCAGGGGTGTCCAAACATCAGCCCTCCAGATGTTTTGCACCACAACTCCAAGAAATTCCAAGCCTAGATTGCCAATAACAAAGGAATCTGGGAGTTGTGGTCCAAAACATCTGGAGGGCCGAAGTTTGGCCACCACTGTGGTAGCCCTTTCCAAGGTTTTCCAGGTGCAGAATACTCAAAAGGTGGTTTTCCCATCTCTTCTTTTGGGGATACCTTGGGGCTGGGCAGATTGCCCAAGGCTACACAGGCTAGGTCTTCTTTTTAAGAGTCACGGAATGGAATCAAACTTCCACCACCAGATACCTAAACCATTGAGCCAGCCAACCATCTCAGCGAGATAGGTTTCCCCCCGTGGACCCCAATAGAGCTAAGTCTGCATAGTCCCAGGGTCCCCCAAGAAGAAGGGGATGGTAAATCACTACAGTATTGTTTCTAAATTCTGTCTCCTACTAAATAAGACCTCTAACAGATATATTGAAGTTTTTTTTAACCATCATTCACTGACTTTTCCTACAACAGTTAAAAGAAGATCAGCTGTTGGAAATATAAACTTGGAAAGAAGGCCATAGGAGGGTTTTTTGCCATAATATTGAAGTCTGAGATAGGATTCCAGTCAAAGCTTGATAAGCAAGGAATAGCTGGCAATCTGAGACTACAGCATAACAGTAGCTATATTTAGCATGCTGGGAGAGGTCGAATGATCTCACGTTGAAGTGCTGGGTGGTAATCCTAGCTAAGATTCTTGAAGTTGAGGTACCTGTATAGACTCACACAGTAATAAATAGTGATTTTGTTGTGATGGTCATGTCTTCATGATTAATGACTCTAAGGTGATGCAAACCACAGCAGCCATTATCTGCGTAAATATTTCTCATCCTGCACAAGCCTGGCATACCTGTACTGTTGTGAACATGAAAAAGGGCAGGATGATGTCAGGAAGGACATGAAGACTGAAACACCCATGGGAAGAACCAATCTATTTAATATGCTTATGGCTGCCTACAATGTAAGCTAGAAAGATTTTTCCCCCCACAAGTGAATACCTTTGTGGGCAGCTGTTCAAGAGTATAATGCCAGCTCTATTTGTACAATCTAATTCAGATATTATTAGTTTACATGGCTATAATCATGATTCTGTTAATGAGAGCTAATCTTACAGGTATGCTGTTGAGGATTCTATCACCTCTGTGTCATCTTTCTCTTTTATTTGAACTGGTGGCATCTGCCACTTTGTCTTGTCAATATGATATCCTCCTGTGATTATAGGAAGCTTCCTTATACATAACTGGGCTATTTTGTCTGTCTATCCTGATACTATCGGTTCTGAACTGGCAATAGACCTCCAGATCTGCCACTAAGGTCTGTATCACCTGGGGCTAACATGGATTCTGCGGCCCCATCACCATGGGTTCATGTGGGAGATGTTAGCTAACCACATTTATGCTGTGGTATAAGAACATGTAAAAGATAATTATGAATCTTACATAGAATACCTAATAAACCACCAGCCAGTTGAGAGCTTCATCTGTGTCCACAGCCAAAACAGTTGTAGATCTCTCGATACGTTAATTCAAAAATGGGTCTTTATTGATCCATCTGATTGTTATATTGTGTTTACTTAAGAGGACAGCTAAAGTATAGCTGCCTTGGGTCCTTTCAGGGAGAAAAGGGAGAGATAAATATAATAAATAAATTATTGAACCTTCTGTTCTCATGGAGTGAAGCATAGAAAACATAGCCCTTCAATCTACAACTTTTTAATGATGCAAATATAGATGGATGGATAGATAGATACTGTAGATGGCACAGATCTTCATGGGCCACATGCGCTCAAATTGGGATCCAGAGCAAACTATCTCATCGAGCCACACATCCCATCTAGAACAACAGACTAAATCATCAAAATCCCAAATTCCTAGATGACCCTGGCCCCATAGCCCATAAATATGGGCCCTACCCAGGATAAATGTGGGCCAACATGTTTATTCTGCAGCACTCATGGCCACCACCATGCTCAAAAAATGAGCCATTGAAGCCACGGGACACTATGGTTGGAAGAAAAATTAGATCCACGGCAAGAATTATCTTGGATCCTCTTTATTTGTTCTGAGGAAGTACCCATAACCATGCTGAGTCATTGAATACTTTTCTGCCAATAGGCTTGACAATTATTTGATGTAAAAATCATGTGAATCATGTTTTCTGCCACTAAAGCCACACAGTGAAGAACCCATGATTTCTCTCTTTCAGTCTGTTGGCGCAGATGGGACTTCTGACTAGAGTCTTAGTCCATACTTGGAGAATGACCTAACATGAAAATCATATGGATCCATGAGGATCTATGCCTTGGAATTGTACCTTTGTGCTGGGCACTGAAGGAACCCTGATTTGTCTTGTAGTTGGTAGGCAGAAATGAGGCTCATGATTGGACTGTGGTTTGGGATGATCCTAGGTAGAAATCATGTTTTCATGGACATCTGTGCCTTGGATTGGGGTTTATGCACATTGCAAAGCCCTGCACCAAAGGAACCATGATTGCTCTGTTGTAGTCTGTGGGCATAGATGGAATCTAAGATTTGAAAGTGTTTTGACCAGCATCCCATGTAAAAAATCATATGAAACCATGAGGATCTATTCTTGGTTTAATGGAGATATGTTTTATATTCCAGACCCTTGATTGATTATATACCGATGTGCCACATCAGTTGATGGAGAGCATAAAATAGAGGCAATTATTGCCCTTGTTTTGCATATAGACTTCCCTTGGATAGCATGCTGTTGCTACTGTGGGAAGTAGCTTATTGAACTGCACAGTTCTACAGTCAGAGTTGGGGTTAGTCATTCATTGCTGGCTGGAGTGTTTTGGAGTTGTAATCCAGGCGGGTGGGGGATATATTTCACTGTAGGAAAAGATTGTAAAAATAGTGCAAGGAAGATGTTGTTTGGAGGCAATAGTGATGATTGCATTATTGGTAGTAGAAAATGGAATGGAGATCCTGGAAGAGAGTAACAGACGGAGATTCCGTGCTACATTTTGCAGCAGATTTCAGCTGTGCGACTGACTGCCAGATCGCAAGTGTTTTCCATCATCTGGAACTCCTAAAATGTGGATTACAGTTTTTATGTGAAGGGGAAACATTGGGCTTAAAGGAATCGGAGCCCTCCAGATGTGTCAAAATTTGACTTAATGGTTAGGTTTGGAGGAAGGAGATGGCAATAGAAATTGAAACGAGGTAGTGGATCCAGAATGCTTCCTATCCAAATCGGAAAATTTCATGGCCAACAACACTGTATGGATTTTCTCCTTAATGTTCAGGGAACACTCGCTGGAAACAATGGGAGTCTAAAAGGAATAGAGATGTAAAATTTCCCAACATTTTGAAGCTCGGGGTGGGGTGGGAAGTTTTGGGAAAAAAGAAAAAAAATGCTACATTAGCACCACCACCCCTTTACAGCTTGAAATTCATTGTTTCTTTAGGAAGATAAAATAGGATTATGGACAATTTGACTTGGCATAAAATTACCAGAACTAGAATATTAAAATATAATGTGTCCAAACAATTATTACAAGCAGAATTTACTTTTAAAATTATATTTATTTGTAGTAAGTAACAGTTTACTGAACTGTTTACTAGTTTATATGGAGTATAAAAACTTCTACAAAACAATGTTTAAAAATCCAGAATTAACAATTATTCATATTTCCTCTCCACAGTTTTAAATAAAAATAATATAAAAACCTCATTCTCATAAAAAGAATTGAAGAGGGGGGAAGTGTATAGAAAGGAGTGGGACCAAGTTTCAATGATAATTTTTAGAAACAATTTGTAAAATATTTGAACACCCTGTCTTAAAATATTTTATTCATTACAGTGTGTTAAAATAAAACATTCCATAGTCATTTTTTTCTTTTTTCAATTTTTCCAGGTCAAAAAGTGTTGTTTTTTTTTAAAACTTTTCCATTTTTTTGGGGGCCTTCACAATTCTAAAAAGGAAGAGTGAGAAGACATGATAGAATGAATGAGACTGGGTGTTTTTGTTTTTCTGACCTCTGACTTGCTTCTGTGACTAATAAGGCCTTATTGCTTCGAAGTATATTACAAGTCCAGTGCATCATAGTTGGGTGTGGGACTTTCCGTCTTCCTGGATTTCAGCCCCCAGAACTCATCAAGAATTCTCCTGGCCAGAATTCCGGGCATTTTAGCTAACAAATCAAAGTCCTTATAGGACTTTTCAGTTGTGAACTGGTAAAGAATGAAGGCTCTATCGTCCATAATGTTCTTATGAAGAAGACTGAGGAAATAGGCGGGAGTGTCCAAGATCTGTGGGAATCGCAAGACATTAGCTGACTGGTAGTTTTGTTTTAGTTTTGGTTTTGGTGTTGAGAGGAACCCTGCATAGGACCTAATGGGCAGAGGTCAGTCTCCTAATCTCTTCCATCTCCAGTGGATTCTTAGGTGAAGCCCACAGAATTCAGTCTGTCTTCCTGGCAAATTATTCCTGGAATTGAAGTCAAGGAAAATCCCAAAGTCCTATGCCTAATCATAGTTCTGGTAATTCTGTGACTTGATAGTTCGACATACTTTTAAGAGAAAGGAGCGCAATGTGGAAAGGAGAACAATGTAATCTTTTGATTAGTGCAGGTAGCTTTATAGCTCAAGGTCATTTGCGGTCCAACCAGAAGGAAGGGTGTGAGCTATCAAATACAACATAAATAAAGCATGAGTGAGATGACACTCATTAAATAGAAGCATCTTTTTTTCTTGGTGACAGGTGAGTCAACATTTGCATTTCTGATTTGGCCTTTGGACTGTTCTTCAGTTACCGTGTTGGCACAAATGTCCCAAAGCCACAAATTTCATCTTAGCATTGGTTATAGGCATTGCTAATTATTATGTCAGGAATTAAATGTAGGCCTTGTGCCTTTTAATAGTTGCACAGAAGATTACATTTGAGTAGACGTACGCACCTGTGTAAAAAAACAAACAAATTCTGCAGTCACATGAAACATCCAGAGCCCCCGTGAAGTGAATTTTCTTCACTTCATTTGCAAATGATTTGTGATTCTTAATTTAATGTTGGGTCCCTTTGGGGAGAAAGGCGTCATAAAAATAAAGTTATTATTATTATTATATGTGTGCACATGTGTATGATTGTACTGGATTTAAAGTTAATAGGTTAGTGCTTAGCAGCTTTGAATGGGATGAGCTTAATTCTTTCCACACCGGCGGGCACATAATAATACTTATGGCATTAATTTCCCACAATTTTGTTGGTAAGCTAATAGGGTTAAGTGATGCACAGGCATACCTATGGCCCTGAATATTTAAATAGGAGTGTGTTCTGACCTGTTACTAGGGTTGTAGCAAACTATACCTGAATCATACTGTTCCTATGAGAATCGGTGAAACATACCACACAAGATAAATATTTGCATAGGATACCACACACCTGAAGAAATGTATGTAATGCAGCCTATGTGTTCCCCTGTCTCACACAATGCAAGACCAGTGCGCCTGTAATACTTGTATAGCCACTTTATAATAGAAGACCATCACCTCCCTCCAGGTAATATGCCTGTCTTCTATGTTTCAGTAGGCTAGAAGACTTCAAATGAGAGTCTGATGTAGGATTAATTAATGGGTAGGGATAGCACCTGTACTAAACTGGGAGTCTGATCCACTCCAAACTCACACAGTATTGAGTTTTGGTATGCTATAAAATTAAACAGACAAAAAATGCAGCGATAGAAGTAGACAAGTCCAAAGAATGCTTATAAATCTTTTAGTAAGATTGGTTTTTCTCCCAGCAAGATGAGCTCTTAGGATCAAGGAAGAGAAAGGAAATCACATTTTCCTGCACTCTGCAGAGGAGTTGCTAAATCCAACTATTTTGTAATGAAAAATGGCAGCTGATTATGTGCCAGTTGGCATGGGTTCCCCTCCTTTTCAGGCAGTGGTGTCATTTTCCTGTTAAGTCACTGCTTCCTTTTGAAATTACTTCCCTATGTAGGTGAAAAGTGTGCAAGATCACTTGATAAAGAAGTACTGTGAGCCAGCTAATGGTTTTTGTTCCTTTGTTTTTCCTCTAGCAAGTTTACATTTTCAATATAGTGGTTGGATCTTGCAGTATGGATGCTAACTTTCCACGATTCATTGTGACTTAGTTTACTGATTCCTTTCCATATTCCTCCAATATTCACCCTTTTAATTTGTTCTAATTTGGTGAAAAAAATAGACTATTACAGCACCCTTTACTTGGTTCTTCCCTTGAAGGTGGTTCAGAAGCTGCAGCTTCTGCTATAGTTTGTGCCAAACTAAGTAATGTCATGTCTCCCTCATTATCCTCCTGCCATCATCTATTATTATTATTATTATTATTATTATTATTATTATTATTATTATTATTATTATTATTATTATTATTATTATTATTTTAGTTTAGTTTATGTGGTTCTTGTTATTACACCTTTAGAATTGTGCTTATTAGGGTTCTGGCATTTGGTGTTTTTTTCTCTCATTATTTTTCTCCCTCCCCACTTTTCTCTTTGCTATTTTATAATGCCTCTATTATTGTTATGTCTTGTTCTATTGATTTGTTTATAGTTCACATTACCAGCCTTTGCTATTAGTTGGGTGGGATTAAAAATGTAAAGAGAGAGGAAAGAGAGAGAGAGAGACAACAAAGGAAGAAAAAAAGCTCTTTTACAAACATTGTGTGCCGTCTTGCATTCATATGCTACAGAAAGACACAGACTGATTCTTTGATAAATAAGATTTCCCACAAGAATGCATTCAGAGGTCAAATACTCAAGTCTCCCAGCTCAGCTCTTTGTACATCAGCTACAACTGCTATGATAACAATCAGTGTATCTTTTGCATTTCAGGTCTCCCACACCTTGCATCCACCAAGCATGCCTATAAGTATCTGCCAACTGACTTAACTTTCCATGTATCTGACAGTGGACGGGGGGGGGGGCATGAAAGCTTAGGTCAGATAAACATAAGATGCTATATTGAAAGCAATGAATTTAATTTGTCAGGTTCACCGCTGGCGTGCCGTAGGCTTTACAGAACGCAATAAGCCGTCTGAGTTAGAAAATAGATTTATTGGTTCAACCAAGGGTACTTCCACACTCTTTGCTGGTGCGAAGTCCCACGAGAAAACGAAAGGAGCAATATTTTATAAGGTTTCCCAGCACTCTTTTGTCCCTCCGCCCATCCGAGTTTACGTCACATATTTTTGTTACATGCATCAAATACTAATTGACATCCTTGGTCATTTATTTTGTATTTCTGACACCAATTAAATGTTTTAATTGTTGTAGTGTTTGAAGTATCTTACACAGACTAGTACCTGTGAGCATGCCAGCTGCTGAGCTCTTGAAATAGAGATAAGATTTTTCTTGGCTGACGTATATGCAATTAGCTGTGTAGAGCTTCAAGGCTATGAAAATAATTAGGTTGCTGGCTCAGCCAGAAGTTCCCCCGCCTCTCAGTGACCGGAACTGCTTAACCAAAGTTTTAGGACATAGATACAATTGCTTATTATTATTATTTCTAAATATATATATATATATTTGTGTGGCTTACATTCTTTGGGATACACTGTTTTGATTACATGAGGCTTGCCAATGCCTGGGGGTTACTAAAATAGCTATATATGAGGGATCTATACCCTTCACTCGGCCCTGACGCGTTATGGAAATTTACGCCAGTAAATTCTCCATAAGTTGCCCTCCCGTGGCTCCCATGATAGACTTGTAAGGGACAAAGAAACATATTGAAGGTGTATATACAAAAGCGTGAATATTGCTTAAGCTTCCCTGCTTACCATTCATTCCCTTGGAGAGGGGTGTCATCATGAGTGACTTTTCAGTGTTCCTGACAAGAGTATCAGCAGTGCTGCCAGGAAAACTTTTCCCGCCCTTCTTCTTCTCTCAAAGGGCTTATAGGCACAAAATGATTTGTGGCGTCTCATGGTGAGGGCCGCATTTGAACAAAGAAATACCCCTTAATTCACTAGGGGACTCTCTATAGTGAAATGTTAAGTTACCAGATAAAGTTTAGCAATGTCTGGGAGTTAAAAAGACCCTCTGGCCAGACCCGCAGACTGCAATGGATGGGTGCGTTTCACGGACCATAGCATTTAAATGTCCCCTGTTTGAGGAATGCAACATGATCACAACCTCCCACGGCCTGCTGCTCACTGCTCAAAGATTCCAAATTCCCAACTTTTGAAGGGGCTGGCATAATATTGTGATAGACTTGGATATCCAGATCCCTGTCCCAAAGTGATACCTAAACAGCAGATTTGTTCAGTACCTTATATCAGGACAATCATGAAACCCAAATAAATTTTCTTGCAGCAGCAGTGCAAATGTGAGATATCTTGCTTGTGTGTTTGGTAATCAGGCTGAAAACCCCTGAATTCCATTTAGGGTCAGTTTGCAAATCAAACACTTATAGAAATATGAGCAAGGCTCCTTTGCCAGCCTGCTCCCTTTTGCTGTCAAATGGCTTTAGACCTTGAAATATGATTTTTCATACTGTCATTTTTCATAAAGATACACAAACAGTAGTACCTGATTTCATAGAACAAAGATCATAACATGATTTTCAACCTTAATCAGGTGTGTGGTATGCTTTGAAACTCAAATGATAGCAGGTTGTGCAGAATTACCCAGTTGTTCATGCATACAGGACAACCCAGATGATAGACACTAATCTTAGAAAACCAATTTTTAGCCATAAACCATACTCAATAGTTATAGTCCCATGGTAGAGTCACGGATGAGCTATTGAAATCAAAGCAGAGATGTTTCTGTAGCTGTCAGTTCACACACAGAATCAGCCCCATAAATATGGGACAAAAAGTAATTCATCATTGTCTTTGGTGAAGTAAATAATGTAGACAGCTATTCTAGAAAACCATTGTTTTGTGGTATAAAGTCTCGGAGCACCCATGGGTGCCAAAAAAATTTCTCTCATTCGATGTAAATTGCACAGAAAGGCAAGTAATAAAAAAAACATTTTCAGTGACACATCATGAACATTATATGAATTATGGAAGGCACATTCAGAAAGGCACTTCAAACTTTTACAATGACTATCAATAATAGGCAGTAATATAATAAACAGTGATTAATAATTAACGTCCCCTTTGCAAGGCTTCGAAATAAACGCTCACTTGTGGATGCTGGTGTGTGTGTGGCGACACAAGTTCACAAGTTCTTGGTGGTCCAGCGCATGGTGAAGGCATGTGAAGGTCTGAATTTGAACCCCACCAAGTTTCTGTCCCGACGAAAAGGGGTGAAATTGCGGGCGTGAAGTCTGTTGGCCGCAATCCAAAACAAGAGTCTGTGGCCGCTAAACTCCTTCCGTCTCCCCCCTCAGAGACAGACAAAGAAAAGAAAAGGAAAAGGAAAGGAAATCAGGCAGACAGGAGGTCAGCCCGTCAACCGGAAGCTTCGGGGAAATCAACAGACGACAGTTGGGCTCCCCGAAGTGGCAAATGCAAGGCTCCCCCAGGAACAGGGGTGATGACCACAGGTCAGGTGCAATTCGGCGTCCTCCATCCAGTGTGAAGTCATCTAAGGCATGAGGCATCATACTGCAGTGGGCAGGAGGCGTCACCGGTCAGGCCTCTCTCCCTCTCGGTCGCGGAGTGCGATTCACGCTGGGTGAATAGGCTGGCATTACCGGATCCAGGGGCCCACAACGATCGAACTGGCGGAGCGCAGTCATCTCGAAGATGGCATCAAAGACATCAAAGGCTCCAGGAGGGATAGCGGAATGGATGGCAGGAAGGTCCCCATCTCAGCATCCACGAACGGCGGCGTCAGGTTTCCAAACCCCAACCGACTCCACGATCCAGAAATAAAGAACGGGTGGGCGTTTTTCCCAGAGCAAAAGCCCGTCCTCCAGGAAGTACCTGGATGAGAGAAGAACACACACACACAACCACAAACAAACACAGAGGACAAACCCCCCACAAAAGGACCCCTCAGCTGTCCTTGTGCTGCCAAGCAGGGTGGTACAGTCTATCTGACAGTCATGAAAAGGAAAAAAAAATGTTGAAAAAGGCAGACTGGGGCTTTCCTCTTCGCAAAACCAGTACGTGAAGTAAGGGGGGCCAAAGTCTATGACGAGGACACCTCTATACAGCAGTAGATATGCACAAGTTCAGCTGGCCCAGATGAGTGCTTGCAAGGTGTAGGTGTTCAGGTGTCCCCAATTAACCACAGATCCCATCCCCAAGTCAAATTGCTCTCCTACACGGGGACAGCAAAAAATGTAGCTGGCAGAATATCCAGGAAATGCAAGTTTGGACTGGCAAGCGGAATGATAAAGTCACGGCCGGCCATACTTCAAAACAAAAGTCAGTGGCTGTTTTAAACCCACTCTCTCCCCCCATAAACAAACAGAGAGAGAAAAAAAAGAAAAGAAAAAGAGACAGGAAGACAGGATTGTAATCTGTCACCCTGAGTTGAAAGTGAATCAGCAGGCTGCCTCGGGGGCCTTCCGAAATGTCAAACGCAGCTGTCATCTGGGGAAGGATGCCTCAGGAAAGTGTTTCCTCCAGCGTCTTTCCGAGTGGGACGAGACAGACAGACCGAAACAGACGAACAATAAACACACACACAAAAATTGCCACGCAATCTGCAGAACATGGCCTGGTTCTCCAGGTGTGATAGTGCTACATGCAGTACACTGTGTGCAGATTTCAATGGCACAGTGCAGTGCAGTCTATCTGAAAGGCTGAAGAAGGGGGACAAAAAAATGTCGCAAAAAGCAAATGTCCTGCAGAATGGGGCATATCTCTTTGTGAAACAAGCATATGAATGGGGGGGGGGTGTCCAAATGTTCAGAAAAATCGTTTGGCCATAGTACACAACTGCACTTTAGTAGTTGTTCACAAATTCAGGTCGGCCATGGTCACGCTACTAGGCTCCCTATGAAATTTGTAACAAATTAATAATGTGCACTATAGAGCCATTCTTAAAAATAGGGAAGCTTGCCCGTTACATGCACAAAACAGGAAAAGAAAAATCGTTAAGTCCATTTCGGTTTCTAAAAAAAAAAAGCCTCAATTTCCTCAAAAGGGGGGGGGCTTCTGAGACCAGGCGTGGGTTAAAAGCAGCACCAACACGCTATACATTTTACTGGCCAGGCAAGCCTTGTATCGCCTATGGCAAAAGGAAAGAAAAATCTTTTATTCTCCTGTGTTGACTTAGTTATAAAGAGTCATTGAAATCGCAAGTAGCTTTTAAACCTATCTTCGAAAAGCCTAATTAAGAAAAATGTGCAGTGCGTAGAGTAAGCAAGGCTCGTCTTAAATGCTGGCGTGTAAGCCTGTTGAACGCTTTGGGACTGACCCGTACGTTACGTTACTCCAGGCTTGGGAGAGAGAAAAAAAAGGAAAACTAGGCTGTTTTGTCAACATTCCTCAAATTCCTCTGGGAGGGGGGAAGGAGAGGTGGTATGCTGGCTTGAGAGCAGAAAAAGAAAGGAGGGGTGTAGACTTTTAAAATTCCCCCGCGGCTGCCTTTTGCAGCCTGAGGCTAGCAGATAATCTCCTGTAATTACTCCGTAATGGATTAGGTGTGAAATGCTTCTGAAACAAAAGGAGGGCAATCCACCATTCTTGTGGCTTGTTGTCTGCTTAAGCCTAATTTGAGAAGCGTGGCCCTTGTAAGGAATACACAAAAGCCACTTAAATTAGGAGGGGGGAAGAAAATCTTAGGTGGACATGCCGAATGTCTCTCTCCTCCTTCACTCTGATATCTATGGGTAGGCAAATAATGCCTAGCTGGTACTTAAGTCCTTATGAAGACCATGAAAGCACAGTTAAAAAAAAAATTCCTGCTTATTCTCCAAGAATGGAAGGAAGAGAGAGAGAGAGAGAGAGAGAAACCAAGACGCCTTTTGAAACAATCCAAATGTGGATATTTATTGGCAGTTTGGTCCTGAGAATCTCCCTGTGTTTTAAATTAAATTGCCTTGTTTGTTCTCAAATGTTCTTAACTACTTTTGGAGAAGGAACAAGGCATTGATTCTAATTCCTGTCGTGGCTAGTTGCCAGAAAGGGGGTCAGCCCCTGTTTCGATGTCCCTGCTGTTGATTATTAATAGTTCAGAAATAACGTCCCTACCTATCTCCTCATGCGGTGCATAGCTATTCTTAGTTCTGTTTAAAGCTTCCATATTCAAGGAGTTGGGCATTGGCGTAACGGGATGGAAGTACCTCCTGAATGCTTGAATAAGGCAATTCAGAAGTGCGCATCTCCCGCCTAGCACTCCCTGTCCCCTCAATGCTTCATGCTCTCTTCCAGTTCTCTCAACTTCATACGTATCCATCCCCACTTCTGTCTTGCCGCCTTCCTTCTATTACACTTCCTCTATTCAACTGTCTTTCTCTACACCTTTTTCAGTTTACCATCCTGCCTTTCCTTCCATCATCTTTCAGGTTTATGAGACCAGTTTAAAAGAATGGGGTGGACGTTTTTATCTTATGAGTCCTACCCAGCTTTACTGAAACTGCATTACTCAGGTACCCTATGATGTTTTCCCTGTAAAATGTCCCTTCAGCTGGTAAATCTTTTGTGTGACCAACCAGTCACAAAATACATAGGATGTTGTTTATCCATGAGTACTCAAAAGTACCCTTCTCACTGCCCATTTTTCCCCTGGTGTTATTAAAATTGCTGGCGGGGTCTTCTAGTTGGCAGAGTATTTAGTCTCTATATTACTTAAATAAGCACGTCCTTATGAATTCACACGCCTCTTGCTAGCAAGTCATAATTGGGTTATTGAGGGCTAGAATCTTAATTTGAGATGGTAAAGTCCTGCCTAATCCTAGAGGGGCTCTTCTTAAAACTTACTTTTGTTCCATGTAATACTAAAATCATTACTTCTGGTGGCAGAATTCCAATGTTACCACATCACACATCAAAAAGGGGGTGCATAAACTACACTAGTTTATCCCCATAGGTTTGCTTAAAGGTCTAACTGTGTTCCTATGACTTTTCCCACACAAGCATCAAACGGACTCGCACCTCAACAATCAAATGCACATCATACACGCCAACATGTGTTTCAGCAACCATACACAACTCTCCCACGTTTCTGTTTCCCCAGTTAACTGCGATCCCTTGCCTAAGAATAAATCTTTTTAACTTCTCTAAAATCAAACAGAGTTGATGTCGACACTCCGTTGGTAGTAATGTGGGGCAAAGACTGCCACTCTTTGCCACCGCTTTAAGCACAGGGGATGGCCACTCCCCTGCTGTTACGTAGGGTATAGAGGCATAGCCCCTTACCCTGAAAAACACACATACATGAAGCTTCTTTTACACAAAATTCAAAAGTGGAATCATCATCCCACATACCCATGCATTAATATATCTCTTAAACTTACCCCAGGACGGCGGAGCCACACTCCCCTCCTGTTTCAATACTGGGGGCGAACGCTAGGGTTACTGGCTTCTTTGCAAAAGAACCGTTCCACCCTTAGAAGATTTGGGGGTTCCGTAACCCCTAATCTCTTCTGGTTCTCGGGATGCTAATGACGCATTCGTCATTTCTCGTCTCCTACCCCCGGGGCCGACAATAAGAATTCGCAATCTTCTCCACTCCACAGAGCTGCTAGATTCGAACTCAAGCCACCCCACAACCGGTTTTCTACCTTACCAGACTTCTTCTGCGCAGTCCTTCTCAGTTCTTTCCCTTTTTGGCCGGCTTCTATTTTCCCTCAAGCATGGCAGCCCATTCAGTGCTGACAGAGTGATCTTCCTCATAAATTTGAGGGTCCGGACTAAGACCAATTAATCAGCACGAACTTCTCACCATGCATTGAGTCAGACTCTGCAGCCTTCCAGCAGCAGCAATTTCCCCGGCATCTCCACCAGATGAAAGCAATAAATTTAATTTATGGGGTTCATGGCTGGCGTGCCGTAGGCTTTACAGAACGCAATAAGCCGTCTGAGTTAGAAAATAGATTTATTGGTTCAACCAAGGGTACTTCCACACTCTTTGCTGGTGCGAAGTCCCACGAGAAAACGAAAGGAGCAATATTTTATAAGGTTTCCCAGCACTCTTTTGTCCCTCCGCCCATCCGAGTTTACGTCACATATTTTTGTTACATGCATCAAATACTAATTGACATCCTTGGTCATTTATTTTGTATTTCTGACACCAATTAAATGTTTTAATTGTTGTAGTGTTTGAAGTATCTTACACAGACTAGTACCTGTGAGCATGCCAGCTGCTGAGCTCTTGAAATAGAGATAAGATTTTTCTTGGCTGACGTATATGCAATTAGCTGTGTAGAGCTTCAAGGCTATGAAAATAATTAGGTTGCTGGCTCAGCCAGAAGTTCCCCCGCCTCTCAGTGACCGGAACTGCTTAACCAAAGTTTTAGGACATAGATACAATTGCTTATTATTATTATTTCTATATATATATATATATATATATATATATATATATTTGTGTGGCTTACATTCTTTGGGATACACTGTTTTGATTACATGAGGCTTGCCAATGCCTGGGGGTTACTAAAATAGCTATATATGAGGGATCTATACCCTTCAATATGACTATTATTCATTTTGACAAAAGTATCGCTAGCCTTGTTTTATGCATTATTACAGGAAATATATTGCCTAAGTATTGTCTTATAAATCAGGTTCTTTAGCTCTTTGTAAAATTAAGAAATGGAGAATTTTGGATAGTTGGAAGGCCTCCTGCACTAGTGACTTGAAGGCTGTAGCCCCTGTGCCCATGAATTAAGATGGGCATGGATTAGGAGAGCCTGTGGAGAGATATGCTTAGAATAGTTCTACTGTACCATTGATAGGCAGAAGTTATTGACCATTTCTGTGCTGTTTATATAGATTCACTCTTAGAAATTTCCAGTTAAAGAGTCTATTATTGAAGGGCGGTAAAAAAAACCTGTAGCTGATACCTGGTTTCCAGAGATAATCATTCCTGGTAGATAGACACACAGAATGTATTTTAGGCAATATTGCAAGCAGAATTATTCATCTGCTCCAATTGTATTATGAATATGATGAATGTTGTAAAAATATAAGTAATAAATGCTGGTAGTTTTCTAGTTACCATAACTGTTAATGTTAGGCCTCCCAGTAATACCCAGCTTCAGTTTGAGGTAGGAAGCATAGTCCACAGCAGGTATCATGTGAGATTCAGAGATAGTTAAGGATCAGTTAAACTTAAAACCAATTGCCTTTTTGGTTAGGAGTCAAATTCCAAAACTGGCCTATTGGATGTTAATTGATTCAAGTTCACGTTATCCCTACAAGCTTAGGCTGTAGTGTAATATGACGGGGGCAGTAGCTGGCCAATAGCTGGATGAGTGGCAACTGCAATGACCACCTGAACTGGCCTATGGGCAGTTGGAAAATATAAAGAGCTGGGCCCTTAGCTTATGCAGCACAAGGTCAGCATTCAAGGATAATGCTGCAACCTATATCTTTAGTCTTGAAACACAGGAATCAACATCCTGGTTTTGTATTCAAGAGAATATTTGTGGTGCAGGAATAAGATGCAAGGTTTGGTCCCGTAGCACCCTGATTTGAGATGTGAATGAATGTTCTGGCATATGCAACATCTTGAATTATAGGTATTACAAGCCTTTCTTTGGGGCTTGCAAACCATATGTGTCAGTATTTGATAAAACAATAGCATTGTTCCTAGAGTGGGACATTGTCCCAGATGTTTTTAATTCCAGTTCCTATCAGGCCTTGCCTGCATGGCTTGTGGTCGCCGCTTATGCTTGCTGTAGTCCAAAAACATTAGGGGGTTACAAATTCTGTACTACACAATGCAACAATTTTGGTAGGTTCATGAGTCAGTGTCTTGCTCTGGGATCCTCCAGCAGCCATATGTATCCCAAAAAAGAAAAAGAAAAGCTAGATGCAAAATGAAAACTGGTAGTATATCGAATTCTGGAATAAAAATGGTAAAATGGGAAGTTGAATGGTGTAAGGAGCCCTAGTACTTAGTTAAAATGTGAATCAGATTCCCAAGAGTCTCCAGGAATGCTGGCCTATCATTTTAGCCAAGAGAATTGGGCAGTAGTAGAAGGCTAGTACAGTATTTTCAAAAACAAGTTTTGGGGATTGCACTTTGCCCATCCCTGTTTTATTGCAATATTTGTACAAAACGTTGTTGTACATTCTTATTTGGCAGTAAGTTACAGCCTTTGATGATGATGATGATGATGATGATGATGATGATGATGATGATGATGATGATGATGATGATGATGATGATACTTCTGAATACAGACAGGGTTTTGGAGCATACCCCAGATATTGTGATTGTGGAGAAGAAAAAAGTGTGGATCATTGATGTTGCTATAGCAGGTGTGATAGTAGGGTCACCGAGAAACAACTTGAAAAAATTACCCGATATCAGGATCTGAAAATTGAACTACAGAGACTCTGGCATAAACCGGTACAGGTGGTCCCAGTGGTAATCGGCACACTGGGTGCGGTGCCTAAAGAGCTAAGCAAGTATTTAGAAGAAATTGGAGTTGACAAAGTCACCATGAGTCATCTGCAGAAAGCCGTCTTACTGGGATCTGCTCGCATAATTCGCCAATACATCACATAGTCCTAAACGCTTGGGAAGCATTTGACTAGTGATTTGTATTACAAAATCCAGCGTAGTTAGCTGTGTGGTTAATAATAATAAAAGGTGGGTGAATGGGGTAACAATGTGCTCAAACCAAAACCTTGAAAGCAATGCCAAGTTGAAGACATTCCCTAAGTCAAAACACATCTTACAGAGAGTCTTCAGCTTAAAAGGAAAAATGTCCTTCTGCTTCTTCATTCTGGGCTGGAAAAACTTTGGCTGACTGTTTCCTCCTGGGAATCTAGGAATAACTTAGATTCCTCTGCAGTGGTAGTTCAAGTTCAAGCCCTTTTTTAAAATAGTGGTTTTTAAAGGTAGTGCCAAGTTGGAAACTTTTTGCATTTTACTTCAGAAGGGGTTGTGCATAGTCACCTTTCAGGTGCTTAGAAATGTTGGTCGAAGTCATGTGTACCTTTTCAGCCTTGATGGTTTTCATACCCGAAACTCTTTGAAGTCCGCTGGAGCAGCACATACCTTCCCAGCAACATGTGCACCAAGTGGGCTCTAGGCCCAGCCTCTGCCTGGAAGGAAGGGAGTGGAGATGGTGTGGAAATAAGAGCTGACTCTGGCCAATGATTGCTTCAGTCACTTAGCAAAGATTAAGAGGCCTAGAAGCAAGATGAGCTGCAGAAACCTACAGTAGATGCTCCTTGGCAGTAATGGGGATGGGAGAACTTTACTTAGGATCTTTGCAAAAAGAGGTTTATCTAGACTTTTATCAAAAGGGAGCAAGGTGACATGATGGCTAAAGGCAGAAGTACTTTGGCTTAATGCCTTATATCTTCATTGTATAAGTTATACAAAACAGTGATGTTCTCTTCCCAAATGGATGTCCTCTGAGGTGCATGCATTTTCAGGCTTCCCCAACCTTGATTTTTGGTATTTACTCCCCTGTCCCCCACACCTACCATGCTTTTTTTAAAGCTCTGTGCTATATGAAGGCCTCTCTTTTTACGTCTCGAAACCCTGGCAGTGAAAATGATGCCAGGATTCATTTAGTCCAACTCCCTGCCAGTTCACTAAAGCACATAAAACCCATGGCCTTCTAGCCTGAGTTCGAAAGCAGCCTATGAAAATGTCCAAGGTAATAGATTGCACTGTCAGACAGGCCCTGTTCTTCAGTTTAGGTTCTAAAATCCTATCTCTTATCTCTCTAGTCCTTAACGTCTCTCAGTCAGACCCTATCTGACTCTCTCAGACCCTGTCAGTCTCTCTCAGTCTGCCTAAGTCCCTATCAAACTCTCAGTCAGTACCTATTTGACCAATTTAGTGCTGGGCTGAGCCTTAAATCCTCTCAGGATCCTCCCTGAACTCTCTCATTAGTCCACAACCAACCAATCAACATAGACATATCTCATTATTCATCACAAAAGGGGTAAACGCCACATGCATAATCTGTAATGGGAAGATAATTGTTGCACCAGTAGCATTTTCCTCCTGTGTTAAAATATCTTCCCATGCATTAGTCATCCCACCTTTAAAATAAAAACCATATATATTGCAATGATTTCATTTTGTTTTACTCCTCCAGGTTATTGCTATAGTAATGGACTCCTTCACAGACATGGATATCTTCAGTGACCTCCAGGAAGCCTGCAGAAAGAGGCTTGTTCCAGTCTATATCCTTCTCGATCAGGCTTCTCTTGTTCATTTCATGGCGATGTGTAAAAGCATTGAATTCTCTCCTGAACAGGAGAATGTAAGTTATGGGGTACTTCTTCTTTTTCTGGGTGGAAAATGGGTGCTCCTTAGGTTCTCTGGACAGGTTTAGTAAAGGGAGGGAAACCCTACTAGATTGCTGGTTTCAAAATAAGTGGGATTCTGTATTGACTGTGCAGGGGGTAAGGGGGCCTCCTTGGTGGTGTCCCTGTTCCTGTAGAAATCTTCCATTGGAGGTAGGACAGCCCCCTCCCACTGATCTTACAGGAACCGGTTGAAGGCAAAGAGCTGTATAGAGACCGTGCCTACAACGTACTCCCCTGAGGTTAACTCATGGCCCATAATTATACATTGCCAATCAATCAATTAGCATTTATTGGCATACACACACAAAAACCACCATCACAGTTACATTGCAAGTGAGTGCATGAAGCCTTTTTGACATTTCTGCTTACTCACCTGTGGAAGATGTTGCAGTCTGGTATGTGGGTCTCTACAGGGGCCACAATGGAGAATACTGCATTTGTAGTAAAGGGATTTGGATGAGAACTTGTAAAATCTCCAGCCAGCATGACCAGTAGTTGTGTTCATTTGAAATTTTTGGGATTTGCCATTTTAAAAATAAGTGCTATTAGGTCTGCTAGGGAACGATACCTTGGCTTCATATTTTAACTATTATAAATACACTGTAGAAAGCAGGACTGCTGTGGTCCCAAATGATTCAGATTTAGGCTTGTTACAATAAATGCTGCTGGATGAAGAGACTGCCTTGATAATTTTGTCTAAAATATGTGCCATTTTGAAAATAGCTGATGAGAGTTCGAACAATCACTGGAAATACTTATTATGCAAGATCCGGAGCCAAGATAATTGGGAGTGTCCGTGAGAAATTCATGTTGGTGGATGGTGTAAGAGTGACTACAGGCTCCTACAGGTAAGTGATCTCCTGCCTTCTGTATTTGTGAGAAAGGCCAAAAAGAGTTATTATGATCTTGTAGGTAGGAGGTCTGCGATGGTCTCAGATGTGATCTAGTTCAGGCCTGTCCAACTTTGAACAGGCCAAGGTCTACTTTTTTCGGCCCAAAGTGCCTGACGGCTCCTACACTAAAACCTCGACTTACAAATTTTATCCGTTCCGAGCACATGCTCATAAGTAAAAATGTTTGTAAGTAGAGCAGTGGTTTCCCATAGGAATGCATTGACAACCAATTAATCCGTTCTGGAGGGAACAGATTTCAAAGTGCCATGGCCCTTGAACTGCCCCGCTCGGCTGAGAATGGGTTGGCAGACCCAGAACTTTGCTGGGGCAGTGGTGGTCCTTGGGATGGGGAGGGAGGGGTGGAGAACCTATCCCCTCACTTGTTTTAATTGATGGCTGGCGGGCTACTTTTGAACCCTTCGCGGGCTACCGGTAGCCCGCGGTCTACCTGTTGGGCAGGCCTGATCTAGTTAATCACTTATCCAGTTGTTACCCTTTCCAGTGTCGAAGTGTGTTCTTAGATCTGACATATGAACCATACATGCATCTCTTTCCATTGTGAAGGAGGTTTTAAAAATCAACATGAGAAATCTTGGCCATCTGAGGAAGAATGGATTTCCATGTATTCTCGAAGGCTTTCATGGCTGGGATCTGATAGTTGTTGTGAGTTTTTCGGGCTGTTTGGCCGTGTTCTGGAAGTTTTTCATCCTGACCTTTCGCCAGACTCTGTGGCTGGCATCTTCAAAGGGCAAGGGGCTCAGGGAACTCGGAGTTATCTCTGCAACCCGGGGTACAGATTGAGTGAGACTGGGGGATTTTAAGTTGTGGGAAAGAGGAAACGTGTCCTATGCAGGAAAATGGGTGTTAGTCATTTTATTGTGATGAAGGGATTAAGAAGTTTCAATGCAATCAGGGCTAGCAATGATCCTTGATGGGTACAGCTTACGACACATGCCCAAACAGCCCAAAATACTCACAACAACTAATTGATTTCCATCTTTCATTAGGAAGAATGTCATGATTGTTTCAGGTAGCAGATGCTGGTGGACAGCAATGTTAGCCTCCAGTGTGTTGCTCATGAACTTGGTTTGTTTTTCCATAGGACAGGATGTATACACATTATGACCTTGGCCCCCACTCCAGCTATGCAATACAGTATGACCTTGGCCCTCATTCTAGCTTGTTGCCCCAGGTGTAGTGGATGATACTGTCTCATTGCTGGCATAGAAGTATGTCTCGGCTGTCAATACAGTTAGCGTCAGTATGTGGAATCAGTAGGGGCTGCTGCCCTGCCCTTCACTGCAAGAAGCAAAGATGTCTTGAGGTTCTTTTCTTTCTTTCACTTCAGATTTCCTGAATTGCATTTACACCTAGACATGTCAGGGTGCATATTTAATTATATGTGTGTGGCATAGGATCTATAAGTTGATTTTATTACTCCCTCCTCCTGTCATCTTCCATTGAGTTCTTGGTGTGAAAAGAAGTCAGCAGAAAGTTGGAGATGTAGTTATTGAGCAGGCAAGTTACAAACAGAAGCAAGCAACCGCTTCGTACTTCAGTCCTACAGGTTTTTGTTTTGTGAGGGATTAGAGTTGCTCGGCACCTCTAGCAAATGTCACCATAACTGGATGCTCTATAGTTTAAACTCGGGGTGTTGGTAAGTCTTCGGGTCTGAGTTTTTGAGTCCAAGTCCTAAGCCTCAGATCCAAGTCTTGAGTCATTTACTGCCCCCCCACCTGCAGCCAATGACTCAAGGCTTGGGACTCAAGACTTGGACCTAAAACCTCAGGCTGTGCATGCATCCGCTGCCCAGATGATAGGCCAGCATATGCACAGAGACAGCAGGCGACTCCCCTTCCCAGAGCTGGCCTCGGTGCATGCGCTGGCCTATCATCTGGGCAGCGGGTGCATGGGTGGAGGCAGCGGATGGCTCCTAGAAGGGGATAACCAAACCCGCTGCTTCTAAGCATGGCGGCAGGGGCAGATAGAGAAGCTCAACCCTAACAGGGACTTGAAATATGACTTGGAAAAACGGTTCAGAGTCATGAGTCAAATTTAAATCCTGTTAAAAAAGACCCGAGTTGAGTATGACTTAAGTCAGACTTGACAGCAAGTTGGGTCTGGTGAGTTGCCATCCTTGGCCTAAACTGTAAGTTTTTAGCCTTGGGATCTGCAGGCCAGCCGTCTCTCATGCGTCAGTAATGTGCCTATTCCTGACTTGCACTTCTGTACACCCCTTTTATGTTTCCCTTCTTTCAACAGGTGCTCTTTCCCAATGCTACGCCCCGGTAGGTCTACTTGCTGCCAGGTTCAGGTGACAGCAGTGCTTTAGCAGTGCCAGGTGGCTGCTTTTATAGCTGCTGTTTCCCACAGTGCAGCTTGAGGGCATGATGGGGGTTGAAAATGGTAGCTGCACTGAGCTGTAGGAAAGTGCCCGGAGTCTCATTGGGGATTGACACTGATGTATTGATAACAGTGTGAATCATGGCAGTGACATGCCACTAATTAATAAGTTGCCACTCACATTCCTGGTAAGTGCCAATGACGCATCTTGTCATGTGAGTAGGAATGTGGGTGGCAACGCATTAATTAGTAGCACTCTTAATTAATTTTGTGCCTTTTGGTTATGCGATTACACTTACATGGGTATAAATCTCCAATAGGATTTTGGTCTTTGTGTGTTACCAGTTTGTATCGGGCACGTGTGCATTAAAAAGAAAAAGAAGCTGTTAGGAAAATTTTTGCTGCCCCCTGATTTCTGATTTAGTAAGTCTAAACACAAAGTAGTAGATGCCCAGAGTAGCTTTCTGCTAGATGGTTGCGGTATAGAAATCAAAGAAATACATGAATAAATAGAATAGAATGATGTGTGTGGATTAAGAGGTCATGGTTTCAAATCTCTCTTTGTTCATGGACTCGTGGCAGATTTCTCGTGAGACATTTTTTGCTGCTTGCTGTCCCGACAAAGAAATGGGTATAGTTATTTATTTGCAGTAGTGCCTTTCAAATTTGGGATCCAAGATATTTGTGGACTGCGGAGTCCTAGTCCAACAAAACCTGGGGAGCCAAGTTTAGAAAGCACTGCTGTAGGTGGCCTAGCATTAAAGGAAACCATTTTTAAAAAATATTTAAAAGCAAGGAACATGGGTAATTTTCTGTATTTTGATTTCACTGCATAGCATAATCCTTTCCCACCCCTTCCATTTCAGCTTCACATGGACTGATGGGAAACTGAACAGCAGTAACTTGTTGCTACTATCAGGCCAGGTGGTTGAACATTTTGACCTAGAGTTTCGAATTCTTTATGCCCAGTCGAAGCCTATTGACTCCAAAGTACCATCCACCTGCAGAATCAGTGGTGCCCACGAACATTTCGGTAGCAAAACTGTGCCTTGCAAGGAATTCACTGTGGGCAACCTACTGAGAGCCGAGTTTGCTAGGCTTTCAAGTAGCCCCCAAAAGCTCGAGAGAGAAATACAGCTGGCTAAAGAGCTCCAAGAAGGGAATGTAAGTGTTAGACGGCCCCACTTCAGTGGAGAGGAAGATGGACGGAGTGGTCTTGAGGTTCTTGGAATCCCTAAGGAGACAATCAGTCAGTCAACCCAGACAGAGCCATTGGAAGAGAAACCCACAACTGAACTCTTCACCTGTGCCACCCAAACTAGCGTTTCAGTGGCCACGGTAACCACCCAGACCACAACTCGTTCCAGAATGGTGGGTACTCAGACAGCAGTTTTGTACAAGATTGCTATAACACAAACGGACAAGGAGGAGGCTGTGGAATCAGCCGTAGAGCAAAGTGGACCTGATCAGAGGCTTTCAGATCAGCAGATGGCTTCAAAAGATGGATCCCCTGTTTCCAGAAAGTCCACCTCCACATCTTCTAGCGCTCAGTCACTTTCTTCACTCTCTTCCCAATGCTCTCGGGCAAGCTCTGCTGGCTCCCTATCATCCCTGAGATCCATGGACTACATCAACCCCCGAGGAGAGTACGTCCGCAAACTAAATAAGGAAAGGGAATTCCACTACTCTGTCATCCGGACCAAACTTAACCACATGGTATCCATGCTGTCTGGGAGACGGAATGTTGCCAATAACTACCCAGGGTGCCATCCAGTGAGGTGTAACCTGAAACCTAGGCAGCAGATCAGCACAAGCCTGGTAAACCTCAGGGATTTTGCACTGTATTCCTCAAATGATTGCTTCTAAGAACAATGGGAAATATGAGAGCTGTTGCCCATGAACGCAGTGCCATGGAGCTGTGTTTTCCTCCCTTTTTAATTGTCTATTTGCCTTGACCTAGCCATTGTTTTTTGCTATTGCAAATCATGAGCAGAGAACCTTTGTCCTGTGGACTTAATCCAGCTTGTGCAAGAAACTCCAACCTGTATTTCTGGCTGAAGAACTCAATGGCATTGAGCATGTAGATGTTCTGTCATCGTCTTTTGTCCCACAGAGCACTGTAGTGGAGAGCCACCTTGTTCTCCATGTTAGCTTTCCACCCCTCTGCATTATTTCTCGGACTTGGTTGGGATATGCCGAAAAATCATTTTGTATGCTAAGCCAGTAAGTACAGCTTGTCATACAGTGGCAGATACCACATGGTACATATACGTGTGGCTCCCATTTTCTTGTTCCAGTTGTAAGTGTTCCAGCCTCTGCAGTGGGTCTTAATAATTCTGTCATATTTTATGGATGTTGTTTCCTTGTGTACATTTATTAATGTTGATTTCTGGTGCTTTTTTGGACCTGAATTGCAGGACAACTTTTGTCAGTGCACAAAAATGTTTGAGTTTGTTAACCGCAAGGTGCTTATCTCTCGCCTCCTGCCCCTAATAGAGGCACATGCTTTTTTTTAACGACTAATGTTAGTAATGAACCTGTAATGGGTGTTTTAGTATATGGGTTATCCAGGTGGATAACAGTTCAGTGCCTCATAGCGTTCCCAGTAATTATAGTCATATATTGTGATTAAAAGGTAGGGCAATTTCCCCATCTATCTCTAAGTATTTTTACTGTCAGTTTCTTGTAGTTGTGTATGCTGAATTTAATTCTGGAAATAAAAAACATGCCCCCAAAGAAACAATTGTAGAAAAGTATGTTGAAGTCATTTGGAATCCAAATCTGTTCTCATTATTGAACATTTTTTTATATACAGTATAAGGATTGTAACTTTAATCTGGAAAGTGTTGCTAGTTGTTGTTTTTT
The DNA here is from genome assembly GCA_037367245.1 of Phrynocephalus guinanensis. Lineage (NCBI taxonomy): Eukaryota > Metazoa > Chordata > Lepidosauria > Squamata > Agamidae > Phrynocephalus > Phrynocephalus guinanensis. The sequence goes on from CM074737.1 coordinate 97,781,729, forward strand.
TGCTTGCACATTTTCTGAATACGCCTCTGAAATAGGCCAGTTATATTTCAGTTGTAAAGGTGGAAAATCATAGCCGAATGAATCTTGAAAACCAGAGAAATACACATCCAGCTAAATAATGAGGAAGAATTCAAGAAAGCAAATTCCAAAGCACACTACAACCAAAATAGTGCATATAGACAACTCTGAAATAAATACATTTCTGTTTCTAATGCAATCTGCTCATATCTAGATGTTAAAAAAACAAAACTGCCAGCTTATTGAATAATACTGCCAATACTTCTATTACAGTAATTCTGACTGGTTTCTTAACGTGAGCTTCACTGCATCTTGCACAGTGTTAAAAAGTGGCACAAAGCACAGCTCAGATAATATAATGTCATAAACTGTGGTTTGAGGAGAAGTTTCTGCACGCTTCTTGTGGGTTGTTCCATTTTTTATGATTTGTTCTATGTTGTTACACTTCCATTTTTAAGTATAGAAAGCCTAATTTGCAACAAACCATAATTATATTTGAACTGGAGCAGTTTGGCTAAAATTTTATTAGTAAACTATTTTGCAGTGGTACCCCGGGTTACAAACACTCCTGGTTGCGAAAAAAAAAGTGTACCCAGGATGCATAGCGCCCCTGTAGTTTGTAGAGGTATAGGAGGAATTGGAGCTGTTTTTTCATCGAGTTTTAGAGCCATTCTGAACATTTTTACAGTGGGTTTTGGACTTTTTGAACTTTCTAAGTGCATTTCTCAAGCGGGGGAAAGGTAGGGAGCTGATCCTTCATTGCTTCTATGCATGTTCTATGCATATTGCATTTTGGAGGGAGGGATTGACTTTTTTTGCTTTTTTCTGATCTCCAGAATGGATTAATTGGTTTTCAGTGCATTCCTATGGGAATCCGCGCTTCAGGTTACAATTTTTTCAGGATACAAAATGTTCCAGAGAACAGAGTAATCAAACCAAGGTACCACTGTGCTCTGTTTTCAGAGAAGCATCTGTGGTAATCTGTTCTGAAGCAACAAAAACAAAGCAGAACAAAACCGAGCCAAAGCTCCCTATTGGATATATAAAAAATATTTTTTTTAATTTTAGGTGGCATCTCTTTCATGAAGATGTCAAGGGGTGAAGAAGGGTTTTGCATCTTTGCATATCCTGGTTTACAGGTGAAACTCGAAAAATTAGAATATTGTGCAAATGTTCATTTATTTCAGTTAGTCAACTCAAAAGGTGAAACTAAAATATGAGATAGACTCATTACATGCTAAGCAAGATATGTCAAGCATTACTTTGGTATAATTGTGATGATTATGGCATATAGCTTATGAAAACTCCAAATTCACAGTCTCAGAAAATTAGAATAATGTGAAAAGGTTTCCTATTAACAGTAGTGCATCAAGAACCACCACACACAAATGGTCCAAGTGGTCCAAAGTCCTCTTTTCTGATGAGAGCAACTTTTGCATCTCAATTGGAAACCAAGGACCCAGAGTCTGGAGGAAGAATGGAGAGGCACACAATGCATGATGCTTGAAGTCCAGTGTGAAGTTTCTACAATCTGTGTTGATTTGGGGAGCCATGTCATCTGCTGGTGTTAGTCCATAGTGCTTCATTAAGTCAAGGGTCAGCGCAGCTGTCTACCAGGAGATTTTGGAGTACTTCATGCTTCCTTCCACAGACAAGCTATATGGGGATCCTGAGTACATATGCATGCTTAGACTTTTCAGAGGTCCAATATTGTTCTATTTCCAATCCTTGTGTTATTGATGTCATGTAATATTCTAATTTTCTGAGATTGTGAATTTGGGGTTTTCATAAGCTGTACGCCAGAATCATCACAATTGTACCAAAGTAAGGCTTGACATAACTCGCTTAGCATGTAATGAGTCTATCTCATACATTAGTTTTCACCTTTTGAGTTGACATACTGAAATAAATGAACATTTCCACAATATTCTAATTTTTTTGAGTTTCACCTGCATAGTGGGAAGACAAAGACCTTGAGCATACCTGAACCTCACCCATGTTTTAGTTTTTTTTAAAATATACTAAAAAAGGTCTCATGCACTAATGCTTGAGGGACAATGCCATAGGATAATAGGATTGTAGAACTGGAAGAGACTCCAAGAACAACTGAATCTCCCCCCTGCCAAAGCAGGAAGGTCCCTCATGCAACCTGTTCAGGCCCAGGTGTAGCTTTCTTCAAAACTGGCATACTGTATATTATTTCAAACCTGGACTGAAGCAAGATTCAAAGCAGAATATCATCATAATGCTCACCTGTCTTCATTCTCACTCATTAAATAACATGTTATGATCAAAGTCTATGTAGAAAATATGTTACCATATTTTCATTGAGTGTGTGCCTGATTCATAAGTAGAAGCATTTGGAAGTAAAGAAAGTTGTGCTGCATCAGACAAAAAGGATTCCCTCGTGCAACTGTTTCCACACAATGGCTGCTGAGATGTTTTTATAAACAGGACGTTGGACTCAATAGCACTCTTCTGCCTACGTTATCTAACACAAAGAATTCATACACATATTGAGAGAGAGAGAGAGAGAGAGAGAGAGAGAGAGAGAGAGCGAGAGAGAGAGAGAGAGTTATAATGTCTAGTAGCTAATGATAGTTTTATCATCCATAAATTACTTCAGTTCCGATGCAAGGAATTGTTAACAGCACAGCATCTCCAGTTAAATAACTAAAATTTCCCACCATGAACTCCACCATTCTTTAATTTTAAAAGCTGCATGCACATGTGAATGTAGTTTGGACAAACCTTTTTCCTATTGATTGTTTTGCAACTGGTCACCATATTGTTAAATGTGAAGATTCATTAAAGTAAATTTCACACCTTGCCTGCTACAATCCATTTTACTGGTGGTGGAACAGGAAAAGCCAATGTCATCTGCTAAATGCTCCAACTTTGTTGAAGTTGCCCTTTTTGAATTTCTTTGTACTTGTGCGTAAACCTGAAAATGCAAAACTTGAAAAAGCATTGTGGGCGATTCCCGCTACCAGAAACAAAGTAGTTGCTGCATATTGTGAGCTATGCATATGATCTATAAGGTCTATAAATAGCTTAGCAAAATGGAAAAATTGATTTATTTGCAAGTGGAGTTAGTGGAGACTTTCTATATCACCAGGCTGACAGGTGGAAAACTATGCTACCATTTGTACTAGGCTAGACGTAATGCAGGCATTCTTAGAATTTCTAATACCTGTAGCATTTTTTTAACAACCGACATACCATTGGGAACAAGACAATTCATTTTTCCATCTGCCTTATTTTTCTGTGCTATTTAAAGTTATCACTCCACCTTCAAAGCAACCATTTGGCTTATCTGGGAGAAATGTTTCCTTTATGTTTCTCCCTGTGGGTCTTCTGGGTTTAAGAAGCAGCCATTTTTTATTCCATTTAACCCTTGTGTTAACTTTCCACCCCACCCCCACCCCCATAGGAGGGCAGGGGATGAGTTAATACACCACCTAGCCTCCATACCACCGTCTTTATTGAATCCACACTCCCACATTTGCTATTGAAACATTACAGAAAACATGAAAAATTGCAGCCATACCACACTATGCTCATATCACAGGCTGCACAAACAATAGGCATGGTAACAGAACTGCGTAAGGAAATGGCTGAAAAAAATTGTCAGGTGTTTTAATTCTTTATCATCTGGCAATGACTTTTTATTTCTAATGCGCTAATCAATTCAATACTGGGATGCCTGTGTTGCCGCCCACCTATTTTTAAATATGAGTGCATGTTTTCCATGTGAATTCTCAGTCTTTGGAAATGCATGTGTATAATAACCAGTACAGGCAATGCTCACTGCATCTGATTAAGTGGCCTGTAATGCACACACACACAAAAACTTACTCCAAAATAAAAACTTATTGTCACAAGACGTTTTGTTATTATTCTTGTAACAGTTCATTTAGACCACTGTAACTTTAGAGAAAGATATCTCAACATGAGAAAGAGACTTGCTGGGTGGGGGGTGTCAAACATAGTAAATGACTCCGATTTACAACAGTGTTTCCCAGATACTTGGTTGCTCCATGGTGGACCCATGGCATAGCCATCCCAGTGCCTGGATAAGGTGCATGTCAGAAGCTTTAATTAATGAGATGACAAACCGGAAAAGTCTTAACAGTAAAACTGATGGCTTGGTGATGAAGGACTTATTGTTGGTGGGTGGCCAGCTTTCTTCACTTTCTTGTGCCAGAGTAAGATTTGCACATTCTTCTCCAACCCATCTTCCAGGTTTTACAGTACAACCCTATGGACATTTATCGGGAGGTAAGGGCCACTGAGCTTAATGGGAGTTCTTTCCAGAAAATGTGCCCAGGAATGCACCGTTAGGTTTCAAGTTTTATGCATCTTTATCACAGATTTACTTGTGTAACACTGCACAGTATTGCCATCTTTCCCCCAGTAATTAATCCCCATCTAATTTGAGGCTCCTGTACTTTGGCCCCCTCATGAGGAGAGAGGAGTCCTTGGAAAAGTCCCTGATGTTGGGAAAGATTGAAGGCAAAAGGAAAAGGGGACGGCAGATAATGAGATGGTTGGACGGTGTCATCGATGCAACCAATATGGATTTGACCAAACTCCAGGAGGCAGTGGAAGATAGGAAGGCCTGGTGAGCTCTGGTCCATGGGGTCACGAAGAGTCGGACACGACTGAACGACTGAACAACAACAATTTGAGGCATGAGAAATGGAAATTCAGTAATGCACCACTGTTGGGCACTGTAGCTCTGAATATAGACAGCTTGCATTTTTCCTTACTACCACTGAGTAACTACAGTTGTTGGCCTTCAAATGGAGCACACCGACTATTTTTGAAACCCTATTTAATTAGGACCAAGTGTTACTGACAACCCAGATTAATTTGAAAGCTGCTATTCTTTCAGGGGTATGAGGCCATAACAAACAAGTTAATGCACATTTTGAAAAACAGGAATTCCCAAAAGATTGGGAGGAAAGAACATTTTAGTTTAAAGCAAAATGTTATGGTTGAACCTATTTTCCATTTCAGGAGATTGAGACTACAAAACACCCCACTTCTTGCTCTGAACAGGGTTACAACAGATATATTTTGACCCTAAATAAGCATTACAACATAATCCTACTAATCACTCAGTTTACTTTAAAACACATAATCAGTATGGGGGGGGGATGAAATGAAAGGCAGGGTTAGATGTTGTCCCTAACAATATCTGCAGTCAGATTTGCAGCACAATCTTTTTATCTTCATTGATATAAGCATTACTAGTTCAGCCCAACATCTGCATTGCAGGCAATTTTCATTATAATTAAATGGATCAGTAAGCAGAGGCCTTTAATTTGTAGATAATCAAAGAGTGGAGTCCACTGCTTATATTTATTTGGGATAAAAGTCAAAGGTGCATAAAAGAAAGCCTATATTCTGAGTGAGGAAGATTGTTGACTTGATCTCTGCATTTCTTTATTAAGCTATACCTAGTCATAACTTGTTGCTTTAAACTACATTGGCACCTCTACTTACGAGTAATCCATTCCGAATGCATGCTCATAAGTTAATCAACTTGAAATGTAGAGCAGCCATATCTAATAAATAAATAAATAAAAACTTGGGAAAAATATAAGTAGAACAGACAGCATCTAAAATTTGTAAGGCAGCAGTTAAAATGCCAACAGTGTTCCACTCTTAAGTCAAATTGCTCATAAGCAGAGTTGCTCGTAAGCAGAGGTACCACTGCACTTTTTTCCCTTTGGGGAAAGAACTATCCATTCATATGAGGGTATGGCTTATATGAGGAAAACATGGCAATTAGTAATTTGTGGACATCATAAGTGATATTTATCAAAATTAAAAGTGAAACATTTCAAGCAAATAACATGAAGCAAAATAACTTTCTAGAATTTATAAATTCATTGGGTCATCTTAAGTTAAACGTGCATTAATGACATATCAACAAGAAAATTAATTATTAATTTTCTGTGTATTATAGGCCTATAAAACTCATACAATGATTAATAAAGTGTGCGAAATAGACTAATCTGTCTGGTTTTTATATTACACCATGTAGCAGCTAAGTCAGCTCAAGTTAAATTGTGCTTCACTACTTTTGTCTGCCTCTTTAATGCATAATAATTACCATGCCTTGTCATGTTCTTTTTAATGGTAAACACACTTTAGTGTGCATCAAATTGGAATTACATATCCCCTCCAAACTTTTTTCTTTTTTTATTATGGATCACATTCTTGATGTTTCAAGGCCTGTGTGAATAGGTGACAGATGTAATGGAGAGCGATGCATTACCTTGCTGCAGTGCAATGTTCCTCACTGCTGATTTTAAGGCTAGCACGGGATTTAAAATTTGAACAAGAGTCAGCATACAAACTAAAATCTGCATCCCTGATCATTGCAGCCTTCTCGAGCCCATCCTTCTTTTTCTAACTTGGTTTTTTCAACCTCCTTGGTACCAAAGCTAAAAATAGTTAAGATTCATTGTGCGCCTTGCAGAGTCCCCTGACCCTGCCTAGCAGGACACTAGGTACATGCCTTAAAACCTTTCTCTTCCGGACACGTCCATTTGGATGATTTTTTTTTCTTCTTTCCTGGACAAGAGATATTTAATGAATATGTCAGTGCCATCGCCATCTACCATTTCCTGCACTTTTGCTGTTTGATACCTGTTTTAATTTCTTCCTTTTCTAAAACAAATAATATTGTGTGAAATTTGTTGTTTTTTATTTATGTCAGTAAAAATTCAAAGGGTGAAACCGCTCGAGAGACTCATTCATGCCGACCAGGAAGACTTTGATATAATTGGGCTGGCATATAGTTTCCCACAATCAAATCTAAATAGAATAGTGTGAAAAATAATCTATGAAAGTGACATAGTGGACTCCCTGATCATTGCAGCCTTCTCGAGCCCATCCTTCTTTTTCTAACTTGGTTTCTTGTCAACAGCGTAGTGATGTCATGTGATACCAAAGCTAAAAATAGTTAATGATTCGTTGGTGCTCTGTGCATCACCTCCCACTAATTTAAATGACCCTAACCATAGCAGGACACTAGGTACATGCATGGTAATTCAGCTGTCAACATATAATAGATAGGCAGCTTTGTACATGTTGACACGTCCTTCTTGGTTCACTTAATTTGATGTCATGTTATTGAACACAGCATTCACTTGTTTTCCTATGTGGACAAGAGATATTTAATGAATATGTCAGTGTTGCAAGGATAGATTTTTACTAAGTTACCAGTGACTACCATTTGCAACACAAGAATTCCCTTACAGCTCTTAAGCCACAACTGTATTTGATCCTAGATTCATTAATGTCTCTCCTCTTCTGTTCCATTGATTTTTTTTTCCACAAGATGGGGTGGCCCAAAAACAAAGTGGGAGTTTCTTTTTATACAGGTGAAATTCAAAAGATTAGAATATTGTGCAAATGTTCATTCATTTCAGTAAGTAAATTCAAAGGGTGAAACTAATATATGAGATAGACTCATTACATGCAAAGCAGGATATGTCAAGCATTACTTTGATATAATTGTGATGATTAAAGGCAGATCTACTTGCTTGCATTATAGCAAGTTTAAGCAGGGAAAATCACCCCAAATTGCAACTGGTATGCATATCCATATCTCAAAATTAGCAATAGTGTGAAAAGGTTCTTGGAATAATCTAGTGGCTGAAAGTGCACCCACGGGTCTAGGATCAGCGAGCCACCCACCCCACAGAGGTGCCTCCATACCTGCAAAGGGTTCCTGAGCCTTAGTTTAAACAGTCTCTCTGGGTGGTTCAGTAGGAATCACAACCATGGGAAAGACTGCTAATGTGACAGTTGTGCAGAAAACTATCATTGACACTCTCAATAAGGAGGGAAAGCCCCAAGAGATACAGATTGCAAAAGAAGTTGAATGTTCCCAAAGTGCTGTATCAAAGTAGATTAGTAGAAAGTTATGTAGAAGGAAAAAGTGTGGAAGAAAAGGGTGCACAAGCAGCAGGGATGACCGCAGCCTGGAGAGGATTGTCAGGAAAAGGCCATTCAAAAGTGTTGGGGACTTTCACAAGGAGTGGACCGAGGCTGGAGTTAGTGCATCAAGAGCAACCACACAGAGACATATCCTAGACATGGGCTTCAAATGTCGTATTCTTGTCAAGCCACTTCTGAACACTGTTGCTCAGTGGTCCAAAGTCCTCTTTTCTGGAGAGCAATCTTTGCATCACATTTGGGAACCAACGACCCGGAGTCTGGAAGAATAATGGAGAGGCACACAATGCATGATGCTTGAAGTCCAGTGTGAAGTTTCCAGTCTGTGTTGATTTGGTGAGCCATGTCATATGCTGGTATTGATCCACTGTGCTTCATTAAATCCAGGGTCAATGCAGCTGTTTACCAGGAGAGTTTGGAGCACTTCATGCTTCCTTCTGCAGATGAGCTTTATGCGGATGCTGACTTCATTTTTCAACAGGACTTGGCACCTGTCCACAATGCTAGCTTATTTCATTTCTAGCCTATCCCTTTCCTCAAGGCAGCTTACACATACAGTACATTGAAAAAGAGGTGCAAGTCTAAAGCACTATGTTAAAACAGTGGGAAATGAAACAACCCTCACAATTAACAGTGGGGAAACACTTTTTCAAATAAAAATTGTTTTGGCCAGTCGGTTTAAGTACATCAAGCAAGTGGCCAAACTAACCCCCTCCTTAAGGTAGTACCAAGTCTATACACAGCCACGAAGAGTGCTTTTTTGTGTCTTCAAACATACTTCTGAGGATTGTGGGACAGAAGATTTTAAGGCCAATGAATTATTAATTCATAAATGGAATTATTAATTAATGCAACAATCTGTTCAGTTACTACCCCACTTTTCTCCATTTGGAAATACTCAAAGTAACTACTAGTGACAAAGCCCCAGATAGCTTCAACCCCAAGAAGTTCATTGTGTTATATAAAAATTCTTAAAGTACAACCCAAATCTCATCAGATACATATTTATCCCATGTCCTTTTAATACCATTGCCTTTCTCCTCTCTCTTCCTGGTCCAGTGAAACTGTATGCCAGAATATCAGCATAAACCAATGCTAGAATTTTTCGAGTACTGTAGTCATGTCACTCTATTGGAGAAACAACAGCAGGGCTTTTATGACAGCTTCAAGACCAGTACGTTTTCGCTTGCCTTTTTTTTTTTTTTTGCAGATTGCAGCACAGTTCTTGAGAAGCAATTCATATCCCAGGGGAAATCGGGTGTCCTCCAAAAATGCTTAGGCTTAAATAAAATTTGTTCGTTCCCAAAGGGCCCAGGGACTGCATTTTCAAGCATCCTGTTACTGCATATTGAAATCACTTGAAGTTCTATTGAGTTTAATGGGGCTTAAATATGTATGTGAATTGCCCAAGGGTACAATCTTCTGGCCACGTTCCTGAAGCAAACCCGTTGAATATACCATTTGGAGAAATGTTGTTTTTGGAGTAGTGATGCTTGAGCTGTTCATTTTGCAAGCCCTTAAACTGGGCAGGACTCTCGGGTTGCGCGCAACCTGTAGCTATCGGCGGACGGAGAGGAATTCAAAGCCACAGTTGGGTCTTATCGAAATTTCGGAGGAAAATAAGAATCCCGTGTCCTGTTCGACACGCGAGCCAAAGCACTCAACTCCTGCCCCCCCCCCCCAGCAGCTCCTTTCCGCCGCACTCGAGCCACGTCCTTGGCTCACCAAGGAGGAGAAGTTGGAGAGCGAGCCCGGGCGAGCGTCACCATGGCAACCGCGGCCCAATCACGAACCTCCTCCTCGCCATGTGACGCCGCCGGGCCGCGCTGCAGAACGGGCTGCTCCCCATCCCGGCTCGACCTTTCACCCCAAGATGGCGGCGCCCGTCGGTTCGTTGAAGTTTTGGAAACCTGGTGAGGACGGAACCTTTCCGGAGGGACGAGGGGAGGGCAGAAGCGGGGCAGTGGGGAGAAGAAGCGGAGAAAGGACGAGGATTCTGTCGGTCTTTCTCCCCCCCCCTCCCCTCGAGGCGAAGGATTTTCCCATGCCTTCGACGGAGCAGGGGGCGGGGTCCGGAGCAAGCTAAGCTCTCCCCGGTGGTGATGGTGGTGATGGTGCTGGTGGTGGCTCTTTTCAGAGGACGAGAAGTAGGGTAGCCCCTTCTTCTCTCTGGAGCCAGGGAGCTTGCTTTTGGAGCGTGCATCCTTGGCGACTCAAGTGCATGTGGAATATGGAAACGCAAAGCTCTAGGTCCTAGGATGTGAGGCGGAAAAGAGCATTTTGTACATGCTCAGGGGCATATTTGTTAGCGACCCACACATATTAATAACAGATTGGAGGAACTGAACTGGAAGGGACCCAGAGGTCTCTGAGCGTGGTCCCTTGGCAAAGCAAGAAGACCCACAGCTGAAATTTGAAAGGATTTCATATTGGAGAGGGGACTGGTTTGATTCCCATGGCTTCAGAGACTAGGACTGGGAGCAATGGTTTCAAACTACTGTCCAGGAAAAGAGATTCCATTTGAACATTAGGAAAAACTTCCTGAGGGTTAGAGCTGCTTGGCAGTGGAATACAGTGTCACAGAGGGTGGTGGAGTCTCCTTTGGAGGTTTTTAAGCAGAGGCTGGATGGCCATCTGTCCGGAATACTGTGATGGGGGTTCCTGCATGGTAGGGGGTTAGACGAGATGGCCCTTGAGGTCTCTTTCAACTCTGTGATTCTCTGATTCTAGGAAGCCTTCTTGGCAGATGGCTTCCTATTCTCTGTTTGAACGTCTTCAATGAATGAGTCCACCATACTGAGTGGTGGTGCATTCCAGGGTAGAACAGCTCCTAATGTTTAGAAAAAATGTTTTAAGCTGTAATACCATTGCAAGGAAGTATTCATGCTGATGGTGTCACTTGCCATCTGAACGGATCTGAAAGGGTACTTTAGGGAAACTGATTTGGGCTTAAATGATTTGATAGTTCAAGAGGCTGTTGCTTTGAATTTCAGTCTAAGAAACATTCACAAAGAAATCTGTTTGGCTAAGTGAGGATAAAAATAAAGCTAGACACAGTCTTCCTAAAAAATATTCTTAAATTTAGTCTTTTAGATTATTTTCTTGGAAATAAGTCATGCTAGAATCAGTAGAATTCATTTCTGTTGAAAAATAACTGGATGCACTTTAATTTTTTTCTATCAGAAGTTCTTCAGTTAAAAACACTGCTTATTCTGATTTGTGTTAATTATTAACAAGTCAATGCAACAAACTGCAGAAGGAACAAACTGCAGAAGGCTATCCTCTATACTGCATTAGTTGCACAGAAGAGTAATAATAAAATGGGATGAGTTTGTAACTTGGCAGTTTTGATGAACAGAAAGAACATGGTTTTGTGGTAATGGTCATTTGGGAATTGCAAATAAAACTTACATATGATTGAAAGGCCAAAGTCAAAATTCTCTTATCCCCTGAAATTGGATGCTGATCTCATTAGCTTATTGCTTATGAAGGAGTATGTATATTAGTTGTTGTTGAGATAGCACTGTAGGGTTTTCTGCAGTGCTAAGCAATTTGCATACTGTGTCTCTGATAGTTGCATTATGTTCTTGAGGTGACTATCCTGGCATGAAGGATAATGTGGATCTTTTTAATGTGCAGGAGTGAAATTTTATAGCCCTATTAATGTTTACTTAAATTAAACTATTGCTCATTGCTAGGCATGGAGCAAACCTTCCTATCATTTAAAGAACAATGCTTGGAACAAAAGATTCTCTTGTGAATTTCCACATAGTTACAGGTTGCTTTGGGTACAAATTAAGAGAAATGGGCTTCCAGAAAATCAAAATCATAGCCTTCAATATCATGGGGATGTCTGTATTTTGCAAATGTATTATTTTTACTGTCATTGGAACCAACTACCGTATTTATTGGCGTATAACACGCACAGGTGTATAACACGCACCCTCATTTTAAGAGGGAAATTTTAGGGGAAAAAATTAAATTTCACCCAGGGCGCGCTCTCCGGGCAAAGTTCGCCAACTCCGGGCACTGCGAGGGGGAGACAGGAAGGGGGGCGGGGGGGCAGCCATAGGGCAGGACACGGGCACAGAAGAGACAGAGGCTGAGCGAGGCCGCGGAGAGCACGAGGGAACCTCGGAGGAGGGGATGGGGGGGTCGAACCGGGTGTCCTCGCTCAGCTCCATCCATCCCTGGCCCGTTGGCAAGGCAAGGGAAGTGAGTGGGGGAGAATCTCCGCCATGAAACTTTTGTTCCCCTTCTTCCCCATCATGGGACTGGCTGGCTGGCTGTGCTTGGGGACGGGGCGAAGCAACCTCCCTCCTTCCTTTCTTCCCTCCCTCCCTCGTCCGGCCTCCCGACCCAGAACAGCCCGAGCCCAACTGAGCACACACACACACACCACCACACACCACCTCCCTGTGGCTCCCTCCAAGGCCCCGAGAAAGAAGAAAGGCGGGGATGCCCTTTGCCTGGCCGAGCCTCCCGCGGTGCGAACCCCCCCCAACACCACCGCCGCCGCCGCGCCGGCCTGAGTTCCAAACAAGGAGCGGGCGAGTGGGCAGCGCTGGTAACTACGGAAAGCGGTGGCGGCGGCGGCGGCGGCAGCTCTCCACCGCAGCCCCCTTGCGTGTAGCAGCAGAAACAGCAGCAGGAATCAGCAGGAGCCACGCACGCACCCCGCGGTCTCCCTTCCTCCTGGCTCGGCTCAGCTCGGCTCTGCTGCAGTTCCCGCCCGCCCGCGCCCCCCTCCATCCCCACCTTCCTTGATCGCTTTCCCAACCTTCTCCCTCGGCCGAGGAGGCATGGTGTGTGGAGGAGGCGAGCGCTCCTGGGAAGACGAAGCGCCGCCCGCCCGCCTTCCCTCCCCTCCTTGCTCTCCCTCCCTTCCTTGCTCGCTCTCTCACTGGCGCGCGCACACCCGGAGCCTCTGCTCAGGCAACGGAGGAGGATCGGCAGCACACTGGGGAGCATGGGGGAGCTTTTCAAGAAACCGTTCTCCTCCTCCTCCTCCTCCTCCTCCCTCCCCTCCCCAGCCCAGCCCAGCCCAGCCCGCGACAGTACTTGTTAATAATGTAAAAAACATGGCTTCTTAACATTATATCGGCGTATAACGTGCATACATGATTTGGCCCCTATTTTCAGGGGGGGGAAAGTGCGCGTTATACGCTGATAAATACGGTAATTGAGATTCTAATTCTACATATAGAAAGCTAAGTACCACTTAACTCAGTAAAATTATTTCTAAATAATTTCTAGGACTACATTGTTAATCAGGTACTAGATCTTGGTAGTTCAGCTGAAGAATCTGCAATGGCATGTATGTTTTTAGTAACTGTAGAATTGTCTTTGATGTTGTTAGCAAAGCTTAGTGTCAATACTGTTACTTGTGACTGTTTATATTTTTATTTTACAGTTGGTTTTGTACCATGTTTCCTTTTGTAATGTTTTACAAACCATGCAATTTAATTCTTTATCTTCTAGGATGAAGCCTGTTAACACTTTGTTAGTTCTGTGCAAGCATGTTTTGTAACTGAACATCATACACCCATTGGCTATGTTAGTTGTGACGTCTTCCTCCCCACCAAGGATTTTTACAGATATGAATAAATCAGGAGCAAAAATTTATGAAACATAGTTGGAGTGGGATGGAGGATGCATTTGGCTTTTGAACTGCCAAATGGATGGAGGAGTATGTATGTATGTACAGTAATATCTTGGTTTACAAGCATAATTCATATCAGAAACAAAACAATCGTATATCAAAACAGATTATGTAGCCTGCACTCTGTAATTAAAATTGTAAACCGCCCAGAGACTACTTGTAGTAGTATGGGGCGGTATATAAGCAGAACACTTTGCTTTTTGCTTTGCATTATCCCATAAGAAATAGAAACTCAGTTGATTCGTTCTGGGGCCCCATAGACTACACACTGTACACACAACATGCCAAAACTCACAAAAGTTGGCTAGAAGTCCACGTCCAAATTTGCTGCACTTGAGACTAACAAATGGGTTTTCTCTGTGTTCTAAATGTGACTATAATAAAATGCAATTTGTAGCTATATATACACTTGACTAGCTGACCCATGACTAGAAATGGGGTGAAAGGTAAGAAAAGATGTTGAAAACTAATTAAAGAAAAATATAAAGAAAAATAAAACAAACCCCTAACCTGCCTTTGTGGTTGTTGCAAGGGAAACCTCCCTTCCTCTCTCCTCCCCCTGCTTGCCTGATATGAAACATTCCAGACAGTCAGCCACAATCAAGCAAAGGGGGTGGTGGAGCATTGGCTCACATGCTATCATGTGACCTGCTACAGTGCTTGTATTGCAAGACATTGCTTGTTGATCAAGAAAAAAATTAGAATAAATGTTTGCTTGTCTTGCAAAATACTCTGAAACCAAGGTACTTGTAAACGAAGGTATCACTGTACATAGATGAAGAAAGAAGTGGGAAGTCTAGTTCAGTTCGACTAAGACTATTGTGTGAGGGGCTAAATTGTGGCTTATATCTATTTGGAATATCAACTAATGGGTTCTGAGCTATCCGTGACAGATCAGAAAAGAGACCTTGGTGTGCTGGTGAACAGCTCAATGAAGGTGTCTACGCAGTGTGTGGCAGCAGTGAAGAAGGCCAATTCCATGCTAGGAATCATCAAAAAGGGGATTGAAAATAAAACAGCCAACATTATAATGCCATTGTACAAAATGATAGTAAGGCCGCACCTGGAGTATTGTGTATAGTTCTGGTCACCATATCTAAACAAACAAACAAAAAATAGTGGAATGGGAAAAGATGCAGAAGAGAGCAACTAAAATGATTACTTGGCTGAGGCACCTCTCTTATGAAGAAAGGGTACAGCATTTGGGTCTCTTTAGTCTGGAAAAAAGTTGCCTGGGGGGATATGATTGAGATGAACAAAATTATGCAGAGCATGAGTAAAGTGGATAGAGGGACACTCTTCTCCCTCTCACAAAATACCAGAACTAGGGGACATCCACTCAAATTGAGGGTTGGGAGAGTGAGAACAGACAAAATAAAATACTTATTTACCCAGCATGTTGTTAGTCTGTAGAACTCCTTGCCACAGGATGTGGTGATGGCATCTGGCCTGGATGCCTTCAAAAGGGGATTGGACAGTTTCTTGGAGGAAAAGTCCATCACAGGTTACAAACCATGCTGGGGATGTGTAATAGGCTTAAAAATAGGGTACTCCAAGAGCCAGATGCAAGGGAGTGGTATCAGGAGACAGATATCTAGTCTTGTATGGTCCCAGAGGCATTTGGCGGGGCCACTGCAAGATACAGGAAGCTGGACTAGATGGGCCCTTGGCCTGACCCAGAATGGCTCTTCTTATATTCTTATTGGTGAGTACTCTATAACTTGCTCTGTCCTGGACTTTTCCATTTAGATGCTAAGCAATTATTCTTGTTGGTGTGTAAATTAATATCCTATGAACACTTTCAAGGAATTTTAGTAATGTGTCTCTGTGTAAAATATAGTCTTGTAGCATAGACCCCATGCAAAAAAAAATTGTGCTCCACTATCATCACCTTCTGAAGTAAAATAGTTTGTTCTGTCGAAAGATAGTGGGTGAACAATGAGCAGCATTTTCATAAAACGGGCCGGAGCCTTCCTGTCTCTCTCCTGGTAGCAAGGGCAATTTCAACACACTGTCCTGAAGGCAAATTGAAAAAGGATATAAAGGTGATCTATTCCATGAAACATAATCATATACTTTCTCCCAGACTAATAAATTTGAGACTGGTGAATAGATATTAATATTAGCCGGAACTGTAAATGATATCTTTATTTGAGGCTTTCAAGCTGGCTGATACAAATCCCACTGACAGTATAGGCCTGTGGCTATCATTCATACGCTGTATCAGATTGCAGGGTTCATAGTTAACACAGTTTTCTAAATGGACTGAGAAACCTGTGAACAGTTAAGGCATACTGTTCTGTAATAACTTGACTTCTGGGCAAATCGTCACAGTCCATATGTGACATCTTCTTTATGAAAAATACTGTGCACATGAACAAAGCATGCAGATGAAATCAAGTACTTTGCAAGGCTTTCAGAACGGTGACCTATGAAGGTTATGGACAGATTGATCATGTTGTCTTTAAAATTGATCTTTAATGTTTAGCCTGGAATGCTTAGTGGTATCTGTTTGTTTTCTCCTTATGTTGTCAGCAATTCTGTGGTCTGGCTCCTACAAAGCGAAGGTCATAGCAATGCACTGGAATTTGCAAGTTACGCATATTCATAAGGAAGTTTCCCCCTTTTGCACTTTCAGTTCCATGGTTCAGCACTTAGGAGTTGTCAATAGTTGTACTATCCTACAATAGTACTCCATTATTTACTGATAAATATTGTATTGAAATGCATATTATTATATTTTTATTTGGAATTAAACTAATTCTGAATTCAGTGAGGTGCCCTTTGTAAATATACCCTACATCTATATCCCAAGTAGGAATTACTTGGCAGTAAACCTAAATAGGATTACAGCCTTCACATCCCTATTCAATAAGTCTGTTTTGGATGGGAATCTTCTTACATATTTACTTAAAGTAAGTGCCACTGATTTCATTATGTATTTTGTAGACTTATATTCCATATTGTTAAAAAGGCTTTCTGATAGGATAACCCAAAATAACCAATGTATAATAAGATTAATAAATAATAATCATGTGTTATCAACTGGTATATTAATATTTTGTAGGTAAAATGAAAAATACACTATCACAGTAAGATTAAACAGAGGCAAACAGCAGAAATTCCCAATGGGACTCACCCCCATCCCAAATTAGTGATCATCCAGATATCAGTGCCTCAGTTAAAGTTTTTATGGACAAATGGTGGTAGAGAAATGTATTTTAACGCCTGTTTGCAACTCTGCAGTGATGGAGCCTGCCAAATGCCAGTTAGAACATAGTCCACAAATGTGAGGGCCACCACTTAAAAGAGTACAGTAGTATTTCAAGACATACCATATATACTCGAGTATAAGTCGACCCGAGTATAAGTCGGGGCCCCTAATTTAAACCCAAAAAACTGGGAACATTTATTGACTCAAGTATAAGCCCTAGGGTAGGAAATGCAGCAGGGCCTGGCAACTCCTCCTTTGTGAGCTGGGTGTATGTGTGATGTTTAAAATGACTTTTAGCCACCGAGGCAAGTGCTTGAGTTGGTGGCTAAAAGTCATTTTAAACATGGGGGGGTCATGAAAAGTGGCACACAATGTTTAAAATGACTTTTAGCCACTGACCCAAACTTGCCTTAGTGGCTTAAAAGTATTGACCCAAATATAAGCCGAGGACCACTTTTTTCAGCCCACTTTGTTCCCCTTCCTTTTTTCAGCCCACTTTGTTCCCCTTCCTTTTTTTTTTTTTTTTTAGGCCACCATGTCGGCAGGGACTCGTATCTCAGTGGTGTCTGGCCGTGGGAGGTACGCTCTGGATGGAGGGATCGGTCGGGTAAGAAGAACTAGGGTCCGGCATCTAATGCCTGTCCCCCGTTCTGATCCCCTCGTCCACCGCCATCTACCTGGGTGCCATCCCGCCAGCGCGTCCGATCTGACCTGCCTGCTGATTAACGCCAGGTCGGTGCACAATAAGACCCCGCACATCCTCGATTCTATCTTGGATGAGCACGCCGACCTGGCGTGTATCACTGAGACTTGGGTGGGCGCGGAGGGTGGGGCCTCCCTCTCTCTCCTGTGCCCACCCGGGTTTCAGGTTCAGTGGGCAGGCAGATCGGAGGGCAGGGTGGGGGTGGGGTGGCCATCGTTTTCAGGGAATCCCTTTGCGTTAGCAGGTCCGCGACGATGGTGTGTTCTGGGGTGGAATGCCTCCATCTATCTGTGGGTCAGCGAGATAAGTTTGGCATTGTGCTGGTGTACCGTGCTCCCCGCAACCCAGCGCAATCCCTACCAGAGATCGCTGAGTTCATCTCGGCTGCTTTGTTGAGATCCCCCTGCCTTTTGGTGGTTGGGGACCTCAACTTGCACGCCGAGGGGGAACTCTCTGGTGCGACTCTGGAATTCATGGAATCCATGACTTCCATGAACTTATCTCAGCATGTTTTATGCCCCACCCATAGAACCGGCCACACCCTAGACCTGGTCTTTTCCTCCATGTCGCCGGATTCGTGTCTGGGGGTTGGGGGCTTTTTGCCCCTGCCCGTGTCATGGTCGGACCACTACCTGCTAAAATTCTCCCTGTCGATCGCCCCCCCCCACCCCGCGGGGAGCGCCCTTCTTACATCTGGGCTCGCCCCCGTAGGCTCCTGGACCCTGCAAGGTTTATGGAGGCCTTCGGGGAGCTTTCTGGCGGCCTGGCAGACGATCCGGTTGACGCCCTGGTGGAAAGGTGGTATGTGGGTTCCGCCGGGGCGATAGACCGGATCACCCCTAAGCGTCTCCTACGATGTCGAGGCCGCTCCTCCCTGTGGTTCACGGAGGAGCTGCGGTCGATGAAGCAAGAACGTAGGAGACTGGAGGTCATATGGAGGGCAAACCGGACGGAAGTAAATAGGGCTGCTCTTAAACAGCTGACTGGCCGCTATCTTCGCGCGATCAGGGACGCGAGAAGATCTTATGCCTCCCTGAGAATTGGCGAGGCCTCGAGCCGCCAGGCGGAGTTATTCCGGGTGGTTCGGGACCTCTCCAATCCCAGTCAGCTGCGGCCTCCTCCTAGTGATTTCACTAGTGAGCAATTTGCAGCCCATTTTAGATCTAAAATTGAGGCCATCCAGTTGCTCTAGTCCATCCTCTGGGTCTTCCGGTGCCTCACCCCTCCGTTCTCCCCTCCTGGATGAGTTCGGGCCGGTTTCTTCTGCGGAGGCCTCCAGAGCTATGGCTCGGTGCCGGCCGGCGGCCACTCCCTTTGACCCTTGCCCAGCTTGGCTTATCAAATCTGCCGAAGGGAACATGCCAGAGTGGGTCTCTTCCATCGCCACGGCCTCCTTTCGGGAGGGTTGTTTCCCTTCCCGCTTGAAGGAGACTGTGGTAAAACCCACACTTAAGAAACCTGGCTTGGCGTCGGACAATCTTTCCAACTTTCGTCCGATCGCCATTGTTCCCTTCCTGGGCAAGGTTGTTGAGGGGGTGGCTGCTGTCCGGCTCCAGTCATACCTGGAGATAAACCATATCCTGGATCCCTTCCAGTCTGGATTCAGGCCTCTTCGCGGGACCGAGACTGCCCTGGTCGCTCTGCAGGATGACCTCCTCAGGGAGGCCGACAGGGGGAGTTCCTCCCTGCTCGTCCTCCTTGATCTCTCAGCAGCCTTTGATACCGTCGACCACGGTAACCTTCTGGCCCGGCTCGCTGAGGCGGGAATTGGTGGTCAGGCCTTGGCCTGGCTCCGTTCCTTCCTCCGCGGCCGGACTCAGCGGGTTCAGCTGGGGGATGTTTTGTCGGCTCCTTGGACTCTCCCTTGTGGGGTGCCCCAGGGGTCGGCAATCTCCCCCATGCTGTTCAATGTTTATATGAGGCCGCTGGGGGAGGTCATCAGGAAATATGGAGTTCGCTGTCATCAGTACGCTGATGACACGCAGCTCTATATCTCCTTTTCTATGTCTGCAGAGGAGGCGGTTCGCTCCCTCGATCTGTGCCTGGAGGCCGTACTGGAATGGACCAGAGATAACCGGCTCAAGCTTAATCCAGAGAAGACGGAGGTTCTGTTCTTCGGGGCGCCCTCGTCTCGGTACAATGGCCCCCTCCCTAGTCTGGGGGGTATTTCCCTCCAGCCTACAGACAGGGCCAGGAATCTGGGCGTGGTCCTGGATTCGGCCCTCTCCCTGGAAGCCCAGGTGATGGCCGTCTCCAGGGCCGCTTTTATCCATCTCCGCAGGATCGCCCAGATCCGACAGTACCTTGATGAGTCTTCCCTGAGGACAGTCGTGCAGGCCCTGGTGATCTCGAGGATCGACTATTGCAATGCCCTCTACGTGGGGTTGCCCTTGACCCTGGTCCGGAGGTTACAACGGGTGCAAAATGCGGCGGCCAGGCTGGTGGTGGGTGCTCGTAGATACGAGCACATCACCCCAGTCCTGGTCCGCCTGCATTGGCTCCCCGTTGCCTTCCGGATCAGGTTCAAGGTCCTGGTCTTGGTTTTCAAGGCTCTCCACGGCTTGGGACCAGGATACCTGGCAGAGCGCATCTCCCTGAGGGCATCCGGATCCAGACCCACGAGATCGTCGCAGGCGCGCTCATTGAGAGTGGCCACACCCAGGGAGGCGCGGAAAACGCGTACGCGGAACCGCGCCTTCTCTGTGGTGGGGCCCTCGCTCTGGAACCATCTGCCTCCTGAGCTGCGCCTGCTGGAGTCCCTGCCCGCCTTTAAGAGGGCTCTAAAGACCTTCCTCTTTAAAGAAGCATACGGTGACCCTATTATTTAGTCCCTCTTCCTATTTCCCTGGCCCTAATTGTTTGCCGCCATCTTGCCCCCCCGCTGCCCTTGCCTGGTGGCTCGGCTATTTTCATCTCCTAGCTTTTTATGTTTTTTTTTACGTTGTTAGCCGCCCAGAGTTCCCGTTGGGGAAGATGGAGCGGGATATAAGTACTTAAATAAATAAATAAATAAATAAATAAATAAAATTAGGGCTGAAAAACTAGGCTTATATTCGAGTATATACAGTAATTTAAGTTTGATTTGACCCAACACCACTTATTAGTCTTCCTGGTAGTCCATGGTATGTATAGATTTCCCCTGCAACACCATACTTCAAATAATTGATTCCCCCCCCCCCCCGTCATCTTTCTTTGCTGTCCACCTTTTGCATCTGCATATAGTAAATTGAGAATACGACACAAATGATCTTGAACTTGGTCTCCAGAGGATGTTTCCTAGTTTGATTCTGAATGCAATCCTGCTTTTGCACTTTCTTCCTCTTGTCTTCACCGGTAGTCAAGTTTAACCATTGCTCCTTTTGGCCAGTATTACAGTGTCATCTTCAGTTATTGAAATTCCATTTCAAGCAATTGATATTCTTTTCACTGATGTTCATTCCTTCAGCTGAATCTAATTCAACTTTGTGTGATATGTAGTGCATATATAGTACTTGTTCCCAGGGAAGTACATATATGTGCACCCATTATTGTGAAGACAGGGCATTGTATCAATCCACCACTTCAAGGTTATTGAATAGATAGTTTGTTAAAATGCACCCTTGTCTGACACTTTTTCCTGAGGGGAAATATTTCCCCCATGTAACATGCCCTCTAATTTTTGCCCCAACAGTGTGTGGGCCTCTTTTTTGTGCGTGTTCATGAAAACATAACCTCCCAGTTGTGGCAGGTGCACAGGGCTTTCCCCACCCCTGTGTGGAGGGAGGTGGAGGCAAGAGTGTACTTGCCTTAAAGGAAGATTTCCCCTCATGTACTTAACAGTACCTTCTTGGGGCAGAATTGAATTAAAATAATTTAATATTATCAGTTGAAGGGACTGTTTTGGATATAATTATTTTTCTTGTTCTTTTGTGTTTGTCCAAAAGTCTTGTCGTCCTATTTATAATATGCTATTTATTTGGTTATATAGGCACAGAGGGACCTGGTGTCAGCCTTTCTGAGGAAAGACAAATCGCTTCTGAAAGTTCTGGTGTTTCAGTCATCTATAACCCATATATTTCCCTTTCTATTGAACAACAGAGGCAAAAGCTGCCCGTTTTTAAGGTACATATTTCTTTTTTTATTTCACGTTGAATTATTGTGGATGCTGTTATTTCTTCTTATATTTTACTGTTTTCACCTCATGAACATGCAGTGTGGAAATTGATAATAGTAGAGAGGGCAGTTGTACGCTTTTATTATCTTTTGTCAAATATTTTAGGAACATTTAATTTAGAACCTGTGGTCATTTTGAATGTTGAGTTCAGTGAGCTTTAAGGATTACTGTGCTGAATTGTATCATATGTACTGTCAATTGTGTTAATAATGTATGATTTTATGTTCTATTATTTGTGTGCATTTTTCTATATTCTAAATCTTATGTTAAAATTTTTGAGGCATTGTGATAACTAAATACAATGCCCTCAGTCTTCAGTCATTATGCACTTTCCTCAGAGTAAATAATATTATTGAAATTAGGAATCACGGGATTAGTCGGATAAGAAGAACTAGGGTCCGGCATCTTGTGCCTGTCCCGCGTTCTGATCCCGTGATTCACCACCACGTGCCCGGGAGCCATTCCGCCAGAGCCTCCAACCTGTCCTGCCTCCTCCTCAACGCCAGGTCGGTCCACAATAAGACCGCTGTCATTTACGATACCATCACTGACAGCAGGGCCGACCTGGCTTGTATAACGGAGACCTGGGTGGGCTCAGAGGGTGGGGCCTCCCTCGCCCAGCTATGCCCTCCTGGGTTCCTGGTTCAGGGAGTGGGCAGGTTGGAGGGCCAGAAGGGGGGAGGAGTCGCCATTGTACATAGGGAATCGCTTCATGTGACCAGGGCCTCGACATTGGTGATCCCAGGACTTGAATGCCTCCACCTGTTCGTAGGACAGCGGGATAGATTTGGCATTGTACTGGGCTACCGAGCTCCCCGCAACCCAGCGCAATCCCTCCCAGAGCTCGCGGAGTTCATCGCCGCAGCGCTGTTGAAGTCCCCCCGGCTTCTGGTCGTCGGGGACTTTAACGTGCATGCTGGTGGTGAGCTCGTCGGCGCAGCTCTGGAATTCATGGAGACCATGGCATCCATGAGTCTATCCCAGCATGTTTTTTGCCCTACGCACAGGAGTGGGCACTCCCTGGATCTGGTATTTACCTCCATGTCGGGGTTTTTTAATCTGGAGGTGCGGAACATTGTTCCTACACCTGTGTCATGGTCAGATCACTACCTGTTGTCCTTTTCCCTAGCAATGGCGGCCCCTCCCCGCGGGGACCAACGGCCCCTTGTTTGGGCCCGCCCCCGAAGGCTTCTCGATCCGGCTCGGTTCCGGGAAGCCTTTGGGGAGCTTTCTGGTGGTTTGGCTGACGATTCGGCCGAAGGCCTGGCTAACCAATGGTTTGAGTCAGCTGCCGGCGCTGTCGACCGAATCGCCCCCAAGCGTCTCCTCCGGGGCAGAGCCCGCGCTTCTCCGTGGTTTACGGGGGAGTTAAAGGCGATGAAGCAGGAACGGAGGAGACTGGAGAGCATCTGGAGACAGAGCCGCACGGCGATAAATAAGACTGCCGTTGTGATCCAGACTAGGCGCTACTCGCGAGCGATCAGGGAATCCAAAAGATCTTTCCTTTCCCTGAGAATTGGTGAGGCCTCGAACCGCCAATCCTAGTCTGGCCAGGCCTCCTCCTACTGATTTCAGTAGTGAGAACTTTGCAGTCTTTTTTAGATCCAAAATAGAGGCCATCCGTGCTGGCTTTGAATCCAGTGACACTAGCCCTCCCTCGCCATCCCCAGCCCCCTCACCCCCTCGTTCTCCTCAATTGGATGAGTTTGGGCCTGTTTCCCCTTTGGAAGCCTCCAGGGCTATTGCCCATTGCCGTCCCGCGACCACCCCCTTCGACCCTTGCCCATCTTGGCTAATCAGATCTGCCGGAGGGAGCATGCCCGAGTGGGCTGCAGCCATCGCCACCGCCTCCTTTAGCGAGGGGGTATTTCCCTCTCGTTTTAAGGAGACGGTGGTCAAGCCCATTTTGAAAAAAAAACGGGATTGGCTGCGGACCAATTGGCTAATTATCGTCCGATAGCCAACGTTCCCTTCATGGGCAAGGTGATCGAGAGGGTGGCCGCGGTGCGGATTCAATCTTTTTTGGAGGAACAGCAGTGCCTTGATCCTTGCCAGTCCGGCTTCAGGCCTGGCCGGGGTACCGAAACAGCTCTGGTCGCGCTGCAAGATGACCTTATCCGGGCGGCCGACAGGGGTTGCTCTACCCTGTTGGTTCTCCTGGATCTGTCAGCGGCCTTTGATACCGTCGACCACGGTATTCTACTGGACCGGCTCCTGGAGGTGGGGATCGGGGGCACTGTTCGCAGTTGGCTCCGGTCCTTCCTTCAGGGCCGGTCCCAGTATGTGCAGCATGGGGGAGAGTTGTCGGCCCCGTGGACACTCCCGTGCGGGGTTCCGCAGGGCTCGTCTCTCTCCCCCATGCTGTTTAACATCTATGTAAGGCCGCTGGCGGGGGTCATCAGGAGATTTGGGCTGCGTTGTCATCAGTATGCTGATGACACGCAGCTCTATCTCTGTTTTTCCACCTCTGCAGTGGAAGCTGTCCGGTCCCTTGACCAGTGTCTGGAGGCGGTCATGGCCTGGACCGGGGCCAACAGGCTCAAACTCAACCCTGAGAAGACCGAGGTGATGTTCTTCGGGAGCTCCCCGTCCGGGTACGGGGGCCCCCTCCCCAGCTTGGAGGGTGTTTCCCTCCAACTGGCGGAGAGGGTTCGGAACCTGGGCGTGATCCTGGACCCGGCCTTGTCCCTGGATGCCCAGGTGGCGGCCGTGGCCAGGACCGCATTTTTTCATCTTCGCCAGATCGCCCAGATTCGCCCTTACCTAGATGGGGACTCCCTGAGAACAGTGGTGCAGGCGCTGGTGATCTCGAGGTTGGACTATTGCAACGCTCTCTACATGGGGTTGCCCTTGACTCTCCTCCGGCAATTGCAGCGGGTGCAAAATGCAGCGGCCAGACTGGTGGCGGGTGCGCGTCGCTTTGACCGCATCACCCCGGTGCTGGCCCGGCTGCATTGGCTACCCGTTGCCTCCCGGATCAGATTCAAGGTCTTGGTTTTAGTTTATAAAACCCTCCATGGCCTGGGTCCGGACTACCTGGCGGAGCGGATCCCCCAGCGGTCAACATCGGCCCGACCGGTTCGGCAGTCGCGAGCGCACTTGCTGCAGGTTCCATCCCCCCGAGAAGCCAGGCGGTCCCTTACCCGGAACTGGGCTTTCTCGGTGGCCGCTCCATCCTTATGGAACTCCTTGCCTTGCGAAGTGCGCTCTGCAGAGTCCCTGCTGGCCTTTCGTAAAGCAGTGAAGACCATCCTATTCCGCGAGGCCTTTGGTGACCTAGCTTAGCCCTCCCCCCCTTTTTTTTTTTTAAAAAAAAATCCGCCATCGATAATTTGCTGAATCTGATAGCAGTGGCGAGTTTAGAATTTAAGGGTGCGCCTCGCCTCTGCTCTTTTAATATGTTTTATTTTAACTTTTGTTGACTTGTTGGTCTCGTCTCTTATTGCTCTGTTTTGTATTTCCTATCTGTATTTGCTGAATTGTTCAGCCATGTTCGCCGCCCAGAGTTCCCGTTGGGAAGATGGGCGGGATATAAACTCAAGAATAAATAAATAAATAAATAAATAAATAAATAAATTACTAAAGCTCATATTTTAGTGGATTCAGATAGGATTGTGCTATAAGGAAATAATTTTAATCTATGATTTTCATTTACTGTACATTGTCTTAGCTTTTGTATTAAAACATGCTTTTTCCACCATTTTAAAATCACATCTGTATATCCATTATTCTTGCAGCTTAGAAACCACATCCTTTATCTGGTAGAAAACTATCAAACATTAATTATTGTTGGAGAAACAGGATGTGGGAAAAGCACTCAGATACCTCAAGTGAGTATGAAATAAATAATAATTATGTTTATTTTATGAGCTTACACTTTACCCTTCTATCAGGTCCCCAGATTACCTTCCATAATCAATGAACTGCCTAAACACATAACCTAGGGCTAACCTGGCACAGATAATATTAAATTAAGTCTGAGAAAATATATTTTGCTGTAGTTAATGGGAGAAGAGGTGAAGTCTTTAATTACTGAAAATTGCTGATAGCGAAGTGATCCAGGTGGTTGCATTTTCATTAAAGACATCCCTGTCCCTTGCTACGTCTCCCAAGGGTTCCTGATTGTGAAAGGGATTATAAGGACTTTTAGAGATACGTTGGAAATCATAGGTTCTGCCTTTTGTGGTGTAAGTTACAGAAGCACAGCCCAGCCCAGCCACTGTGTATTAGAAGAATCTAGAAAAATCACTTTAGAAACATTCCACAACTGGAGCATCACCCGTATTCAGTCTTGATCATTTTGATGCACCATTGTATCCCAAATAGGAGAGTCAGGAAAAAGAGTTACCGATAATATCCTGGCAGAAACATGTAAAGAACTCATCTTGCACATTTTCTGCTCCCAACTTATGGTCAACATTTTCTTGTGCAGCTGCGCAAATTGCACCAAGTTAAGGTATCTCCTATGGCATCATCAGTTGCATACTAAGTCATACAACTCAGTATACAGCGGATAGTGTCTATGCTGATTTCTTAACTTGGGACAATTCTCCTTCAGATATTACACTGTGCATGCTATGACAATATAACTAGAGAGTCAAAGTTGGGTCTGTTGGTGTCATGAAATGTTATTTATTTATTTATTTATTTATTTATTTATTTATTTATTTATTTATTTATTTATTTATTTATATACCCCTCCAAGGAGCCTCGTGGCGCAGTGGTTAAATGCCTGTACTGCAGGTAAAACTGTGCTCACGACCTGGGTTCAATCCCTGGTAGCAGGCTCAAGGTTCACTCAGCCTTCCATCCTTCTGAGGTCGGTAAAATGTGTACCCAGCTTGCTGGGGGGGGGGCAATGTGTAGCCTGCACACTGTAATTAAAAAATTGTAAACCGCCCAGAGACTACTTGTAGTGGTATGGGGTGGTATATAAGCAGACCACTTTGCTGTAGCTACACAGCTACTCTGGACAGTTTTCAAAGTTGAACAAATGTCAAAATACATACCATAGCCAATAGAAAACACAATAAATAAGCAATCCAGTATAATAAAGCATAAGAGCTTAACAAAACAATATACATCAAACCATCAAACCATCAAAGAGCAAGGTGGGCTGGAGACGGAGCAAGAAATAAAATAGATGACAATGAATCACTAACAGAATGAGTTAATACCCAGGGGAAGCCTTTATAAATAGCCATGTCTTCAGATGTTTCTTGAAGACCGGGAGGAAAGGAGCCAGGCAAATCTCAGGTGGAAGTTGGTTCCAAAGACAAGGGGCCACCACTGAGAAAGCCCGGTGTCTTGTCAAAGGTTTATGGCCTCCTCCAGTGACAGAACCCTCATATGCCTTACCTGAGATGATCAGAGGTTATGGGCAGTATTCTGCAGCAGGAGCCATTCTGGCAGATAGCAACGTCCTAAACCGTTTAGGACATTTTATGTCATCATTAAAACCTTGAAATCAATGCAGTAATGGATCGGCAGCCAGTGCAGTGTGGCCAGCATAGGGGTGATATGTTGATGTTTCCTTAACCCTGCAACTAGTCTGGCTGTGGAATTGGACCCTCTGGATTAATTTACAAGGCAGCCCCACATAGAGCTCACTGCAGTAATCAAATCTGGAGACTACGAGTGCATGGACCAACATAGTGAGAGCATCAGGGTCCAGAAAGGCGTGTAGGTGAGTGATCTGCCTAAGATGAAAGTGGGCGGAACAGACCACTGGGGCCACCTGGGCTTCCATGGAAAGCGTAAGGTCCAATATTATGCTCAGACTACACACCGCATCCTGCGTGGAGAGAGTCGTCTCCCCCCCCCCCAAAAAAAAACAAGAGCCGAGGGAGCTTCCCAAACCGCCAACCACTGGTGCCCCACCTAGGATGTAGAGAAGATGATGATCATGGTCTTGTTAGAACTAATTCTGCTTAAATCTGGTTAGTGGCAGTTGGGCTTTGGCATGTTGCTCATTCTCTTTTATGGAAATCAAGGAGATTAATATTAGCGATTGGATCTTGTGTAGTTAATTGAGGCAGAAGACGTTGGCCTGCTCAGCCATGCTTAGAGGAGTCCACAGAAATAAATGACAATTCAATCATGACTAACTAATTTTTCCCATTGGTTTATTTAATGACGCAACACACACACACACACACACACACACACACAATGAGTGTGATTAATTCAAATTTCAACACATTGTACTGAATATGAAGATACCGTACACACCTGTGTTCTGATGAGATATTCCCCAAAATCTTTTTTTCCTTTATGTTTCATTAATTCAGTTGTTAATGAATAATGTATACCAAAGAGTTATTATAGGAGTCTCTGGAGTCATGGTGCTATTTTTTTTCTAACTGTAGTGTACTGAATGTTATGCTTTATTAGCATTTTGTTCTAAAGCAGGGCTATCCAACTTTGAACAGCCCTCAGCCTACCTGATGCTCCCGAACATACCACATGGTTGACTGTCTGAGCTCTTAAACTTCCTCGTGGTTTTTAGGTGTGCAGGTGCGCAAACAGCAGTGGCATTGGCAGCGGCACAGGAAAGGGGCCAGGTGGGAGACCCCACTTCACCCAGAAACGGGGGGGGGGGGGCAGCAGAGGCACGGCTGCCTCTGGCTCTCTTTCCTTTGTCACCCATCCACCCGCAGCCATGACACTGGACCTGATCCTCCTCTGTGGGCTCGGGGAGGGGGGGGAAACAGGCTGGGTGGGGGGGATCCGAAGCAGGAGGACCGTGGCCACAGTCCTGCTTTGGATCTCCCCCCTCCCAACCTGTTATTTGCTCTTATGAGCCAACAGAGGAGGATCGGGCCCAGCATCATGGCCACAGGTGGGGGGACAATGAAGAAGAGAGAGCCAGAGGCAGCCGTGCCTCTGCTCTCTCTCTCTCTCTCTCCCCCACCCCCCGGTTTCTGGGCAAGGCACCTGGGTGGAGTGGGGTCTCCCACCTGGTCCCTTGTCTGTGCCGCTGCCACCGCATTTGCGAATGTGGTGGCTGGTTTTGCCCGAGGAGGGTGGGCGGGCCATTTTTTCCCTTGACCGTCCCTCCCTGTCTCCCTTCCTGGGGTGCTCCGGGTGGGCGGGCCATTTTTTTAAAAAAAGAATATGCCGCTGCTGGTGGCAGATCTGGAGGCCGGCGGAGACCTCTCGGGTTACTTCAAACAGCCCCTGCAGTCGACCAGTATCCCACGGTCAATGTGTTGAACAGCCCTGCTCTAAAGAAAAGAACATTTTACTATCTTAATGATTCATTTAATTTTTTCACATTTAGCAATATACCTTCCTTCCCCTTTATTTTAATCTTAACAGAAGCTTATGTTTTGAGCTCCAGTTTGCTTCTGTCTCCCAGAGGATTTTCTGAGTTCTGCTTACAATGCTTTGTAGTTTAAGGTTGGAGGGACAGTTTTTGCCAAAGTCCTCCCCTTCCCCTGGAGCCTCCCGTGGCTCTTTCCATCTACTGACTTATAGATGGCTTCAAAAGGAGGTGAAAATTAGCTGAGAATGTACCACCCTCCTGTTGTCAAAATGCTTCTCTTAATCAAGAGCCATTAATGGGCAAAAGAAATCTCTTTTTATACAAGGCAGAGTCTGAAATGCAACATAAGGTGGGCATGACAGAGATATTGTAACTACTCCAGTAGTAATATAACGGGGGGGGATGCATTTTTCTTTTTTCCTTTAGGCATATTTATTTTTAAATCATGACTTCAATAATAGTATCTAAAATATTATGATCTATTTCATTTGTAGAAGCAAATATAGGTTAACTACCTTAATTTGCTCCTTTGTTATTTTTCTTTTGTTGTTGTCAGGGAGAAAGGAGGAAGGTAAAAAGTACCTTTAATTAAACATTAGCTTACTAACTCTCAACATTTTCTCCTGTTTCAGTATCTGACAGAAGCTGGCTGGGCTGCAGAAGGGCGGATTGTGGGGGTAACACAACCACGTCGAGTTGCATGTGTTTCAGTAAGTACTTCTAGTGTTAAACAATTGTTTACACTAGTGAATCCAAACCTTGGGCAATTTTATCTTTCTTTTTCATTGTTAGTGTCAAGGTCATTAAGATTCATTAGTGTCAAGGTTATTGAGATTTATTATATATTTTATTTTGAATATTTTTACCCCATCTTTCTCCTTGGAAGAGGACCCAAGGTGGCTTACAGTAATGAGGGACAATGTACAGCCCAGAACATATAAAACATATTCAAGTTAAAAACAAGTAAATTAGAGAAGGAATTTTAGAACATTAAAAGGTAACAGTAGAGCTACAAAGAGCACACAAAAATAAAAGAAAAAAGAAAGTAACATGGAAAACACTGGAATCAATACAATCATATTTATTTACAGTTATATTTATTTATTTATGTAGTTTGTATGCTGCCCACTACCCAAAGATCTCTGGGAAACTTACAATCAAAATAAACAATTCAGACAATTAAAACATCAAAATTGCAATAAAATTAAAACAATTAAAACATTTAAATAAAATAAATATAATACATTAAAATACTACACTAAAATTGCCATCAGGACCCACAATAATCAGTTAAAAAACTTCTGGAACAGGAAGGTTTTACTTGGTGCCAGAATGTCATCAACGTTGGCACCAGGCAGGTCTCACTTGGGAGGGTATTCCATAATCCGGGGGCAGCTGCTGAAAAGGCCCTGTTCCTACAAGCCATCCCTTTCACCTCCTTGAGGGATGGCTTTTTCAGGAGGGCTCCCTGGTTAGATCGTGATTGCCGTGTAGGTTCATATGGAAGGAGGTGGTCCTTCAGGTATCTAGGTCCAAAGCCATTTAGGGTGTTATATGTCAAAACAAGCACCCTGAATTAGGCTCGAGTAGCAACTGGTAACCAATGAAGGTTATACAGAATTGGTTTGATGTGTTCCTTGGCGGTCCTGCCACTCACCAGATGTGCAGCACGATTCTGAACCAGTTGCAATCGCCGGACCGTCTTCAGAGCCACCGAAAGGTCCAGGGATGTCAACAGGGTCGTACTCCCCCAGTCTCTCTCTTGGCAAAGTTCATCATACAGGGCGACCAAGGCAGTCTCTGTTCCAAAACCTGACCTGAAACCAGACTGAAATGGATCCAGAAAATCCGTTTCATCCAGTAGTGCCTGGAGCTGCCCAGCCACCACCTGCTACAATGCCTTGCCTAAATAAGGGAGGTTCGCTACTGGCCAGTAGTTAACCACCAGCCCTGGGTCCAGGTTAGGTTTTTAAAGGAATGGTATATGGTAATCCACATGAAGTTATATAGTAGGAAGTCCCTCATTCCAGGAAAGCTTGCCTGAAGAGGAAGGTCTGTGCCTGCTTCCAGAAAGACAGCAGGGATGGGGCAGTCCTGGCTTCCAGAGGGAGGGAGTTCCAAAGTCTGGGAGCAGCAACAGAGAAGACCCTTTCATGTGTTCTCTTTTGAGGTGCACCTGTGAAGGTGCCTGGATGGAGAGAAAGGCCTCTCCTGACGACCTTAGCACCTGAGCCGGTTCATGCTGTGAGATTCGATCTTCGACGTAGCTTGGACCCAGGCCATTTTGTGTTTTGTAGGTTAAGGTCAGCACCTTGAACTGTGTCTGGTAAGTGATTGGTAGCCAGTGGAGCTCGCTGCCGATTCCATAGAGTCTTTCTTTTTCTTATTTTCTCCTTTGTCTTAACTAAAGAAGGCCTCCACAAATTCTCACCCATAAAGCTCTGTCTTCAGCAGTTTCTAGCAAGTCCAAAGGGAGGGGTCCTGAGATATTACCTGTGGGACAGCATTGCTGATGGAGGAAGCCACTGCCAAGAAAATCTAATTCCTTGTAACTCTGTGAAGATTCTCAGTCATCCAGGTGAGTTTGTCTAGAAGTTGAGTCATGGATACTGGACTTCTTTTTTGAGAGATAGAAACATTTTGCTGCTTACCCAAACAGCTTCATCAGTCTGAATACAGCTAGTGCAAGTCCTCCGTCTTATAGTCAGCTTTGACCTCTTGTCACCCTGGTCTGAATTAGGCTCATAAGATGAACAATGGCCTGAATAGGCTCGTTAGGGAGACAATAGTATCCATAGCCTTAAGGTGAACAATGGCCTAAGGTGCTGAAACCTATCAAGAATGAGTCGTTAGCTATGGCCTTGGTGGTAAAGGCTTTTTGATTTGTATGGGTACTTTGGAAAGCACAGCCTGATAAGTAGCAGATAGACTATGCCTGAGGCCGCCACCTCTGTTTTGGGAGGGGTTTTCAATGCTCACATGAATTGCTTCCCTTACTCCTCTCTCAAACCACCTCTCTTCTTTGTCTAACGACCCATTCTTGATAGGTTTCAGCACCTTAGACCATTGTACACTTAAGGCTATGGATACTATTGTCTCCCTAACGAGCCTATTCAGGCCATTGTTCATGGAGGACTTGCACTAGCTGTATTCAGACTGATGAAGCTGTTTGGATGAGCAGCGAAATGTTTCTATCTCTCAAAAAAGAAGTCCAGTAGCCATGACTGAACTTCCAGATAATTCCTTGTAGAAGTTCTGCTGTTAGAACCTACAGATGAAGGGCCTGCGAAAACATTACTTGGCCTTGCCATACATAGCTCAGTGGCTTAGTCATCTGGCTGTGGAGCCAGAAGTTGGGAGTTCAATTCCCCCACTGTGCCTCCTTGACAGGGGCTGGACTAGGTGATCCATAGGGTGCTTTCCAGCTCTGCAGTTCTAAGATTGTTATTGTTATATACTGCAATCAAAAAAAGGCTTGAGTGTGGTTGCAGTATGCAGTATGACTGAGTCGATGCTATGAAAGAACTATTTGGCTAGGTGTTTCAACCTGTAGCAAACAGTGAATAAATATGACTGAAGCAACAAGCTTTGGGGTTGCTTATACATTGTTGATATAGTTCTCTAACTAATTGGAAGACTAAGAAGGTTAAGCTAATCTGGTAATAAGTTTTGATAACCTGCAACTTCCTTGTTTTGCGTTGAGCACTCGGTAGCCTCTGTCGAGCAACTGGCTGTTTTTCAGTTCAGTCCATTGCTTGCACATCACAATCCTGAATGGGTGTGATTTAAGGAGTAGTTGGCACTTCTTCATCAAACAAAAACAAAATAGCACAAAACAATCTTTTTATTCATTTTATATATTTCTTTCATAATATCTGTCATTCCTCTACTTCTATCCCCATAGAGGACCCAGAGGACAACAATCAAAATGATTCAGCACTCATATTTTTAAAAATACAATTAAAAACTGCATTAAAATATGTTAATATTCAAGTCTAAATTACAAACAACAGTTTTAAAAATCTATAAATTTAATAAATACAGCATTCCTGAGGGGACCCCCCCCCAAGTATTGCTTTAAAAAAAAGCCTGGAAAGGAACATCTTTACATGATTAGAGAAGATAAGAGGAGGCCAACCTGGCTTCTCAGGGCAGTGCATACCAGAGCCTAGAAGCAGCCATTGAGAAGCCCCACTATCATTTATTTATATTTATTTATATTTGTACCTGTTAACTGCCCAACTTTCCCTTAGGAACTATGGGCAGTGTATTCTTTTATTATTTTCATTGATGATTTTTTTCTCTTTGCGTTACATTGTTATGGTTGATTAGTATTTTGTATTGTGTATTTTGCTTTTGTATTTTGTATTTTATAGTTTGTTATTGTTCTTGGGTTTTTTTTAATGTTGCCATGCCGGCAGGGACCTCAGTCCCCGTGGTGTCTGGCTGTGGGAGGTACACTATGGGCGGGGGGATTAGTCGGGTTAGAAGAACTTGGGTCCGGCATTTATTGCCAGTCCCCCGTGCTGATCCCTCCGCTCACCGCATCATAGCTGGGTGCTGGGGTTGAGTTTGAGCCTGTTAGCCCTGGTCCACTCCACGACCGTGGCTAGACAGCAGTCCAGGGTCTATACAGCCTACATTGTCCTTTTCAAATAAGCTTTGGGAGGTAGAATTGAGATAAGGGCCCCCTAAGGAGATCGCAAAAATTGAGAAGGCTTGTATAGGGTGATATCTTTTGAATAGCCTGGACCCAAGTCATGGAGGGCTTTGTAAAACAGCAATTTGAATTGGGCCTGGCAACAGATTGGCAACCAATGAAGCAAAGCAAAGTGTTCTGCTTATATACCGCCCCATACCACTACAAGTAGTCTCTGGGCGGTTTACAATTTTAATTACAGTGTGCAGGCTACACAATGAAGCTGTTGTAATAGGTGAAATAGATGCTCCCTGTAACAGTGCCAATCAGAAGTCTGGTTGCACAATTCTGAACCAGCTGAAGTTTCCTGAACACTCTTCAAAGGCAGCTCCACATTGCAGTAATCCAAACAAGATGGAATTAAGCCATTTGTCTGGCCAGATCAGACATCTCAAGAAACAGGTGCAGATTCCTAGCCATACATAAAATGAACTAGACAAGATTTAATCAAATTAGCCAGGGCAGGGTTAACCTAGTCTGTCTCATATTCACTGAATAGTATTTATTAATTAAATTAAATTCATTATTAAAGAAACTGAATAAAATATACTGCCATCAATTTTACTAAGGCAGGACAATGCAAACACGGCTCAGTACAAATTCTGCTGCTCTTGATGTTTCCATTATCAGTATACTGCAAAGTAGAGTGCTGTACTGTAGAGCTACAGGATATAAAGCTCTTCTATTTTCTGAAGAGATGTTTAGATTGACTCCTTTAGCCTTCTTGTGTTGAAACTCTAACTGTAAATCCTAGTGATTCTAAAATAAGTTCCACAATGTGAGAGATGGTTATACTGACTACAAACAGACTAGCTGAAGGCAACTGTTGAAACTCAGCCCATTTTTCTTTTGTAAACCTTTCTGAGCTTTTGTTTGTTTTTGTGTATAATCAAAGGCCAATCATTAAAGATTTATATGATCTCTGCTGTGTTTAATACCATGATATCTACCAGATTGCAGGTCGGGTAGCTGAAGAAAGGGGTGCCTTGCTGGGACATGAAGTTGGGTACTGCATACGATTTGATGATTGTACAGATCCGCAGGCTACAAAGATTAAGGTAATAGATTTGAACAAAATGCTGGTAGCTCACTAGTATTTAATTGTTTTGCATCATTTTTTCTTCAAGGGGAATACCACAGGAGTGCAAACAGAGCTTGACAGAATTATGAAAGTTTGTGGGAATGGAGAGAAGACTCCACGGTTGTTCCCTTACTTTATGAATGCTTACTCAAAAGTGAATTATATTGAGTCAGCTGGACTTCTTTCCAATTAAATGTGTAGCATTTCGCTCTTGATTCATTGTGCTGCTGATTAATTATAATTCATAGCTGCTAATAGGTGTGTGCAACTGATGTTGATTTTCAGCTTCCTCACTAATTTGGTCCTTATCTTTTCCTTATCATACCTCAGTATGACTTAATATGGCCATCTTAGTTTCCCTTTCTCACATTACCCTTCAATTTCCTTTTCATATAGCATTGCTTTTTCATATGTACATAGTCATTGAAACTTCAAGTTGCTTTGAATTGAAGACTAGATAGAAGAGGGAAGGGTTGAACCCTTAGCTGAGTAGGTTAGAATAGAATAGAGTTTGTGGAAGAGTTTTTCTGTCCCTTGAAATAAGTCTATCTGCAAGACAGGCAAAACCTAGACCATACAGAATGTAAAAAGATGACTGGTAGCCTTTAGCAAGGAATAACCAGGGTGCCTTCTATAGACTGCATGGGACCTAGCCTGCAGGAGGTGTTATTGGGTGCCATGATGAAGCCTGCAAAGGCTGGTTTAGGAATCAACATCTATCCCCGATCTACCGAAAAGAGTCAGCCTTGGTGGGAGCACCTGCCCCTGAGTAAAAGGAGGGAGAGAAAAAAATGGGAATACCTGGAACCATTAGGGGCATAGAGAGAAGAGAGGAAGA
Organism: Phrynocephalus guinanensis; assembly: GCA_037367245.1. Lineage (NCBI taxonomy): Eukaryota > Metazoa > Chordata > Lepidosauria > Squamata > Agamidae > Phrynocephalus > Phrynocephalus guinanensis. The sequence continues at coordinate 97,817,341 of CM074737.1, forward strand.
GGATGGGGGCAGAAGAACAAGACAGAAGAAGGGGCAGGAGGAGAGAAATAGAGCAGCCCTCTACTTCTGCTGCTTGCCTGACCATTCCACTCTGATCCCAGGAAATTATTGTATGTCTAGAAGTATCTCAGCTGAAGTGGTGGTTTCCAAGACCAGCCTACAGCCAAAGAACCAGAATACCTGGTACCAAGCACTGAATTTAGCAGCCCTACCACTACCACCACATCCTCGGCCGTACTAATCCATATCCAACTGAGGCCAGGAGCCGAGAGCCAGAGAGCTGGAAAGGAATAGGAGAGGGGTTGTAATCCAAGAAGGACAGTGACTTGAGCTACCCAGGTGAAGTGAACTTGGGGAAGAGCAGGGTGGTGTATTTTCCCATTCTAATGAGCTGCTAGCAAGACTCCCTGTTCTCTGCTGACAGACATTTCAAAATGAAGATTTTTTTTCCTGCTGCTTTTATCTCAGTTCAACAAAAGCCCTGGTCACTCTGCTAAACAGACAGTATAGGCTGCCGATAGTAGCTCAGAAGAGGGTCATCCCTGATCAATTAAGGAGAGATTGAAATTTTACATTCCAGCCATAGCATTTGCATGCTTACCAAGTCTAAGCAGAACAGTGATTGACCTAAAGATTTTACATTCTGGACTTCATGAAACCACGTTCTTCTGAACATGAAATATTCATTTCCCTTGCAGCTGTAGGAATTAGTATCTCTTGGTGTGGCTCCTGTAGTAATTAAAAGGTATTTCTTTCCTGTCACCTAAATACAGCATCGAAGACAGCAAGGTGTTAGTTATGAATGCAAGAGAAACAAGTGGAACTTGCTGTTGGGAGTGTGGGTTGTTTGCATTGCTTTCGTCATGCTGCTCTCCAAGATTCTTTATCCCATTTCCCAACCAAGTATTTTCTCCAACTGCCGGTGGACAGATTGTAGCCATTGACCAAGTGCTTTGACCTCATAAGGGTGTTCAATCCATCTTGAAAATTCTGCACATCTGGCTCTTGTGTGTGGGGGATTTATAGTCACCTTTGAGATTTGGAAGCAGAGAAAATGATTTACTTTTCAGTGAGAACAAGTCACAAACTGTACTTTTTGCCTCTGTGTTTCAGTTCCTGACTGATGGAATGCTGGTCAGGGAAATGATGTCTGATCCATTATTAACAAGATACAGGTAAACAGCTTGTTCATAACTTTAATTTTTTAATACATTAATGAGGTTATTCTTTTGTGTTCCAATTCATCCCTAGTTTCTTTCTGTTTTATTGCCTCCTCTTAGATTTTTGAGAGAGATTAATGATGGAAATATTAGTTTCAATGTATTATTCTGTAAAAAGGTTATGCATATTGATCACACTACATAAAGAATAAATAATATATGAAAGGTTCATGGGGTATTAACCAAGAAATTATATAGCCAGTTTATGCCAAACTTTGCAACCAGGATATTTCCATCTCCTCACCCCAGTAGCCTGTCTCAGGGCAAATATACCACATATGCTTATTAATCAGGTGACTACTTATCTGGCTGGGGCCACCCAAAAGAAGTTTGTATAACATTATTAAGTAACAAAAACAAAATAATAAAGAAAATAAAAAATCGCTTAAAATGCTGCATTGAACTGAACATCCTGAACACCTGCTAGAGAAAATGGCATTTGCTTTCCACTCCTCCGCTCTAAGTATGACAGTCCTTTTGCTAGTTAAGCCTGTCTGAGATTCCAGGACTGGAATGCCACAATTAGGAAGGCCTTTTCAAACCTCTGCCATTATTCAACAAAAATTGTCTTCATGTATACATGTGCTCATGTATGCATGTGCTTTCAGCAATATTTAGAGAAAAATAGCAGCTAGTAGTGAAAGGTTCAAAGCATCTACATTATATGCACATCCTTTTTTTGGCTACCATCCTGTCTCTCCCAGATTAAAATAAGGAAAAGTGTTTTTCAGAACATCTATGAATCTTAAAGAATAGAGTCGGATATGACTAGCATGCATGTGTGTGTGGGGGGGGGGACCTTTACCCTTTTTACTCAACTCTTACAGTGGATGGAACCTTAGGAAACTGTAGTTCCTGGTCATGCAGAGAACTGGGTTACTAGGAAGCCACTAAATAGGCTACAGAACAGAGTTGACAGAACTAAGATGAACCTAGGAAAATGGGGCTTTTTGCTGACATAGTCTTTTGCAAGTGTGGAAAAGAACAGACAGTGCTACACCTATGTCAGTGTATTCTGTGTCCCTTGACATGTATTATAGAAGGCCAAGTGCTCTTCATGTCACCATTTATTGGGCAAACATTGCCTAATACAAGCTTTCCTCTAAGGCACTGGTGGCGAACCTTCGGCACTCCAGATGTTTTAGAATACAGCTCCCAGAATTCCGAGCCTAGACTGCCAATGACAAAGGACTGTAGGAGTTGTGGTCCAAAACGTCTGGAGTGCCAAAGGTTCGCCACCATCGCTCTAAGGTGTATGCATGAGCACGTGCACATCCCATCACACACACACACCATACTGGGCTCCTCCTATCCTACACCCCCACAGTGATTGGTTTTGTTACTGAATGCAACGGAAGCTGCATAGGGGATTTCTCTCACATGTTTGTGTGAGAAAGAGCCCTGCCCAGCGGGACTGAAAACATCAGGGAACATTGGTCTGATATATTTATTAATTAAACTGTCGTGCTTCTGACAGGAACAAAGAAAGCATCCCATTTGTAAGCCCTTTATGAAATTAAAGCAAGGATAGAGACAACATGTTTGTTTTCAGCACCTCTTCCCAGTGGACAGCATCAGAATGTCAAGTGACAAGACATTGACTTCTGGTTTTAGGCGGTTGGCTGGTTTGAGGGTATTGGGGAAAATAAAAACTTTTTTGTATACGCAGTCAAAAATATTCTGAAAACCTTTTCCTGACTCAAGAGCTGAGGAGTACACATAAAATTCTTAGGTAACGCCTTGTCATCCCTTCCTTTAAATGTTAAAAATCAGTATCTTAGATTGGGAAGGAAAAAGATAACAAAAACCACACTTACTTTAAATTTGAAATATGATTTCATACATTGATAACATGATCTTGTCCATCCTATATTTTAGGAAATGTAGTTTTGAGCACTTTTTGAAAATAGTGTAATCTGAAGTGCACAGCAGTAATTAATTACTGTACCATGTTGCCAAAGTATTAATTATTGTGCCCAGACTTTCTCTCTTTACAAGATGCTGCAGCTGGCCCCCTGAATGATTTTATTTTTGCTATCAAGCCAATTAGTCTCAAAGGGGTGTCATCGCATTCAAAACAGGCAGTGTATTCTGTATTCTCAGGCATACCACCTAAATCATATATACCACCTAGAAATTGTTTTCTACCCTCCTGGATTGGGGATCAGTTCACTGGTTCTTATGAGTTCCATTAAAGAAGCTAAGCACCAGTATAGCACTTCCAGAGTTTTTTCACAGGACAGGAGTGCTCTGTTGAGGACCCTTGCAGCAATTCCAGATTAAATTCTGTGAGTCAAAAATATGGGACTTTCAAGATCATGCCATTTTTACAATAACAGTGACTATAGCTATTTGATATGTGCTAAATTGATGTTTTACTGTGGTCTTAATTTATGCATTGATTAACAGCTTTCTTTCTTTCTGCTTTGTTTCAGTGTCATCATGATAGATGAAGCCCATGAAAGGACCCTGTACACAGATATTGCCATTGGTTTGTTAAAAAAGGTTAGGTTATGATGGTACTTTGTACACCCTAGACATTGACTTGTTCCCCTCAGTAAAGAGCGGCTATGTTTTTGTAGCTCTAATTTTAAAATTCTGTTCAGATACTCTTACCAGCTACCAGGAACTTGTCATCCTGTTCCTCTGACCATATATTTTCCATGAAGGTTTATCACTACCATTTCACCAAGTGTTTAAGTTAGGCCAGTACTAAGTGTTTGCTGTACAGAAAGATAGTAGGCAGCATTAATTATAGATTAACTTCCTAGGATTAGTGTAATTTTTGAATGCAAGATCTTGATGGAAATATCAACACCTTTCATTTGTGGGCTTGTTTCAGAAAGGTACATCAGTGATGCAGGTTATTTTAAGGAGGCTGCACTTCTCCAGTTTGGTTTATACTGGATGAACGTTCTTCCTTTCTCCCAGTCAGATGTGGAAGAATAGATAATCCTTTAGGAAACTGAGAACTCAGTACAATTTTGCAATTGCCTCATAATATGAGAAGCAAGAGTTTTTCACAAATCATACAGTCATTTCTAGGACTTCATTATATAGACCACAACAGACTAATATTTGTATTTTCCTCTCTTATAACTTACAGATTCAAAAGAAACGAGGAGATCTTCGCTTGATAGTAGCATCAGCTACCCTGGATGCTGAGGTAGAATTTATAGATTTGGTTTTAACAATGTTCTTGGAGTGATTTGTTTATGAGTCAAGTCAAGATTTGTTTATGATAAATATTTGTGATAGAAGCATTTGGCAGTTATAATTCTTGTCCTACAGAATTAGGCACCATAGCCTAAACAACACATTCTACAACAGTGGTACTATCTAGTAGGAACCCACCTTGGCCTGGGCAAGCCCCACCAGAATTAATTACTCTTCCATAAAAGTCTCCAGAGGTCCTTTTGGGGAAAAAATAAATGAATTAATAAATTAATAAATAAAATATTTTTTCTGCATCTGAAAAATTAATGCTAAACTTTTCAAACGTTATTTGGACCCTTGTATACCTTCTGTTATACTGTATTCCTATTATAGGATTTTATAGGAGTTAGTCTTGTTCATGAGTTAGTTATTTTGTATTGTTTAAATTCGATTTAATATTCCTCTTCAGTTAAAAATAGAACAGTGGCCAAAATCCTGTTGCTCGGTATAAGCCAAATCTTAATTTTTGATCTATCTTTTCTTGGTAAAAAAGGTGTCCCTTTGATTTTTCAGGGCACACTGGCTTAGGACATGACTGTGTGTGTTCTGAAAAATCACACCAGGGACACCTTGGTTTCCAGGGAAGAACAGATCAAAAGTTATGATTTGGTTTATGCTGAGCAACAGGATTTTGGCCTATATCAGTACTGTGGGAAAAAATTGCAACAAAATAATAGTCTATTGTCATGCATATTGATTCAAATAATTGATAATTATTAGACTGAGTAAATTATGAAGGAAATGCAAAGTAAATCAGATCAAATTGGTTGCCAATCTATGACCAGTATTGTATCATGCTAGTAATATTAAGAAGTATGTTCACCATATTTCCTGCTGAAATTATGGTTAATATTCACCTGTATTTTGTGGCACAGATCCACCTGCACAACAGGAATGGTTTCAACATCAGTGGCAGAATGCCCCTGACCAAAGATTTCAGTGCATACAATTTGTCCACCCCAATACTGAAAAACGAATTCTTTTAGTTAGTGCCACTGATATTGAAGTCATCCCTGTTGTGCAGATGGATCTGTACAACTGAATACTGGTGAATATTCTTAAGGAGATGGGTATATTAACCCATGGTGCATACGGGAAATGCCTGGTACTTCTTAAGATCGTTGGCTTGTGTGCTGATGTGTTTTTTGGAGTAAGAAAAGACAGCTGTATATCAGTTGGTTCCCAGTGGGGTATAGTGGATAGAATGGTGGGCTAGGACTCTGGAGAACAGAGCCTGAATGCCCACTTGGCCGTGGAAGAACTCTGCAGGAGTGCAGCTGGTAAACCCAATCTGCAAATTTCTCACCTTGAATGTCCCATTAGGGTTGCTATATGTTGGTTCTGCTGTGAAGGTACATAACAACAACAGCAATCCATCAGATTAAAACAGAGGTTAAAATATTCTATTTACTTCAAAATACCATAGTTTTGCCCCACCTCCCTTCTTAAAGAAGAGCCAAGGCAGCTTGGATAATTAAAAGACAGTATTTAAAGCTAAAACACTAAGATTACAAATATATAAAAGGATCAAATACATACCACACTAAAAAACGAGTAAACAAAATATATTCAAAACAGTAAAACAGAACTCTTCATTTAACCCAGTGGTTCTCAACCTGTGGGTCCCCAGATGTTCCTGGACTGCAACTCCCAGAAATCTTGGCCAGCCCAGCTAGTGATGAAGACTTCTGGGAGTTGCAATCCAGGAACATCTGGGGACCCACAGGTTGAATGAGAACCACTGATTTAAAGCCTGCACCTAGGTAGCCGGTTTGCTACGATATCTGAAGAGAAAAGTCTTTGTCTACTTGCGGAAGGACAGCTAAAATGGAGCCTCCTATAGGAGGTAGTTCCAAAGTCTGCAAGCAGCAACAGAGAAACCTCCATATATTCTGGATACTAGTTTAGCTACTTATTTAACACAGTACCTGCATTTAGATTTTACAATGTATTGATATATACATTATTTCCTACTAACTGAATCCTTATTTTTGAAAACATTTTTGGCTGCAGTGGGTAATGATAGGTAACTCTATATCACTCCAGGACGTTTTTGGCTCAGGTTCATCCATATTAATGTATAGATTCCATGATTTGTTAAATAATGAGTAATTTGCATGTTTTGTTAAACCAAAATCAAGCTGTCAGAAATTGTACGAGCTATACGACAGAGTGGTAGTGGTAATAGTGGTAATAGTAGTAAAAAAAATCCCAAGACTAATTTCTGAGAAAATAAATAAGACACATGTTTGAATTAAGATGAACACCTAAATCCGCTAGAATCTTGGCTGAATGAAAATCCCTGCCAGTGTTGTGATCCTGGAATGCACTGGTGCAATAGTAGTCTTGTGCTATGCTTGCACGAGGATGCTATTACACTATGGTTGCAGAAGCCTGAAACAATCAAAACTGCCTCCATCATATTGACTGCTTTCTTCTTCTGGCTTTAAAAAGGCTTTACTGCTTCCACAGACAGAACTTGTGCAAAGCTAGTGCCATTGTTGGGTCTTGGCCGAAAGCCATGTGGAGCAATGCCCACCATTGACTTTCATGATTCTGCAGTTCTTTGCTTTTTTAAAAAGTAATTCACTGGTGGTGATAATTTATCCTTTATCCTAGAAATTTAGGGATTTCTTTAACCAAAATGAGACCAGCGACCCAAGCAAGGACACCAGCATGATCCTCACTGTGGAAGGGCGAACATTTCCAGTGGATGTCTTCTACATTCAGAGGTCTGTTCCTGTTTAACACTTGTAAGTGGTGGCTAGAGGAGCATGCATCTGTAATAACTGCCTGTCAGCCAAAAGCCTGGGTGGTAAGGGAGTGTAACAGACCTTAGACAGGCCTTTAAGAAAATGACTTACATGGGCTTTGGTACCAGCACGTTAAGAATGTAAACCTAAGTCTGTTTTCCAATTGAATGTGTCTTTCTCCTATTTTGTGAGCAACAGGCGCAGACTTCAGTGGAGGAGGGCTTCGGGAACCTTCCCCCGTCCCCTTCTGCACCGGCCAGCTGGAGCAGACTTCAGACGAGTGCTACGGGGACTCGGTGGAATCTTCATGCTTTTCCTCCCCTGGAATCTTAGTCCTTCCCTTCCCCCTCCACAGAAGGGATATGGGCAAACCTGGCAGCAGCTTCATGCCCTTTCTCCTCCTCCAGAGAAGGAGATGGACAGGTCCGATGGCAGAAGTGGGCTCGTTTATTTACCCCTGCACACCCACAGTGCTTGCTTTTGCACTTGTGCTGAGCAAGGAAATTGGGGGTGTCATAGGCAGATTATCATATGTTTGTGAATCATCTCCCTTTATGTTCTTGTAACCTTCCTACCATTGCATTAGATATAGTTGAGGAGCCTAAAGTAAAAGTTTGAAATTTCCTGGATGGGTACATTTGTATAGATTAGCTAATCCAAGAGTTCTGTGGCCATTTCAAAGTGAATGCTTTCTTAAGGTACAGGCTTTTATAGGTTAAAGTTTATGTCATTAAATATTTTAAGGAATGAATACATACGAGCTAATTTGTTTTCCTTACCTTGAACAATTTTGGGAAGACTTATGGCTGCAAGAGAGGTTTGCATCTTCCAGTTCCCACTTGTATTTTAAATTATTTTGAAAAAAAATGTTCTCTACTTTTGCTGAAAGTTTTATTAGAAAACCAGGAAAGCGGTTTAATTGTAACAGAGTTACAGTTTAATACTTGGCTTCCGATTTACGCCCATACAACTGGTTCATTATCACTTGATTTCTGTGGGATTGGTGCTTGGCAGCTGACTATGTAAAATGATACCATAGGAAAGCATTTTGTGTTCTTCAGGAAGTACTGTTTGTGGACCTGCATCTATGATGGGCAAATATGCAAGAATATCTGAGTATCCAGTCAATAAGTGCATAGGTTCCAGATGTGATGTAGCCCCATAGCATCTGATTTTAATTTCTGAAGGCAAAACCATATTCTTGAGTTAATACTCCCTGTGAAAGACAATGCCAAATTTAAAGTCTCTGTGGATTTTAGAAGGCTTTTTATAAGAAAATACTTCTATGCTAGTTAGGCATTACAGATCCATTGAATCAAATTTGGAGAATTCTCATATAGCTACTCAGAAGACACATTTAAATATGTACATGTATATTTTTAGCACACATACGTTAGTACGTTTTTTTAAAAAAAATCTACCCTTTAATACATTCTGAATAAACTGCTTACTGAAATTATTTTTCATTGTTCAGAAATAAGACATTGTATTCAATGTAATGTAAATAGGCTTGGAATTTGTAATAGTTTCAAAGAAGCAACAGCAATAATTGCAAATGAATTTTGAAGAACTCAGGAAAGACTGGGCAACAATAGATAATGAACTAAGCATATGATAATTCTGTGATGTATCTGAATTATTTATGAAATGCTAACTATATAGACTTTTATGTTCTAATGATAAAAGGAAGGCATGCCCTCGTGTACTTAAGGCATACACATCTCTTCCAACAGTCCTGTTCCAGATTATGTGAAATCAACTGTGGAAACAGTCATGAAAATTCATCAGACTGAAGGTGATGGGGACGTACTGGCATTTTTGACCGGACAGGTATATATAAAGCAAATGTTTGTCTTACTGATGTTGTTAATTTGATTGAAGATCATTCACTTTATTCTATATTATTTGGGTGTATTATTTTTAACAATGTTATGCTTATGTTGCTGAGAATTATGCTAAATTGGGTCAGAGCACTGTGGTTATAATTTGATTTAGGAACATACAAAGTTAGGAAAGGGGTCTTCCATCAATCCCAACTACCAGTATGATTTTGTTCCCTGCCATGTCCAATGAGATTGGTTGAATTGCCCTTCAGCTGGCGCTTCTCAATTTTTTTCCAGCTGCTCATATTTACATTAATAACATGCATGTTTCTCATTCCTTTGTGTTATTTTCTTCAGATATAATTCTTTCCACTTAGTGCTTATAGCTGTTCTAGTCTCAGGCATGTCTGAATGGGTGCTTCTGTGCTTAGACTTCAGCTTTAAATGATTAAAGCGGTGACATGATAGAGTAGGAATGCAAAGGTATGGAAGACGCCACACTCTGCTTTCTTTTCAGATCATATGAATATTTTCTGGCACCATGCATTTTTCTCTTTGTAGTACAGAATGAGGAGATTTTAACACAGGGTAATTCTCATATACAAGCAGAGTTTTGCGTATGATTTACAATTAGTGATGGGCATAAACGACTGGTCTGGCAGTTCATGCTGATTTGTTTCTTGGCCAAACAGGTGTTCTGTTTTTCAGAGCACCACCTGTTGTGCCTGGCACCCACTCAGAGGCAGCAGCCTGGCTTTCTGTACTCTTCCTCTTCTTCGCACTGTCAAATATTACCAAATTTTCCTCCCTCTTCCATTCCCCTCCCAAGATCACATTGCCTCTTGTGAAGGTACACATCCCCTCCCCTCAGTAAACGAAATCAATACATTATCCCCATATATCTATACAAATATGTTTACTCATCGACTCCTTTACTTTGATATTGCATGTTAACTTATTAATAGCAACAGTCTAGTTGCTGAGGGGCCAGTTGCCAGTGTTACAGCTTTGAAATGCCATGATAAATGTAAAGGGAATTATCAATTTGCCCTGTTTGTTTTCTTTTGGAGATGCCTGATAGTCATAATATGGAATGGGATGGAAAGGTACTATTAAAATAGTGCTGCGTAATGAGACAAAAGAAGATAATTTATAATATAATATACAATGCATGAGCTGCTTCATACGGTGTGAAGAAACAGTGATAAGGAATTATTTGTCACTCGCAGAAACAGGTTTTTCCTGCTTCTGCTGGAAGCAGTTTCCACATGATGTATGATGTCCGCACAGGTATGGAAGTCAGCAGGGAAGCTATAGTCCAAGCTGGGGGTTGGGGGGGGGGGAAATATCACTGTTTCCTCTTGTTAAAATCTTGGTGTGTGAATCGGGCTTCTGATAACTTAAGATTCAGATACTGCTTGTTGCGAAGTACTGCAACGGAATGGGGAAACATCGCTACTGTGACTGAAATCTTGTCTAATACTGTCAGTTGACTCTTTTAAAAGATATTAAACAAAATCAAAGAAAAATCTATTAAATGTCACCTGTTAGCATTCTTCAGCTACCAGCATAAAGGTCCTGAAACTAAATGTATTTTGGTCTTCCACTTGCCTTGGTGCCTCTCTAGGAGGAAGTAGAAACAGTTGTTTCAATGCTGATAGAGCAGGCGCGCATCCTGGCTCGCACAGGGATGAAGAAACATCTCCGCGTTCTTCCTATGTATGCTGGCCTGCCTGCTTCTGAACAGATGAAAGTATTTGACAGGGTGTCTCACAATGTTAGAAAGGTAAAACTATATTACATACTGTTATAAATGCAAGGCATCATGCTTGTGATTTGGCATTGGACACTGCGTACTAGCTTTCCTACCACATAGAAACCATCTTCTCTTGTGACACTTGATATACTGGGCTGTAGAGAATCTTTGGATTCCTTCCCCATGACTGCACGCTCCCTGAATCCTGCTTAACAATGACAGAGAACTTGCAATTGTTTAGATTGCTTGGAAATGCCCTCCTACGTTTCCCTTCTGCTTGGCGATAGTTTAGTTTGTTCCTAAAAATTCTGAATACTGTACAAGCAGGACTGGTTTGCTTGTGTGGGAACTGTGGTGCTGGGTGAGATCGTCCTTTCTGATTCAGTGGGGATCTCTTAACTCTACAAAATCTCTCTCTGTAAATAGTACTACCACAAATTTTGTTGGCAATGGATATGGCTTCAGAGGGGCAAACAATAGTCTCTATCGTTCAGCAAGGCCATTTCTCAATCCATTATATACTTGCTGGATTTTCTATATTTACTATACTGCACAATTGTTTATGGATCGGTCCCTCAAATGTAGTTTGTTCATGCTTTGGCTTATACGCATGCTTGCCTACTTTAGTAACTAAGCTATGGAAATGTAATGCTTGGTGGGTTATTTAAAATAGCATCTAGTTCCTCTTAGCAGATATTTATCTGAACACCTGACATTTCTAATTCTGGCTGGGAATTTTTCACAACTGTTTCTTGCATTCCTTCTAGCAAGTCGTCATCGTCTTCTCTTCTTTAATGCAGCTGCCCAGCAAAGCATTATTGCTGTTTTCTAGCTTACCTAAGTACTTTGCAGATGTTTGTATTCTTACTAGTAGAGCACATATTGGGGGAGAGAGATGTTGCTGTGCATGTAAATGTCTTACAGCATCTCAGACTTTCATTTAACCACACACAAGGGCCTAAAGAGGGTGCTTGAGAAATTGGCCATATAAGGCACCATTCTCCAACCTTATTTGTTCCAGGGATGGGAGTGTGGTGGGGAAACCCGCAAGGGGAGGGGAAGCATGCACCTTTAAACAAACAAATAAACAAACAAACAAGCTGGCTGGCTGGCTGCTTAGGCAGCTCAGGGGTTGGAGACCCCTATTATAAGGGACATGGGAGCTCTGTGATCACACTCAGCTACAGAGACCTCCACATTGTGACACTGCTGAGATGCAGTGTAGTTATATGCCTGTGTTCTGCCTACGTTTAACCCCTACATGTGAGCAGGTAAATGTCTCCATAGGATTCTAGTTCATCATCAGTGAGGACAATGAATTTAAAGCAGACTTGTTTTCTTTGGTCCTTTCAGGTGATAGTGGCTACTAATATTGCAGAAACATCCATCACAATCAACGGCATTTCATTTGTGATAGACTGTGGCTTTGTGAAGCTGCGTGCATATAACCCCAAGACAGGCATTGAATGCCTTGTGGTTGTCCCGGTATCAAAGGCATCAGCTAATCAGAGAGCAGGGCGTGCAGGCCGGAACCGCTCGGGAAAGTGCTATAGACTTTATACAGGTAAGGTTTTTTGTTCTCCATTGCTTAAAATCCTGTTAAGGTTTTGGATGCAACTAAGGTATACGATTCACAATAAGATTTCAGAGTGGAGTACACATAATGAGTTTTATTTCTCATAACAAAGTCAGTCCCATGAACCCAAAAGTATTTTATGTCCATTTTTCCTATGGCTTTTTAAGGTCTACATATAGGAGATGCTGTCTGTTTTGCTCCTCTTGCACTACAGAGATTCTCCTAATCCTCCAAAGAAGCTTTCTTGGGTTGAGGATGTCAGGGGGCTACTCAGGGAGGAAAGGCAATAGAAGTCACCTTCTGTAAGGTTTCTTCTCTTGTGCTCAGGATCCAAGGCACATTCAGTTACCTGGACTGGTTTTAGCATACATTTCAAACTTAACAATTTTGGCTCTGAAATATTTTTTGACATACTATTCATCTTTGCATTCATATGCTGTCATTAAATTGTCTTATAGATGCACTTCTTACTGCAACCAGATCAGCTGTTTTGTACATTCCAACTCATTGCTAAGCATGTATATTATGAGTTGGAATGCTTTGGCTGTGTTTGTGTGTGTGTGCATGTGTGTTCTCAAATTATCTTTATGGATTCATTTTTCAATTCCCATCTGAAAGAGATTTGTCCTTTCCACAGAGGAAGATTTTGAGAAGTTGCCGCAATCCACTATTCCTGAGATGCAGCGTACTAACCTTGCGCCAGTCATCTTACAGCTCAAGGCTTTAGGAATTGACAATGTGCTTAGGTTTCCCTTCCTCTCAGTAAGTAATGTCTAACCTTTCATATAATATTGTGTGATTTGTCAATGCTTCTATGATACGAGTTACACTGGAACAAGGATCTCAGAATCATATGATCCATCTCCTCTTTGCTCGATAGAGTAATCAAAAGATCCCTAGATTTAACTTTTTTTTCTGGAAGGCAGTCAGGAATCCCATGCCAGGCAGGTGTGTGGAGTTCCATTGAGGGCAGTAAACAGACTGACACTGCAGAGAGATACTTTCTTGTTCCAGCTCCATCACTTGGTTCATACTGTGACAGCTATGAAGTAAGAAAAGCCCTTCCCTCCACATGTGGCACAGAAAGTGACCATGCTGGTTGTGACAGGAGAGCCTGGGAATCTTACTTATTTGAAGGGCCACCCTTTGAATCCACCAGCCAGCACAGCACCTGGCTGTGTTGCCTCGTGAATGCTGGAACTTGAAGTCTAAAAGACTAATTTTTTAGAGCCTTTGATGCCAGTGCCTCAGATTATCAGAACACAAGCCCTCCTTTTTGCATGTCAACTTAAGAAACAGTATGAGGGTGACAAGGAGTGCTGCCCCCTTCCTTGCGGGTTTCCCCACCCCACTCTGCTGCATTTCTAGTCTATTATTTTGCAACCAGTAGAGGCTCAAGGAGTCTGTATTTGCTCATCTGTGGACAATGGAGAGCTGTACCCACTCCCTATGACCTCACTCCTAGGGTGTGATGGACCCACAGTTGTTGCAGAACCGCAAAATATGATAAATGGACCTCCACACCCCAAAGAGGTGCAAGAGACTTCAACCATATGTGTTCCTCCCCCACCCGCACCCCTCAAAAAAAGAGATTTGAGATGCTGAGAGGAGATCACATGAGAAATGTTATTTCTTCTTGAATTCTGTGGAAGAAAGTGTTCTTGTTCTTCCTCTCTCACTAGAAGTTCAACATCATCACCATGACTTTTAACTCTGGATGCAGCAGTTCTAGAGAATGATGTTAGGTTGCATCCAAATCAGACTCCAAAGTTTTTTGTTTTTCAGTCACTAGTCAGAATCCTGATTGTTAGGAATAGGGGAATGAATGAATGAATGAATGAATGAATAAATGAATGAATAAATGAAAAGTGCAGTGGTGTAAATTGCAATGTCAAATTGCAACTCATTATGAAGTTATAACTTGTACTGCTTGTCATATACCACCTCATGCTTTTACCTCTCATTAACTATTGTGTGATAAAGGATACAAGCTTTGATTTGTTAACTAGTGGCCATTTGCTCCTTAAGTTTTTACCACTGCATATTTTTCAACTTAAATAACGAGTAGGATTTATGACAAAAAGTTATCCTTCATGTACTTCTTTTCCTGTTTTTTTTTTAAAAAAAATCATTGGTCAGCCTTAACCATCTGTCCTTTTAATTTCTCATAGTGTGACCAAAGTATTCTAGATTTCTGGGTCTTGTGATTTATGATTTCATTTCCTTAATATTTTTTCACTGTTCCCTTCTTGTTCCAAGAAATCCTTACATCCTGCTGTGCATCAGTACTTTTACAAATAACAGTCCATGTTTGTTCATATTTGCATGGTTTAGAACTGGGGACATACATGGAAAATATTTAGGTAATTTAAATCTTGCTTACTGACATTTACTGATTTTTCCTCCAGCCCCCACCTGCTCAGTCAATGGTACAAGCTCTGGAACTACTCTATGCACTAGGAGGTAAGTTTGGTTAAGCTTTGTGAGGGTAAGGTGCTAATTTGGTCACATTCCTACATTTAAATTGTATAGCAGATATACCGTAAATCCATTAAATTGCCTTCTATTTCTTAATGAACCAACATTATGAGAATGAAAGCAAATCTGTCTTTGGTAACTACAGGTTTTTGTTGTTGTTCTCTGCGAGTTACAAAAAATGCATCCTTTGGGTGGCATTTCTATTTTTATATGGTTTAATCCAGTGTTCCCCAACCCCCGGTCCGTGGAACTTCAAATCATTTCACTGTGGCGCCTTATCAGGGCGCTGTGGGAGGGGGGTGACGTCATGGCGCCCAGTGCCGGCGCCTTTTGTCTCGGCGCGCCCGGCCTTGGGGAAATGCCTTCCGTTGCCCATCTCCATCATGGCGGCCGCCGAAGCGCTCGTTTGTTTGTGTGGAGTGGGAGGGTTGGGGGGGTTGGGTTGGGTTGATCGCGAGCGCCACGCGGGCAGCAGCACGCGCACATAAATCATAACACAACCCAACGGCGCGGGTCCTTTGCCTTCAAGCCAGGGAGCCGTCGCGTCGCTCGCTCGCGTGCGCGCGCGCCCTCTCGTTTTGACCTTCTCCCTCTCTCCGTCTCATTCCTCGCGAGAGTCCAGGTGAAGAAAACTGATGCATGCACCGCACCACACCACACCTTCCTCGGTCCAAAAGAAAGGTGTGTGTGTGTTTGTGTGTGTATATCCGCGTTTGTGTGGAGGAGGGGGAGGTGTATATCCGCGTTTGTGGCGCATGGAGGATGGGGGACTTCGAGTTGGGAGTTAGTCGGGCCGGTTCCGTTTCGGGGGTTTTTTTTCGGACATTGACAGGATAGACTTGGCGGGGTAGCGGGCTCCTGGGGGGTAATAATAATAATAAGGCTGGCTCCCACCCGCTGTGTCTCGTTTCACTCGTGGCCCTTTTTCACAAGGGCGTGTGTGTGCACCTCTGGGGCCGTTCAGTGCGTGGGCTGTTTATGAGGCGAATGTTCTGGGCAGCCCCAGAATGGTCTACTCCCGGCCCATCATTGCGAATGTGCAGGGCAGGTCAACTGTGTTGCAAGACTGGAGGCTTCTAATTTTCTCATGTTTTCTTTCCTCACGTTGCCATCCCCCCCTTTTAGCCAAGGAGAGGGGGGCGGGGAACCCCCTCCCCCTGACTTTACTTGCCCTCCCCCTTTTAGGGCCACACACACATCGCCCTCAATCACCCTCCTGGCTTGTGTGTAGGTCCATTTCTCTGAGGGATTATCATTAGGGGGGTTTGGGTTCCGCCCCTCTCTCCTCAGTAGTATGAAGGCCACCCCCTCCCCTTTTCCATTATTTTTTGGTTTTTCACCTCACACGTTCCCTCAGCCTTGGTTATTTTGGTGTCCCCCCCCCCGCCTTCTTTCCACAGACTTTTCTTATAAAAAGGGGGAGCCGTGTGGCCGTGGCAAAATAGAAATGCAAGACCCGGCTATAGGCGATACTTTTAGGGGGCACTAATTAAATTTTTTTTAAAAAAAATCATTGCAAGCTTTCGTAGACGATTACTCACTTCAGAGCAAGTGCCAAAAGTCCAAAAGGTGTGGTTTATTAGTGGCCTATAAAGGTATTGCCCATAGCCTCGTCTGCCCTTGTTGTGAATATAACGTGCTCGTTATTAAATCAAAACAAGTGGGCCAGGGAAAAATTATCAAACATTTACCGGCAATAAAAAGGTTGGGGAGCACTGGTTTAATCCATGTTCCAAGATAAACTAATTTAATATGACTATTCATAAAAAGGTAAAGGTTCCCCCTGCACATGTGTGCTAGTCATGCTCTTATCTAGGAATGGTGCTCATCTCCGTTTCCAAGCCAGAGAGCCAGTGTTGTGCAAGTCCGTGGCCATGTGTCTGGCATGCCTGAATGCATTTCTGCAGAAGCAACACTGTTTACCTTCCCGCTTTTTACAGTGGTACCTATCTGCTTGCAATTACGTGCTTTTGAACTGCTAGGTTGGCAGGAGCTGGGGTTAACAGCGGGAGCTCAGTCCGCTGCGTGGCACCCGGGATTCCAACTGCCAAGCTGCCAATTTTGCAGCTGACATTTTTCAGCATTCTAGTCCGCTGAGCCACCACACCACATTTAATGCTTGGATGATTATCCCATGTTGTGGCTTCTTAATAGCAGCTTTGGTAGAATGCTCCAGAAGATTCTACTCTATAGTAATAAGTTATGTAGCCAACTATAATTGGAGTTGTTGTAAGAGCTGTTGCAAACCATATATTGTGAAAATGTACTTTAAAAGAAGCAAAGGTGTAGTAGTAGTAGTAGTAGTAGTAGTAGTAGTAGTAGTAGTAGTAGTAGTAGTAGTAGTAGTAGTAGTAGTAGTAGTAGTAGTAAGAGGAGGAGGAGGAGGAGGGTTAGGCACCTTATGGTGATGCTATTTGTATTCCTAGTGATGCCCAGAGATAAAAATTACTAATAGGCCATGTCTGGTGTAGATTTTAGCTGGACTAATAATGTGTTTGATGCTGCTTTCTGACAAGAAGATGAAACCGGAGTTGGACTACTATTAGAACTAGAATATTTAGTTCTTTTCTTTATATAATAAACAGCAGCTTGTTCATAAGGCCTCCAAACACCATCCTAACTATTGCAAAATGGCTTGTTCCTAAATATTTTGGTAGGTTTCAGATTCTGTCTTTTCTTGTGCTTTTATCTTTCATGATGTAAATGAGCAGAAAACAGGGATAAGCTTCAACTACTATTTTAACTCTGGAAATAGCACACACACTGTCATGAACTCCTTTGGGGACAGAATCATGCTTTTGACACCTACATGATCAGTTAGATTCCAAATATTTTATAGCACAATGTTGAATCATCTGTTCAAGTTTATTTATTAGCATCAGCCATATGCTTTGCATTATTGAATAAATCTGCCATGCCCCAAATCTGTAAGAAGCAGAATTATGTAAGATCTAGTCAGTAAAATGTATGGAACCAGGAATATATGTTGCTTGTTTTTCTGCAGGACTTGACAAATACTGTCGTCTCACTGAACCTCTTGGAGTTAGGATAGCCGAGTTCCCTTTAAATCCCATGTTTGCCAAGATGCTTCTAGAATCAGGTAATGCCATATTCACAAGCTGTAATTTAGTTTTGATTTTGTTTATTTCGCACACAATTTGGAAATAATTTTTTTTTTACTGGACATATTTTTTCCTGCTTATTGATATTAGTTACTGTTTTGTTTTTGTTTTCTCTTAATAATATAGACACATTAGACCATGAGAGCTGAGAGCTGAGCTGGAATTATTGCATGTTGGGCTGTAAATCCACCCCAAAAACCTAGTTATGTCTGAAGTATACAATGAAATTGGCTTTGCAAAGACTGAGACTTAATCCTCCCTTTCCTCTCTTGTTAGAGTTTGAAAGGTCAGCAAGGACACAGTTGTGCCATGGATTGCATTTAGATGGTTATACGTTGTATTAATGTGTGCATTTGATTTTCTTGCCTACTATTTCTATCTCAGTTCCATGCATTGGCTGAAGTAGCTGTGAGGGCTATCCCAAAAGCAGTATTCAGTGCAGTGCAAGGAGTACAATTGTGATGTCCATATTGTCTCTTATTGCTGGATATGGATCTCTGTCTCTGTCATCTCTCTCTCTGTATATATAATATATTTGTTCCCAGTTTTGGAATTTCTTTTCCCCAGTCCCTTGAATTCTGAAGTGAACATGATGGTTCATATGTATTAGTAGCTTGAGAATGAACAGTCTTCCTCCTTATTTTGTTTAAATAATTTTGCAGGGAATTTTGGTTGTTCTCAGGAGATCCTGAGCATTGCAGCAATGATGCAGATCCAGAATATCTTTGTGATTCCTCCAAACCAGAAGGCACAAGCTGTAAGTGTTATTGCTATGCTTTTTGAGTCTCTTCTGGCTCTTTTACATACAGATGAGGAGAAGTGGATTTCCTGTTTTAATTTGTGTTTTGGGACACCTCAGTGACAATTGAGAAGCTTTGTATAAATACCAAGGTGACTTTATAAACAATAAATGCTATAGTTACAAAATCTGTGAGGAAGTGATCCATGTTGACTTATCAGAGTGAGACGTGTATACTGAAATTCCTTAATTAGAACCTTAATTGTAACCAGGGCAGCATGTTCTTGGTTGGGCTGCTGATCACATGATAAACAACATAATGAATCATCTTCTCCCAAGTCAACCTTGCCCCTTGACAAAGGTCAGCTGGACAGATCATTTTGTATATCTCGCCTGCATCTGAGGGGTGGCTGAACTTATATGAAGAGGCTGCTCCTATTGTGGTGCCTAGCTTGTACTCAGTCTGATCCCTTCTGTACTGTTTCTTTGTTTCATTTGCAGTTTGTTTTTGTTTTTCTCAATATTCTAGACATATTTGGCCAAGGGTGGTGAGACCTGGGCTGGAAGGATTGCACGTTGGGGCTGCTGTTGCAATGGCAAATGAAAATGTTTTTTTGTGTTCTTCATGTTCTCTGTGACTTCACATAAATCAGCTGGATTCCTGTTTGTATGAGTTTGCAGACAAGCACTTGAAAACCACAGATGCAAACAAGACCCCTGTGCTTTCTGGCAAAGTTTTGTTTGGCAAGTTGCAGGTACTTTGAGAATAACAAATGCTGAGCAGAGGGGATGCCCTTGCGGATACCATGCATAGGATGTCAGTAGGATGCTAAGGAGAAAATACTATATGGGCACTATTTTAAAAGTCCTTGCATTAAACAAATTTTTTTTTTTTTTTTTTTTTTTACAGATCAGAGAACACAGAAAATTTGCTGTAGAGGAAGGCGACCATCTTACTATGCTCAATGTCTATGAGGCCTTTGTCAAAGTAAGCAGAAAAATAATGCACAAAGGAAAATGTGATGCTACTAGTCTTGAAACCAGTTAATGTAGAATTCAGAAGACTACAACAATCCAAACTGGTAACAGTTAGACTTGGCTGTGTGTTAGAGCCTGAACGTAGTGGGTTCTGGTTCTGATGGAGCCAAGGAACATAGCAAAGCGCTATAATTCCACCCAGTCCCTGAAAGTCAGTCGGTACCATTTGTTGACTCCTGAGATTTCATAGTTGTGTCCTGTGTCTTGGAAACACAGTTCTTCTGTAGTAAGTACTATGAATGTTGCATCTTTACTAAAATATTGAAAACAAATGCTGAAATTCTCAGTCTGAGTGCACTCCTTGTGTCCTCAGCAGTCTGGTGGACTTCTGTAATATGCACTTACTTCAGTTCTATTTACTGTACATTATCTGTTGTCTAACTTAACACTCTACCTATGGAATTCCTACATCTAAAATGGTGTTATCAACTGAAATTTAGGTTTAGAATGTGGAGAAGTTGGGTAGTAATGAAGTTGTCCCAATGTTAGTCGATTTTGATACCGGAATACAAAGTCTTTTGCCATGTTATAGATACCCTTTGGCTTTGTATATCCTACTTCTGCAATATTAAGGAAACCAAAGTATGGACCAACAGCTAATGTAATGCTGACAGAACAAAGCCTCCTTGGTATACTGACATAGTATTCAGGGCTAGAAAACATCCTGGAGAGTAGACTGTGGGGACTTAGTTGCAAAAGGAGGTGTCAAATATATCCTTGTGGAAGTTTTGGAGAAGAACTACCACTTGTGCAACTGAGCTGCACTAGCCTGTGTGTGTGTGTTGTGTCGTTAGAGTCGTGACCGACTCTTCGTGACCCCATGCCCATGGAGTTTTCTTGGCAGGAATACTGGAGTGAGTAGTTTGTCAGTTCCTACTCCAGGCGCCTACAGCACCTGGTTTTCCCTGGTGGTCTCCAATCAAAGTACTAACCAGGTCCAACCCTGCTTAGCTTCCAAAATCAGGCGAGAACGGAGGTGCTTAGTCTACTGCCAGGGAAATGTATTAGTGTGAGTTTTTAAAATTAGGTTTTCAGTACAATCCCCCTATTCCTTTTTCTTTTACAGCACAATAAGAGTTCTCAGTGGTGTCAGGATCATTTTCTGAATTACAAAGGACTTGTCAGAGCCACAACTGTGAGAGAGCAACTGAAAAAACTTCTTGTCAAGTTCAAAGTACCAAAAAAATCAAGTGAAGGTATGAGCCAAGGGAAAGATGCTTGACTGCTGCTATCTGTTGATTTTTTTAAATAAAGTGAACAGAAATGCCAATGAGAGTCTCTGTGTCCTTGCACAGCACTTGTTGATTTGGTTTCCTTACTACTCAGCCCACTAGCACTTACTCATTTTAAATATTTCACTGATGAGCAGTGTAGTTTCATCAGTGTACTATAAGGAAATTTTCTCAAGTGGTAGGCACTCCTATGTAGCTTGCATCTCAACTGCTATATTCTCTTTGTGTTTGGCTACCTTATTTGTTACATATAGCCTATAAAGATAGCAATGTGGTGTCATTTTGAATACATAAATGAACACGCCCAGCTTGAGAACTGCTTGTCAAAGGAGGTGCTAGCATGAATTAATATTGTGCATACTTTACTTGCAGGTGTCATAGATCATGGGTGAATACTTAAAGGGGATAATTTGCATGTAACTACATTTATGATTATGAAAGTTCATATCTTATCTCCCATTATGTCATCAGGATGGCTTAAATAATTCAGTTTTTAAAAAATGCCTCCGGTTAACCGCATATCTTTTACCTTGTGAGACTCAAAGCAGTCACATTTCAAGAAAAATATGGGATCTTTCTTTTCACTGTTTATATTATTTATTTATTTCTTTATGGGCTTATATCCCACCCATCTTCCCAGCGGGAACTCTGGGCGGCTAACAATGTTAAAAACAGATAAAATAAGTAAAAAACCTCCGAGCAGTAAAGCAGCGGAGGACAAGATGGCGGCAAATGGAATAGGGGAGGGGAAGGAAAGAGCAAAAAAAAAAAAAAAAAAAACCTAACTAACTAATAAGGTCTCCAAAGGCCTCCTTAAAGAGGAAGGTCTTCAAGGCTTTCTAGATTTCTAGATTCCATTTAAAATTGAACATAGGCACTTCCTTCTTAGTGTTTGTTTTTGCTTCTGAGTAGAGATGGCTGGCTCAGGTGCCCACTCAGATGTAGCACCCAGATAAGGCAGGGCAGGGAAGCCGGGGGCTGACTCTTGAGTAGGTACCCTCTGGCAGAGGTGGGGCTAGCAGGCTCTGAACACAGAAATGAATCAACACAAACAGCTGAATCAGTGCCACCTTTACTTTACTGATCATCTACAATAGCTCCAGAAATTAGAAGGAATTGTATTTCAAAACTACAGGTTATGTATTTTAAAATTGGTCAGCTTTTAGTAGAAAACTAGTGGGAAGGGAAGTGCTAAGGTTTCCTTCTCATCTATCTGTTCTCTTCCATCATTCTTCATTCCTTTTCTGATTATATCCTCTGAAGCGTGCTGTTTATCTATGGTGTGATACCTAGTTTGATCATTTCTGATGCTTTCTTAAATCTCAGGAATAGAGTTCCACAGATCAGGTGACATGCGATGAACCCTGTTATATATGGTCATAGTAATGTTCAGTTGTATGTTGAACATTTAGTCATATGCTAAGCTTGATGTAAGATGAAAGAGTTATATAAGGCCAGTTGAACAACATCTTCAAATTATATTTATATTTGACTAGCCAGCTCATAAGTGTAATATGTTACTAAAAAAGAGTGAGATTTAATGTTCTTTTCCTCCCCCATAATAATATGCATTTGTTGCTCAGCAAAAATATCTGTGAAATGACTAGTTTGCATCTTAATTTTAGGTGATCCAGATCCAGTTCTAAAATGTATAGTTTCTGGGTTCTTTGCTAATGCAGCCAGATTTCACTCTACTGGCGCCTACAGGTAAATCAAGTACTGTATTCTCCTAGCAAATCCCCCAAATCAACATAGACATCATTGTCCTGGTTTAGGTTGTGGTAATAATTAGATCTCAGGCCTGGCAGTGACTGCAGAGAGGGTAGTTGTGATTATTCCACAGGCAGGGCAGAATAGAAAGCAAGAAGAAGGGAGATGGTATCTATCAAATTTGGCTTTGAGGAAGGAACCATAAGAAGATAACTGCAGTACCACTAAGAAATAGTAATTGATGCCAGACCCTCCCTTGTCATATCCATCCATCAACTGGAAGGATAGGCCTAAAAATTGTCCTTCTTTGTTTGAGATAAACAGACTCTGTGCTTTCTAGTTCCGTTGAGCTACACCAGTATCTGGAGGAACTGCAAAGAACATGCAGCTGTTCTCTAATTGTTTATGGGAATCTCCTCTCTCCTAAAAAGGTTTCCTGTGAGATGAAAAGAAGGGTATTCAAAACCCACAGGTGGAAGACCTCAACACAATTTTCAGAAGCTGTTAGTTCCTTTGAAACCTTTGCTTATCTCTGATCAATCTAGTCAGCAAGGAACAAGTGTCTTTTTAGACACAGATCTTTATTAGTTTCCATGATACTATGATTTGGCATGTCGTCAAGTTGTAACAAAGAGTGTTATAATTCCAAAATAATGTTGGTTTATTTTCAAGGACTATCCGTGATGATCATGAGCTCCATATTCACCCCACCTCAGTGCTATATGCAGAGAAACCTCCACGCTGGTAGGTTAAAAGAGTTTCTATCTGTGTATTAGTTGTGTTTGAAACTTTACATTATTCAGAAGTTTTCCATAGCAAGTAGCACATCCAAAACATTGTGGCTTCCTAATGGAGAGCGTAGGCCTTCTCTAACATAATATTCGTTCCCATGGAATGTTGTTTGAATATTTCTCTAGAACTTGTTATCCACACCCTTCATTATTGAAGATAATTTGGGGAACACAAACCAGTACTGCTGCATTTCGGTGGTGTCCTTAGTTGCCTCTGACACCTGCTGTTCACATTTTAGCAGGATTGGCCTGTGGGAGGATGGTCAGAGTGTCTTTGGGGCTAGTGAATATAAATACTTGTACAGAGTGAGTTTGTTGTGCACATCAAGAATATTACCAATATTCTGTGCAGTATTTATGCATGTGGAACTCTACCTGCAGAAGCTGCTTTGACAATCTGATGGTGGGCATGCATGTAACTGGTACCCAAGGTTCCCTCTCTAAGGTGTGTGTGTACGTGTGCACACACTTCAGCTCCTGCTACCTGTGAGGCAGGTACCTCTACCTGTGAGCCAACTTTCACATCTGTCACAACTGTTTTTGTTGTGGTCACAATGGTACCTGTGTGTGTGGAGTTTTATGCATGCACACCCATGGAAAAGAGCCCCGCATAGTGGGGACAAAAATATGAGGGGACATTGCTATTACCTGACCAGAATACTATGCATATTTCACAGTTGGTGCTCTATATAATATTGTACGTGATACTGACTTATATTTGTAAATTTGTCCCAGATAATAAATTGGTTAATGGGATGAGCTGCTGGATAACTCAGGTTCCTACTGTGCCTCCATGATCTGAGCTGGTCTCTTCCAGCTCTGCAGTTCTAACATTTTATTATCCCATATATAAACCCCAATATTATGAAATAATGTATGAAAAGTGTTGAAATACTCTTTTACTGCATGATGTTTAAAAGGCACTTGTTTGCTGTGTTTTTAGGGTCGTCTACAATGAAGTTATACAGACCTCAAAATATTACATGCGAGATGTAACAGCCATTGAATCTGCCTGGTTGCTGGAACTGGCCCCTCATTTTTATCAGCAAGGAACGGTACGGGCTCGGCATAGACTCCAAACGGTACCATTGCCGTGTTGGCAGTTCTTCTTATTCTATGTTTCCTTTTGTTTTCTGCATGTAGTTGGCTTTCAGGTAATTTGAATGAGGTGTTTGAATGAAGTATGTTTTGGATTCAATCTGACTGAAGGACTGCTTCTCCCAATATGACCCTCCTAAAATCTTGGGAGGAGACATGTGTCTTACCCATACCATCTTCAGAGGCATGTCTGGTGATGACAGTAGAGTGAACGTTTTGATGGTGGTTCCCAGGCTAAGAATGTCCTTTCCATGTAAAGGTAAATTGGAACCTCTGTTGTCCTTTCACTGCAGACAAATGCTTTTCTTTTCAGGTATCAATCAGTTTTTATTTACGGTCATTGACCAAGATGAGGACAAAATTAATATAGAATACAGTTAGAGTAAAACAATTAAGTCACATACCATAGAACACCCAAAGCCATCTGGTTTGAACCCCATAAATGTTACAGTTCCAAAAGCCATTCACAGGGTATTGGAATAGAGCAACAAAAAACAGTGAAACTAAAATTCCAGTGTTCATCCCCCATCATGATAGTGCTAAAAGTATTAGTTTAGAACTATAGGGTAGAGGCTAAAATGGAAGCAAAAATGGGAGCATTCAGAGGGCCATCTCTGGTCAGCACCCTGCGGCAAGTTATAGCTGCTGCACAGAATTTAGCCACTGCAATCGTAACTTGGGAATTCCTATCCGTAAGTAGCAGGGAAATATAAAATTCAGTAGATTTCCCCAGAAACTTTTGGAAGGATGGGTGCAAAATATCCTTACGTAAATCCTTATAAAACAGGCAGTGTAAAAGGACATGTCCTACAGTCTCCACTTCACTATAATTAGAACATAATTATAGGGATACAAACAGTCAGAGGGGGTGTACCTCGAAATCTTCCATCCAGCAG
The DNA here is from genome assembly GCA_037367245.1 of Phrynocephalus guinanensis. Classification (NCBI taxonomy): domain Eukaryota; kingdom Metazoa; phylum Chordata; class Lepidosauria; order Squamata; family Agamidae; genus Phrynocephalus; species Phrynocephalus guinanensis. The sequence continues at coordinate 97,842,789 of CM074737.1, forward strand.
CTTAGAGGGTAACACATTCAATCTTGCTAGAGTAAATGCTCTTCTATGTTTAAATTCAAATAAGAAGGAAGTGTGAAAACATTAGATCTGACAACACTAGAACTCTCCAACACTAGAACTGTTTGACATCCCAAATCCTTTGTTTGATGGCTGCTTTAGCGGTGTTATAACCCGACAATATAAGGTGTGTTGAGGAGAGATTGATTTACAGAGCCTCATTTGTCAAAAGGCACTTCTAATTCAATTGAGATGAATCCAATAAAATCAGTGAGGGATGGAAAAGAAGCTTTACCCAATGATTAAACAAACAAACCTTGGTGCATGCTCTTATGGGCACGAGGCTGGCCTCAGATAATTTTTTTGATAATTAAAATACTTGTTAAAAGGTGTGTGGGGGAGGGATAAAATATTTTAAAGTGTTTTAGTTAATGCCCTTTATTATTTTTATAAGTTGAATTGAATTTTAATTTTGTAAGTTGGTCTCATTTTTTCAGTCATATTTTGGTACCGTAAGTTCTCTTGGCTACTTGCATTCCCACAGGCTGGCCACCAACGGCACCAGTATATTTTTTTCTTTTCCGTCTTTGCTGCCGCCGCCGCTGGCACTGTTAATTTTTTCGCCCTCCAAGTCCGGCGGCGAAGAGGGCGGTTTGCTCACGGCAACGGCGAGGAGAAAGAAAGAAAAAAACTTACCGCTGCCACCGCTGTCACACTACCCAATATTTAATGGATGTTGATGGCAAAAGCTTTTGCCCTGGCAGCCCACCACCCCTGTCACTACCATTATCTTTGAATAAGATCGTTTGCTTTTATCCACAGATTTCGCTGTCTGCGGGGGTCTCGGGTCTGATCCCCCATGGATACAGCTGTCCTACTGTAGTTTAAGGGGGGGGGTTGTGCTATGATGTTGGAATTTGAGCCTTCAAGTTTCAGTTTATAAGTGTATGGTGGAGTGAAACATACCAGCACAGTAGGGAAATGTATGGCAAATAGACACCAAGTCTCCCCCTCCTTAAAGATGCGAGAAACTGTAGATACTGTAGCAGTGAATCCATTAAAGAGAGCACACTGTGGGCTGGGTTGCAGCAGCACTGACCATAGACAGCTGAAACAGCACATATTGGCTCTCTGGATACAGGGGTCCTGCTATACTTACTATGCCTTTTGAGATATAATGCTGACCCCACACTTAGGAGATCAACTGGTGGAATTACTGAATATGTTACATGAAATGGCTTGGAAGTTTGAATTCTACTTTAAAAATCTTAAACTTTGTTATTTGACATGATGGCAGCAGTTTAGGGGAAGGAGGGGACTTGCAGCATCCCTGTGTGTCGCAGAGAGGAATGCAGATGGGATCAACGTGCAATGTGTGATTTCTGAGAATGGTGTCATTTTAATGCTACTATTCAGGAGAGTTAACATTTAGGGTTTATGTCAGTAGTGAACGAAAAGGTGATCTGGAGGACTGTGGTGACATATTGGTCACAACACCTTGTGAAGAGGAAGTGGCATTAACTGATTGTAAGCTGTGTGGAATTTGAGACCAAAAACATTGTTTAATATGTGTGTCCTGCCTATCGTCACATCCTTCCTGGACTCCATTAATTAGTCATAATTGGCAGGATGCCAGCAGAGCAACAACATAAAATAGCACAGGCTTTATGGCAGTGTTTCCATTTCTTGAGTAGTTCTACTTCTCACCTTAAGATAAAAACTATAGACACATTTCAGTGAGTTTACGTGCCCAAAGATGTGGCCAAGAGTAACATTGCTCTTCTTTTTGGAGAAAACCAGATGCCAAAGCAAAAAACACAAAGTGTTCTGCTTATATACCGCCCCATATCACTTCAAGTAGTCTCTGGGCGGTTTACAGTTTAATTATGCAGGCTTCACATTGCCCCCCCCCAACCAGGTGGAACATATCTAGCAATTCTAGTAGAGTGGTTTCACTTTCTATAGTTAAAGCTACAATGCCTTTAACATTATACGGGCAAAGAACATAGTATGCAACTTAACATTTAATTAATCTTGATTTATACAAATGTTTGCTCATGTGTTCTGAATTACTCATGGTTGGTCTCATTGAAAAATGATGTTATAATTAATTACCAGAAGTCCAAACATTTCCCTAGGACCTAGGTTGTTCACTTACAGTCATACAGACAAGCTGAAATCCTGTTGGACTGAGAGGGAGAATTATTTAATGTTGGGAAATCATTGTCACCTCAGCTCTTTGGTTTCTTCAGGTAGAAGGCATTCGCTTTTTCTCAGCTGAATGGACTTCAGGATTCTAGGCATTTGGTTTACCTTCACAGTGCTTTTGTCTTCTTGTTTCATTATTATCATCTTAAGAAAATAAGAAGAGCCATGCTGGATCAGGCCAAAGGCCCATCTAGTCCAGCTTCCTGTATCTCACAGTGTCCCCACCCAATGTGTCTGAGAGCGCATGAGACTAGATATCTGTCTCCTGATATCACTCCCCTGCATCTGGCCCTTGAGGTAACCTGGTTTTAAGCCCAGAGGTTACACATCTCCATCATGGTTTATAACCTGTGATGGACTTTTTGTCCAGGAATCTGTCCAATCCCTTTTGAAAGCATCCAGGCCAGATGCCAACACTATATCGCGCTGGCAGGGATTTCCAAAGACCAAGAACATGCTGGGTACAAAAATATTTTCTTTTGTTTGTTCTCACTCTCCCAACCCTCAATTTGAGTGGACGTCCCTCTATCCATTTTACTCACGCCCTGCATTATTTTGTATGTCTCAATCATATCCCCCCTCAGGCTCCTTTTTTCCAGACTAAAGAGCCCCAAATGTTTTAGCCTTTCCTCATAAGGGAGGTCCCCCAGCCCAATAATCATTTTAGTCGCTCTCTTTCACCTTTTCCAGTTCTACTATGTATTTTTTGAGATACCGTGACCAGAATAGTACACAATACTCCAGGTGCAGCATTACTATCATTTTGTACAATGGCATTATAATATTGGCTGTTTTATTTTCAATCCCATTTTTTATAATCCCTAGCATAGAATTGTCCTTCTTCACTGCTGCCACACACTGGGTAGACACCTTCATGGAGCTGTCCACCAGCACACCAAGATATCTTTCCTGATCTGTCATGAATAGCTCATAGCCCATGAGCTTACATAAAGTTTTGATTTTTTTTTTTGCCCCAATATGCATTACTTTACATTTTCAAAGAATTCTAAAAGGTTTGTCAGGGAAGACTTACCCTTACAGAAACCATGCTGATTTTCCCTCAGCAAAGTTTGTTCTTCTATGTGATTTAAGATTTTCCCTTGGATGAGGCTTTCCACCATCTTCCCTGGGACAGATGTAAGGCTAACCAGCCTGTAGTTTCCTGGGTTCCCCCTCCTTCCAGTTGGTATCCTCCAGTCCTCCAGCACACTGGCCGTTTTAAGAGACAGGTTGCATATTACCATTAAGAGATCCACAATTCCATTTCTCAGTTCCTTAATAAGCTTTGGGTGGATGTCATCTGGACGTTTGGATCTTCAATTTATCTATTAAATCTCAAACATCATCTCTTCTAACCTGTATTTGATTTAATTCTTTAGTCAAGAGGGGCCGTTCGGGCAGCGGAATCTGCCCAAGGTCTTCTGTTGTGAAGACAGATGCAAAGAACTCATTTAATTTATCTGTAATTTCCAAGTCCTCCTTTATCTCCCCTTTCTTCTCTCACCATCTTGTTATTGTTTGTCCTTTGTCACACTTGGGCACTGCTATTAGACTGCTGGCCTATAGTGACCAGAGTCTGTTCTGAGAAGTGTGGAAACTGTGAAAGTATGTTTCCCTCTACAGTGGTCTTTCACTCTGTACTCTTTGTTTAAGAATGGAATATATCCCTGCGTTTTCCAACTGCTAAGAGAGTATCCAGTTGGATATATAAATTCCAAATGGTAGTATGAGTGCTGATCAGAAGCACTTTCTAGTATCCATCAGTCTGATGAGAGCAGAAATATTAGTGAGTGGTTTGTCTAGTTGATATATAGGAGCTTCATCATCAATTGCTGTAGTGTTGATGGTTTTTAGCATACTGGAAACATTGGCTTAGGTACCCTGTAGCCAGTTCCAAAAAAAACTGTGCAGGATATAAACAATTTTGGAAATATTTTGGTCAGATATTTCATTTGATAAGGAAACAAGCCAACATTACTGTTACATTGAATAGTCCTATAATTCATGTCGTATTTACTAAATGAATGGATAGCATTATAACAAGCTCATGTTATTTCTCTTTGTTTCTACCTAGAGGGCTTTGACACATAAGAAGTGTCTTTAACTGCACATATTATACAAATAATTATTCTATGAAACATCCAAAGCAACTGGCACTCCCCATGATATTTATAACTATCATACTTTGTACCATATAACTGTATGGGATGTAATCCAAGTTCTCCAACTAATTCTAGCAGAGTCTTTTTAGGAATCAATGTAACACAGAGTGTAGTGAAACACATTTTAGAAAAACTAGGCCTATGACTGATCCGCATGAGTTAAAATTAAAATGATTATGTTAAAAATATTTGTGTAGAGATGCAGTTATCTTTCTTTGGTTTTATCCTTTTTGTTTTGTTAGATGCTTTTAACTTATCCTAACCAGTTTCATTCCTCCCAGTTTTGATTATTATTATTTTTTATTTTGCTTCTTTTTCTGCTGCTTTACCATGGAATGTGCAATACAACACACAGGTAATAAAATATATAAATGCAACAATGAATTAAACATTAAAACAAACAAAAATGATTACAGATCTCTTTAATGTTCCAGTTCTTGGGGTTCGGTATTCTCCTTTAAGTACCTGGCAGCAAAATTTATCATAGGTTTGTAAAGAGCTCTGTTTCACATTATGAACCATACTGATTTTTGTTGTTGTTTGACAAATACTTTGGAACTTTTTCTGGAATACTCCAAAATTAAAATTTTAGCAGCTCCATACTTTTAAGTGTGATAGAAATTGTTTCTAAAAAGTTGTTTTTAAGAACAGAAGAATTAATTGTAAACTGAACTTTTTATGACTTTGTACATTTTTATGAAAAATGATGAATTTATTTCATTCCAGCATCTTTCTCTGAAGGCCAAAAGAACTAAAGTGGATGACCACTGACTCGCTGTTGCTGCTGAAATTTTCAGTTTGTGGTGATGAAATTGCTGCTGATTTGAAACCATGCAACCGTCCATCCAACAATTAATTGATTAGCAACCTGACACCCCCACCAACACACATCAACTATAAATATTGAAACACCTGCCTGCTGGGATCCTGTAGGAATTTATGCATGACCAACACATTGTAACACTGAAGTAAGGTTTGCATTATGGACATTGTATCCAACAGTCTTAATTGTCATGACTGCTCCTGTTCACTAAACTAAGCAGAAATATGAACATTCTGAAAAGAGACATGCACTAGGCAATATGGCAATATGGAATTTTGCATAGAGCTGCAGTGCACCCTTGGGGTGGAGAGGGGGAGGGGGGAAGATACCATATTCTCAGAGTGAAAAAAATGGAGCTCAGGTTCCTTTAGACCACTGTGAAAGCTGTTGGCCATCCTGGACCTACCTGCAAAAAGTGTAGGCAGATTTAGGATTACAAGCAAAGCCTGGCAATACTTTAATGGGTTGTAATTGAAAACCTTGAAACTGTGACTGTGCCTAACTGCTGTGATTACCCCAATCCTCAATTTTTCTTTGAAGCAATAGATTTCTAGTCTGTCAAGTTTAATTTCTTCTCTTTCTTGTTTTTCCCAATTCATGGTAAGGACTTGGCTTTTTTAGGTGAACCTTTTTTCATCAACTCAAGATGCTGTTAATCTATACCAAGACTATCTCTAAAATGTAAGATCTTTCAGAATGAAGTTGATAAGTCAGGATGTGTGTTCTGTTCATAAACAGGGCAGACAGTAGTTGGTACTTGCTTGCCTTTGTTCCAGAATTTTTAACAAATAAAATGAGACCAGGCTCGTACAGAAAGATCCAAATTTTGAATGTAATATATAAAAAACAAACAAACATTGTGTTGTTTCTGTGGCCTTATGAAGTGCTCCTTCAGCCTGATATTTAAAATTGTTGTCAGTGAATTAGGAGCTAAGAGGTGGCGAGCACACCAGTGAGGAGAAAAGTTAAGGGCAGGACCTTGAGGGGGGGGGGTCTTTTTTGTTATACTGAAGGCAGTTGAAGGAGGTCCTAGACGGGGAAATTGATCTGTGGCAGGACTAGTGCTGAAAACCATTTGCCATCCCTTTGGGTAGTTCTAAAACTGATTCCTGTTATATCAAATGAAAAGCCTTCCTTATCTCACTGTGCTGCTGTCAGTCCAGCAGAGAAGGGAAAGAGGCCCTGCTAAGAGGACCATTTTAGAATGTTTTCAAGGGAATTAACTCCCTTTCATGTAATGTAGGGAATTAGCCAGTTTTCAGAAAGTACTCATGAGATTTAACGTAAACAGACCCATAAAGTGGTGTTGCTTTTAGCTACATTTAATAAATGCCAAACTGTCTTTCTGTATATCCAATATATATATATATATATATATATATATATATATATATATATATATATATATATATATATATATATATATATATATATATATATATATATATATATATATATATATATATATATCACACACACACCCATCCTTTCCATTTTTGTTAAAACACTAGTAATCTTTGCAGTTGTACTCACTTGTTTTTGTCCAACGTGAACTAAATATTTGCAACATGCACTAATTAAACTGTGCATTGGCTTCTTTCCCACAAAAACTTTCTTCCCTGTGTAGGTAGTATAGTTTTTGAAGAAATGTGTATTTATTTTCAAACAACATTGAATCTACGATGATGCAGTTAGAAGGTGTGGATTTATTTGTGTTCTTACAACAATGTTTTGTTGAACGCCTTACTCTTTCACCCTCCCTTTTAAAGTGTATGTAAATTAAATATATTTTTACACAGAATAAAGGTCTTCCTTCCCCTAGGTATACATTGTTAGATCTATATTCCCATTCTGCTTTCTACAAATCTGCAGAGAGGCTTGTTCTGTTATTATGTGGTCCGTGCAATATTTTTGTTCTGTATATATATCAGCAGCTTGACAAAATGTCATTCTGGTCTTTGGAGTTCTGTCTTTTTCTCTTTCGGTATGTAAGCTCTGATGAGCCAGGGTTGTCTCCTGTTCTTGTGTACTGTGCAATGACTGGAATATTGTGGACAACCCATTATGGGAATCTGACTTACTGTTCTCTCTTTCAAAGAACTTCCCAAGTCCTTGGTACAAAGTGTGTAAGCTTTCATGTCACATTGTCATCTGTTAACAAACTTTAGGGGAAAAATAAAGTTATGGAATCAAATAATCTTGGAAATTTGTGCCAGTTAATGGAAGCTAATTAATTTTTTACCAAGGCTATATTTCAGATCTTTAAACTGTTCATTTTGAAGAATAAAGTAGGTGCAAATGTATTTGCCAGCAAACGGAGAATTTTTGTGTATTCTAGCACATAAAGCAAAATTATTTACCAAGATAATCTGAATTCTCTATAGGGAGAGATTTGTGCTTTGGATTCCGATTAATCCTGAATTCAGAATTATATTGGACTGATTTGGACAGATTCAAGAGATGTCTAAATCAAAATAGGACTCCTCTGAAGCACAGAAAGTTTGCTTTTGAACAGTTCTGAAGATTTATTAGCCATTCAAGTCCAGAGGGGAAAATTACACAACACTGTCCGTCTGAAGACATTGAAAATGCAATATAGTTATGGTTATGGAGGACTATATGCACCATCGTGTTATGTAGTTTGCACTAATAGTGAAATAAGAGAAAATTTAAAAAATGATGCATTTATTCTCTTGCATACTATCCATTTGCTTTATGGTCAAATGCAAAGGGAACACTGCTAATGAAGAATGGCATGAGATCTTACTAGCAGACAAACAACTAAACAGGGCCTTACGTTGCAGGTAACATTTGGAGGCCTCAAATTGTACTGCCAGAATAGATGTGGGTAAGCAGTTGATAATCTGGGTTTGTAGCACAGTCTTGCTGCCATCTAAGCAAGAGGATTATAATCCATGAAAGCGCACACTGGAATAAATCTGTTCAAGTTTCCCTACCTTAAAAATCTTTTGCTATACAGTGGTACCTTGACTTACGAATTTAATCTGTTTGAATGCATGCTCTTAAGTCGAACTATTCTTAAGTCAGGGTATCTATCTAAAAATTGAAAAAATAAGTTAAAAAATAAAAAAATGAAAAAAATATTTGTAAGTTGAGCAGACCAGATCTAAAATTTGTAAAGTGGCAGTTAAAATGGCAACCGTTTTCCGCTCTTAAGTCGAATTGCTCTTAAGTCGAGCTGCTCTTAATTCGGGGTACCACTGTACATTTAAATTATCTTGGATATCTCCACACAGCGATACTGAAATGGGACCATCATGCACAGCACCACATCTGCCCTGCCTTCTGTCCTCTCACATCAATCTTCCCTGAAACTTTCAGCCCCACTGGGTAGGGCTGTCTTCCTCTCGCAATTGTGCACGAGACCCCTACCTCACCCCCACCCATTGTGGTTTCCATTGCAATTGATGAAAAATTGATCACTTTGAGTGTGCAGAAGAGGAGGTGCCCAGCCCGAGCAGGGCAGTGGGATTCACATGAGCTCATGCATGAGCCTTAGAGGGAACCTTGGTCACAACTTCATTTAACTTCTTATACAGAATGGCCTGCCTGAATATAATTGGTATTTCCAACCAGAGTGGACTATTAAATCAGTGTGCTCTCTGTAAAATGTAAAGGTAACGTTTCTCCTCACACACATGCATGCTAGTTGTGTCCGACTCTAAGGGTGGTGCTCATCTTCATATTCAAGCTGAAGAGCCAGTGTTGTGAAAGTCTGTGGCCATGTGGCCGGTATGGCTCCAAGGAAACACTGCTGTCTGTAAATATTGTATTGCCAAATGGGAGGCTGCATTCAACAGGTTTAGTGTAGATAGAGCTAGAGCATCCATGATAAGAACCATTAGGCAGCCATTTCTTTAAAGTTCGATGAGGGATTCTCAAAGAATGTTTTACTTGTAGTTAGCTGAATATGAGCAGCGTGTTCCACATGATTTGGACTATCATAAAACATTGTCCCTTCTCATGTGGAACATCTTGCCTCTATTCGGTTGAACATGGGTAAAATCTTTCTTTGGACTTTGCAGCTCCACAGCCAGAAACAGACATTAGGCAGAGCCTGTAATTAGAGTGAAATACATGTTAATTGTGAAGGTGAAACAGAAAGAACAAAGATCTATGGGGCAAATAGGCATGTGGAAACTTTCCAAATCATGCCTACAAAAGAGTCTCCCTCATACCTAATCTTCATCTGAACGTCTCCCACAGGTCCATTTGAAAAATGGCATGAAAGCTGATGACATGGTGCTTGAATCTCTATCAGTGCATATTGCAGCCAAATTCTATTGTACTCCAGACACCACACTGGAAGTGCTAGCAAGGAGAAAATGACTTTCTCTTACTTTCAGATTGACAAAACAGAGGCGGCCAAGTAACATCTGACAATGTGCTACAATATTCCCCCATTTATTGCAGGGGTTACGTTTTCAACCCACCAGCGATAAAGGAATATCCACAATATGTGAATGCCTTTACCTGCATCAATCCTGGACTTGCAGGCCTGTGTATGGCCTCCTGTACTCACCCCAGGCCTGGTGCTGCCAGGAACTGGCCTCTGGTGGTCTTCCCGGGACTGTGCAGGGCCCAGAAGTGGCTTCTGGAAAACCGGAAGTGACTTCCAGGCCCTGCGCTGGGCCTCTACAGCCTTTATAGGGCCCAGAAGTGGCTTCCAGTGGACCAGAAATGAATTCCAAGCCATGCAGTGAGCCTGTACTGGCGTCTGGAGCTTGCCCTGGGCCCAGCGCTGCCCGTCCACACCTGCAGTCCCAGTTAATCTGGGATATATGAAGTGCAATGTGGCGGGGGACTACTGTACTTGTGCTGGCCTGGAAAGTTCAGTTTCTGATCCCTCTCTACAGACTCTCTACAGACTGTTCTGTGTGACCCAAAGGTTATCACTGAGTTCTTGAACTCCAGCAGAGTTGACCCATATAAACACCCACCTACCCACCCACTAAAAGTGCATTTGAGATATTTCTGTGAAAATACAACATTCCGTCTATTGTTGTAAATAAGGATGGGCACGAAATGAAAAAGCCCTGGGCTTTAAAAAAATACCCTCCCCAAGCTCCACCTGCCAGCTGATCAGTGCTAGGGTGTGTTGGGGAAAAGGTTTCCCCCCCATCCTAGCACCGTTCAGCTAGCAGGTGGGGTTTGAGGGGAGGGAAAAGCTTTTTTTTTTAAAAAGCATGGGGCTTTTAAAGAAACATTTCCCTCCCCCCAAGCCCTGCCTGCCAGCTGACTGGTGCCGGGGGGAGGGGAGGTTTTTTAAAAAACTTGTTCCCCTCCTCCAAGCCCTGCAGGATATCTGATCAGTGCTGGAGTGGGGAAAATGGGTTTTTTGGGATTTGGGTTAGGGTTAGGGTTAGCCTAACCTTGGGCTTTTTAATAAAACTTTTCCCTCCCCCAAGCCCCACCTGCCAGCTGATCTACGCTGTGGCCACTTTCCAGCCCCCCCCCCGAACCATTTCATTAGTATCAAACAAAATGGGGAAAAATGGGGGGGGGGCTGAAGGAAATGAAACAAAACATAATTTTTCTGTTTTGTGCCCATCCCGAGTTGTGAACATCCATTCTGTTCGTCTGTGCATATTCTCAGTTATCCCAGTGAGGTTATCTGGAAGTTGAGTCATGGCAAATGGACTTCTTATCTTGAGAGATTAAAATGTTTCACTACTCATCCAAGCAGCTGCATCAGTCTGAGAAAAGTTAGTGGTAAGTGCTCCAATTTATAGTTCACCTTGATTTCACATCACCCTGGTCTTAATGGGTGTGGGGAAGGGTTGCATAGGTGGGACTTTCACGCACCCCAGGCCATTATGCATCTAACAAGCCTATTCAGGACATTGTCCACCTAATGAGTCTATTCAGGCCAGCGTGATGTGAATTCAAGTTGAACTATAAATTGGAGGCCTCGCCACTAATTTTCCTCAGCCTGACAAAGCTGCTTGGATGAGTAGCGAAATGTTTCACTCTTTGAAGAAAAGAAATCCAGTTGCCATGACTCAACTTTCAAATCCATTCTGTTTGGTTGGCAGTTATAATATGAATGCTTCCTTAAGAAACAAAGGATTCACTTATTCTAACGTGAGGTTTCTGTAGTTCCACAGGTCACAAACAACTTGTTTTGTTTGTTAATTGGACATTAAAATGGAAGCATGGGGCTTGCTTTGCAAGCAAAATGTGTATTGTTGAAGGGAAGGGTCACTGGCAGGATGTTTTAACCTTCCAGTTGTCAAGTTCGTGTCTCATGTACAGCAACATTAATAGACAAACTCAATAAATATTAAAAATGGCTACTGCCTGATTTTCCTCAGAATGTCACAATGTCACAGTGGTGACATTTGAGGGACACTTTATGGGGAATAAACACTAAACCACTGGTCACTAGAAAACATTCTATTACTGCCACAGGTGGTAAAAACAAATTTTCAAAAAGATTTAAAAGAAGCCATGCCTGCCCCCTGCTCCTTCCAAAGGTAACTTAGGAACTCTGGAAATGACTCCTTTTCTCCCTTTCTTGTTTCATTTCATAACGTAAATTGTTCTAGATGGAAATTTGAGTTGAACACAAATGAGGGTTAAGATCAGTTTGTTCACCATTCAGTTGGTGTCTTTGTGGGGCCCAAAAAAGCATGAAGCTCTTACAATGTGTGGTGGTGGGGATTGGCACTTGTTACCTCGGTCTTTGGCAACGGGGAGCCCAGCCAAAGCTGGCCCAAAGGGAATTGGAAGCAGGGATGCTGACAGAGACCGCTGAGCTTGGAGGCACTCAAGTAACAAATTGAACAGTGAATATCTTAAGACGGCTCTGGTTTATTGTCCAGATCAGGTCAGCGGGAAAAAATATTGGGAGGCCGAACAAAGAGATGGGCTCCTTTAGCAGATAAATGGGCTGATCATTTCATATTGAGGAACAATCTCTAAAACATAGTTTACAGCGCAGCTGAGGGCTGAAGCATTTGCTGATGCCAAGAGCTCCAGCTTTGACCCTAGGCACGAGAGGAATTAAATGGTGCACTGTTTTTTGATGGTTAAACTCCCTGAAGAAGACACACCATTTGTTACCGGGGCTTTGATGAAGTAAAGTGCGGTTTATATGTACAAGGCCGGCCTTCAACTCATCTCAGAATGAATGGAGAGGTAAAATTGAATTTTACACTCCTGCTGCTATGATTAATGTCCGAACTGTCAGGTGCTGTTGCTCCCCACAAGGGGGCACTGTGGTCTTATCCTCCCTCTCCGAGCCTTCCTTTGCCCATTTATGCATGAAGTTGCCAAAAGAAGAGGAGTCTGCATAAATGAATAAAGGTTTGCGAGAATAAACCTGTTACAGCAATAAATTCCCTGTGCGCCCACCTCTGTAAAATCCTTTGATACGAGGCAGTACCTGACAAAGGAATAAACTTGTTAGATGAATAAAAGAGCCTATGTGTGTTAAATCATAGCTTTCAACAGCGCCGTGTAGCTACAGAGTGAGCTCTAAAGCGGAGTCCTCACAATAATTGCGTCCCATTTGGTGGAATAGGCAGGCGGTGGCATGGAGGAGGGACGGCGGTGGAATGAAACCAAAATACCACCGGAAGAGAAAGAGAGGGGTTATTACTAAATCTGAACTGAGAATATGTTCTACTGTCAGAAAATCTCATATAAATTACCATAAATATAAATGTATAGCCCAATATATATAAATCATCCAGTTAAGTCATTGTATTAATATGTTTGCAAAAATAACCCTCATCAAAATAGCTGAGCTTGAATAAGTGATAACAAGCGTCAGTAATTTATTTATTGTAACTCCTTTCCCTCTCACACCCAATTAATCCTAATAGCACCCCCGTGCAGTCTGTTAGAATGCTATAGGATTGTTCTAGAGTGTCTGAGTAAGTTACGTCGTCCAAAGTAGGAGCTTGGACTAAGGTTCCTCAAGTCAGTTCCTGTCCACAATACAATCTTGTTTCTCTTCTGCAAGTAACTGAATAAATGCACATTTTTCCCTGCTTATCTAAGGGTTTTCCTTCTGTGCTTGCTTCAGGAACTGCCCAAGATATGCTGCCTATGGTGAATGAAATGATACAAAAGCCACTGGTGTATCAGTTGCGTCAACAGATGCTAGGGTTAGCATGCTCCTGAGTATACAAATTCAGTGGCAAGTTAACTTAGGGTGTAGAGGACAAATAGCTTAGTTCTCTTAAATACTTCCAGCCTCCATTCCATGCCTGTCAGAGCCACCTCTCTATCTAATTTTATGTAGTTATTTATTTAAAATATTTTTACCCAACTGCCTTAAAAGGCAGCTTACATCATCAAAAGACAAAGCTAACAACATTGAGAACAGAGGTACTGAAAAGGATCCAATACTGTACTAAAAAAAATTAAAGCAACACCAAAACACATTCAAACCAAGTAGAGTACAATGTTCCATTTAAAACACTCAGGTGGCTAGTCGTTCAGGGAAAGCTTGCCTGAAGAGAAAGGTCTTCATCTGGTTGTGGAAGGATAGTAAAGATATGTCTGTGAAGATTCTCAGTCATCCAGGTGAGTTTATCTGGAAGTTGAGTCATGGCTACTGGACTTCTTTTTGAGAGATAGAAACGTTTCGCTGTTCATCCAAACAGACCGATGAAGCTGTTTGGATGAACAGCGAAACGTTTCTATCTCTCAAAAAGAAGTCTAGTAGCCATGACTCAACTTCCAGATAGTAAAGATGCAGCTAGCCTCCTGTGGGAAGAAGTTCCAAAGTTGGAGCAGCAACAGATGGTAGGGTTGGCTTGCCAGTCCTTCATGTGAATTGAGTGTCCCCAGTTTCTCACAGACACAAAGACAGAAGTGGGTACCTTTTTTGTCTTTCAAAGAATTCCTCCCCTTTTCAGGAGGAATATGGGGCTCCCTGGTTGTTTCTGTGAGTGTTGCTCCAGAGAGCATCATGGTCCAAAGAGCACCCACCCACCGTGCCCCTTCCTCTCACTCTTGGCCTTTCAGAAACCTAGAATTGGGTACATTGTGCCATTAAGAGCGAGACAAGGACTGAAGCACCAACAATACAGATCTTGAGTCTTCTTGCTGCACAAGAGGTGATTCAGAACTGGGAGTGGTGTTGGAATCGCTCGACTCCCAGCTGTTGTCTGCTCAGGCTCTGTGGCATCACAAGAGTCCACCCTCTTGTTTCAAGTTTCAGAATATCGGGGAAAATAGCACCGTTCAACCTTCATTTTCATTTTCCTGGTTCTATTTGGTAACTAATATTCAAAGGGACATTATTATGTAAATAGGCTAGTAGGCCTCTCCTATGCTATTTTAGTCATGTTTGTTATCATTGACCTGTTTATAGTTGTTATGAAGGAAAAGGCTGAGTTTGAAAATGACTGGTTGAAGATTCAGGGCATACTCCTGTCTGCCTTCGAGGGGTGATCCTCTGGGAATTGGTGCCCAGAAAATTAAATCTGCACACCTGTAGCCACTCCCCCTGCCCCCAACATTTCAACTTATTTGCCTGCACCATTGGTTTCATTAGCCTCCTGTTTTTGAGTTTAAAAGAAGAAGATGCAGTAGTACTACCTGGGAATCATAGTCTCACTGCCCATCACACTCTTGAGAGGGTGCCTTCCCAAAGAACTATGACTCCCAGAAAGTACTACTGCAACTTCCTAAAAGAATTAGTCAGGAATAGAAAGCTGGGCCACTGAAGCAGATGGTTCCGTAAATAACTTGAAAGCCTTTTTTGTGTGTGGTGTGTATGTAAAGCTTCCCATTGTGCAGATGTGGGTTTATGGGCTGCCAGACCCGGAATTCCTAGAGATGTGTGCAGGTACTACTTTATATTATCACATTAAAAAACAAAACTAGTGTGAGTCCATTGCCACCCACCCAACACTAAATAGCTTCTGGAGGTTGCCAGCACTATCAAAAGAAGGCAAAAAAGAAGCCAGACAGCTAGGCACTGTCTGCGTGGCACACTGAGACACCGAAACACCACAGTAAACAACAACACATTACAACAAGGAAAAAATGTTTAAGCTAAGATTAGAAATGTCTAAGATCTGAAGAAATTATAGGTAGAAGAAATGAAATAGAGAATAAAGCACAGAGGAAAGGAATTGTAAGTGAGATATATAAAATATAAAGAACACAACAAAGAACTGCTGGAGAGCTCAATGGTTTAAGTATCTGGCCACAGAGCCAGACTTTTGGAGTAGAGATGGGCACGAAATGAAAAAAAAATCGTTTCGTTATTCGTTATTTGTTTCATTATATAATGAAACGAATAATGAAAATTGTGATGAAATTGGAACGAACCAAACAGAACCACGAAAATTAGGTTCGTTACGATTCGTTTTCGTTAATGGCGACGTGCAATGAAATGAGCTGTTTTTAAATGTTAAAAAACGTCCTGAATATCTGTAAAAACCCAGCGATAATTATTTATTCTGCCTGATAATACCTACCAGGGGGGTTGGGGCCCTTAAAACATGCATTTATGTCTTTTCTCAGATCGCTGTATTTTTTTTCCCTTTAAGGGGAGTTAGGGGACATCGATCCAAAATGGCTCCCAAGTGCCTAATATTGATTTCTTAGGTATTAAAACACCCTGGACATCTGTAAAAACACAGTGATAATTATTTGAAATTATCACCTACCAGGAGGTTGCGGTCCTTAAAACATTTGTTTTTGTCTTTCTCCCCTTGCGATGTATTTTTTCTTTTCCCTTTAAGGATGACACAAAATGGATTCCAGCCACAAGATGGATGCAAGCCATGTGATGGGATCATGTAAATTCTTGGACAATTTCAACCAATAGCATGCCCAGGTTGCAGACTGGGTAGGTGTGGCAGCCACAGAGGGCATAAAAAGCTCTGGCAGCCCCCGTTGGGGGACGTCCATGCACAGAAATGCTTTAAGTCACGCAAAAAGTGGGTAAAAATGAAAAATGAAAAAACGAAATGAATTTTTTTCAAAAAATTCACAAACAATGTAAACGAACCAAAACAGACCCGCAACGAAAAATGAAAAACTGAAACATCATTTTTTCAAATCGTGCCCATCTCTAGTTTGGAGTTTGATTCCTCACTGTAGATTAGACATGTGGGAGAGGTGATCCCAAAGCAACAGAAGAAGAGAAACACCTAAATGCTGTGAGTCGGAGCAGGATGGTAATGATTCTGATTATGCTGGTTTCTCACAATGACTTGAAACTTTTTTTAACTTAAATGCCCAAAGTTGTGTCTCTCTTACTGTTCTATCCTGGATGTGTTTTGGATAGGTTGTGGCACTTTCCTTACAATGAAACAAAGTTTAGTTCTTCCTTAAATATTGTCCAGCCTGTCTGCCACCCATCTGCATTGTTTACATATCAGAGAACTTCCCAGTTGAGGAAGAAGAAAACAAGCTCTTAGGTTTGGAGTCCTTTTTTGGTTTTCTTTCATTTATTGTACCTCCCAAACCCAAGATGAGGACAGACCGCATAAAATAAATCTTCTTAATTTGTGGATCAAGGAAGGGCTCCATTCATGTTGGCTAGATGAAGATAAGAGAGGTGGTAGCAGCTGCTAATTCAAGGCCCTCCTATCAGATTTTCATAAAGGCAGATCAGAGAATAAGATTTACAGCCAATGTCAAGAGAGGTAAGGTGGGATTCTTAAACATCCATAGCCTTCCCTTTCCCAACTCATGCCAGCCACCACACTGGGTGCGGGGAATGGGATATAATGAAACCATCATGCAGAGCCCCCTCCACCTTGCATTCAATGGGAGGGCCCCCCTTCAAATCTGAGCAGCAAACACTATTTCCCCCTAAGATATAAGCTCTCAAGTGCAGCCCTATCAACAGCAGGGTTGCCATTTTATTCTGATTACTTATTAATTTATGTCATTATGTTCCTTTCCATATGGTAGTAGACTTCTTTGAATACCTGGGGCAGAAGCAGGGTTTAAATATTTGAAATAAATGACATAGACTCCATTGATGAAGCGAGAATATGGGGAGAAACACGTATGCCAGTCTTGGAACCTCCATGCCACTGTTCTGCAGCAGCACTAGGATCCCCACAGAGTGTCTGCCCTTTAGCTCTGGGTTGTTTTCTCAGGTTCAGCTCACCATAAAGTAATATGAAAGAGAAGGCTCGTCTTGCAGCGTTCTTTTCCTTCTGAAATCACATTGATCATGATGGGGGCGAGGAGAAAAGCACCAGTCCTTCTGACAGACAATAAATGGCTGAAGGATATCATTGAGCGAGTCCTTCCTGCATCCTCTCAAAAGGAGGAATTTTTTCAAAAACAATCTGCTGTTGTGGTGAAGGGGGGAAAATCTCTAGAAGAACAAGGAGTTTGTGTAGATGGGGATAAGTTAAATGGGTATCTGGTGACAGGACAGGAAATGGGAGGACAGCTGGAAATGCAGGAGGAGAGCTGAGAAAATCAATACGAGATAAGCGTTCCAGGGGTAGGACTGTTCATCAGGTGACAAAGTTAAAGGCAGCGAGACACTAAAAGGGAGAAAATATCACTGACCCTCTGCAATATTGATCAAACAGCTGAGACACCCAAGGCCAAACTCACCAATAAAGTGAGACGTATCAGCAAGAAGCCTATGAGAGAAGATTGAGCCAGTTTGTGAAGGTCTTAAAAAATAGGAGGGGGTGTCGGAGGGGGAAAAAAGCTTAGCTGTGAGAGTTCTTGTTAACCGTCCCCTTTGTCTTGTTAAGTGCACGGCTGAGAAAGGCAGCCCTTAGGCTCAAAAACCCCTTGTGCATCAAAACCGAAAATAAGCCACTATTGGCCATTGTAAGGAGGACCCCTGTTTTGACTAACAACACAGGTCAGCAAAAGCAAGGAGGAGTGACTCACTGGGACTCATCACTTGAAATGGGGTTGCCTTGGAATCCTACCTTCACGTTGGCTTTCCAAGGTCTGGAGGAGTCTTGACCAGCCTCCCCTAGCCTGGCACTCGCCATGTGTTGGACTATCTCATCATCAACTCCGACCCCACATGGTAATTCACATTGCTAGTTAGAGATAATGGGAGTGGTCAAGCTAAACATCTGGAGGCTGGCCAGTTTAGAAAATCTGATGCAGGCAGATTCAGAAAGTCAGGTAAAGCTGTATGTGTGAAGGGTGGGGTTTGGGTTCTTTTTTGCAGACATTAGTGGTGTAAGTTAGATAATTTTACATTCTGCACTTAACTACTTATGAGAGCCCCCTTCTTCATATGGAAACAATAATTATTGCGTTGCTTCAAAAGGTCGCAAGCTGTGCTGGGTTTTTATTAGGATTGTAAGGTTGCAGCATCCTGTTCTTGGAGATTGTTGGATATAAATTTAGATCTGGGGACAAGCCCTTATGATGTCACAAAGTTTGTCCCTTTAATAAACTGATTGAGTTGGAAGGAGCCTACCCTTTCAATCCAGATCTAACAGAAACTAGTTGTCCAATTTTTTTCTTAAACACCTCTAACTTTGGAATGCTAACCACTTCCCAAGGTCATCGGTCCCATCATCATACTGTTCTAACAAGACATTTTTCTCAATATTCAGCTGAAATCTGGCTTCTTGTAGCATGAGCCCATTGCGTTCTGCACTCTTTATGACTAACTTTCAAGTGCTATCTTATCTCCGCTCAGTTTTCTTATCTCAAGGCTAAATGTGCACAGTTCTTTCAGTCTTTCCTCATAGGGCTTGGTTTTCAGTGCCCTGATCATTTTTTAAATTTATTTATTGTCCTTGTATGTATAAACACAGTATACACATAAAACGAAATTCAGACACCCAGAGACCAGATTCAACACACACACACACACACATCCTTGTGGCTCTCCTCTGAACATGTTCCTATTCTGTGACATCTTGCTTAAAGTTCGGTATCTAGAACAGCAGAGCTTGGTGGCAGCTTTCTTGCTGTTGACTGCTTCCTCTGTTTATTTTTATGGCAACTTTTGGGGGGGGGGGTGGTGCTGCTGGTGGTGAAATGGAAATCCATGTTGTTCCACGAATTCCGACTGTCTTTTCTCAATGCTGACATTTTTGTGTTCCAACAGTTCCAAAACAAGGAAGTCCCCCAAAAGGGAAAAGCACCTTTGGTTTAAAACATAAAGCTATATTTGAAGCTGTACTCTCCAAAGAAAGGAGATGCCCAGCACAGAGCAACGTACTTCCTCACTCAAAACATGCATCATGAATTTAACCCTTTGCACCTTAGCTTCCAAATCAATACTGAATCACAATCTCACTAGGTAACTCCTTTACTATATAGCACATCATGTGGAAGAGCTGAAAAGAAATATAAGGTTTGAAAGTGACAAGTGCAATCCTATCTATATAGTTAGCTGGTCCAGTACAATTAATGTGTTACGGGTTAAGGAAAATCGTTGCACTTAATGGTCTTAATCCAATGTAAACAGAGGCCATTCCTCTGTAGCGAATCCAGAGCTGGAATTCACCTGTTGTGTTTACTTGAGATGGAAGTTCAGGTGCAAGAAGGGTGCATCAGCATGTATGAGTTTTGAGAGAATAGAAGGGATGCTCTGAACTCCAATTTTTGTTACCTTTGGCATAGATTGTCAGTCTTAAACTTTGGCTTTATACCAGAAAGCTTGCCTCTCTTTTTCGTGAATAATAGCTGTAGTCCAGAATTAGGAGGAAGTCCTGGAACCAATGTAGATGGGGACTAGCTTTTTTAAAAAAAATCTGCTATTCAAAGAGTAAAGTTGTGGCTTGATATATCAGTGGTAGAAAGGCTTCTCATTAAGAGGAAGTTCTCTCACCCAAAAGCATTTCTGACCATTCTGAAGAAGGTGGGTGGGACACTGAGGGTTGCTGGGAAAGAATAATCTAAAATTAGGCCTGGATCAAAGATAAATTACAACCAAACTGATGAAGAACTAAACAGAAAGGAAGCTTTCGCTCCCATTTTCCTCCCAATTCCAGATTACTCAGGTACCCTCCACCTTCCTCTTGGAACTGCAGGGGAAATACAATGATTCAGTGCATGAATATCCCTAAGGATTTCATTGAGAATTGAAATAATGATGTGTTATTTGTCCATTGCTAGTATATTCACTGGTAGCAATATATTTCATGTGTTTTTATTTATTTATTTATTTATTTATTTATTTATTTATTTATTTATTTATTTATTTATTATATTTATTATAATTTTATATTGCCATGGTTACTCTTGTGGAAAAGCAACTTGAAATCATAATCTAATCCAGTCTAGTATAAAGCCCTAAGTAAACACTGTAGATAGTTCATGATTAAGTGTTGAAATCATGCAATTGTCACTGCAACATTGTTTCACTTCCTCTAGTTGACAATCCAGCTGTGACTGGTCTCCTAAAATTAAACCTAGGCAGTACAGTGGACCCTTGTATAACAAACAGCTTGAATAACATAAAATTTGTACAACATAAAAAATTCCGGAGATAGGGGAAATTTGCTTAACATAATTGCCTATGGGGAGAATCCGTGGAACATAAAATGGGATCACTCCGTTTTAATGCATTCCTATGGGAATCTGTATAAAGGAAAATTTGCTTAACATAATTTCATTTGGAACGAATTAATTCCTTTATACAAGGTACCACTGTATTTGAAAGTCTGATTTCTCAGACATGGTCTGAGAAGATGCCATCATCTGCTTGTTTTGTTCCTCTTTGATGTATCACATTCATATCTCTGGAACTCTAGCAGATTACACCTTCTACTAGCAAGTAATTAACTCCCCCCTGCCCCATGTCTGATTGGGAGATCTCACTTCTTTCCCCAATACTGACAGGTGGAGAGAAGTATTCTTGAGCTTGCGTTGAGAACATCTTCCTACTTAGCAGTTGGAACCAGAGTAGTCTGAATTCCTTTCTCATATTACACGTGGGAACTGTCCCGTCATGATTATTCCATAATGTGGAACCAGAATAGGGGGAAGAAGTCTTGTTGCAGATTTTTCCAGAATCCTATGTTGCTTCAACAGGGGTGATCTGCTGCTATAGGATCATGTATGCCTCCTGGGGGATTATCATATTATACTGGTGATGCAAGAAGGAGCCGTGGTGACACAGCTGATTGTACTCCCATTGCGATGTATGAATGCATCCAAGACTAAGGGGCAGAAAAAGCAACACAGGGAGGATGTGTGGTCCTTCAGTTGTCAGTAGACGTTGTCGTCATTTTAAGTGGATACGGCTGACTGAAGGATGCATGAGCTCTCCAAAGCCTCGTAATAGAGAATAAGTCTGGGAAAGCATTCAGGAGAACTATGTGGGGATCAGAATGGAATGGGAAGCCAAGCAACTGATCAGCAGAACAGCCCTCTTGGCATGCTGTAATTTCTCCTGATGAGCGTGGTCTCATTTTCAGTGTCTGCCTCTTAGACACATTAATGGATGGCAGTGCAGCCTTTTTGCGCACACTCTGCTGGGCTCCCTTACAATTGGCCTTTTAAATAGTCATTATTTATTAAGGCAACAATTTGTGTGGCAGCTCTTTCTCCCCTGCCCCTGCTTCCTTATCACAGCTACAATTCCCTGACTCAACAGAGAGGGAAAGTGGCAATATAATCCGCAAGCTGAGACTTGATCTTCTATTATTAGTGTAACCTGAGCCTCTGCCAGAGCTCCGGCAAGGAAGATAGGATGGTGTTTCATAGAATCGCCGAAGCACCCATTTTACATCTGCACAACTACCCCAGCTCGTGCTACGTTTGGCCAGGAGAATGAATTTATTCCGCACTTGGCTCTGAGGGTAAAGCTATGAATAGGAATGGGTGAGAAATTCATCCCAGAATTCTTTGCATTCAGGGTGAGAAGGCTACACAGTTCTTTTTAAAAAACAAAATAAAATCTATAAAACCAACACTGTGGGTCACCCATCCAGTGTTAGGCCTTTGACAGCTACTTTCGGAAACGTCTGAGTTCAAACCCTGCTTATTTAACCATGTCTGGATATATAAAGAGGGGGAAATTTTAGTTCAGTGTTTTGTCACTGAATTAAAATAGTTCACTCCTTCCCCGGAGAGGCACTTTAAATATCTTTAAGATTTATATCTGTAATACTTATTTTATTTAATATTTATATGGTAGGCAGGTATCATATTGCCGTTTCTATACTGGCAAAAACAGTACCATTTGAATTAAGCCTATGTAAATTGGAGGAAATGTGAGTTGGTTTGTTTTCAAAGAATCTGCTGGTTCACAAATGGTATCATCTAGACCAATGGTTCTCAACCTGTGGGTATCCAGATGTTCCTGGACTGCAATTCCCAGAAGTCTTCATCACTAGCTGAGCTGGCCAGGATTTCTGGGAGTTGCAGTCCAGGAACATCTGGGGACCCACAGGTTGAGAACCACTGATCTAGACTGAAGGACCAGAGGTGTGTGTGTGTGTGTGTGTTCTGTCATTACAGTCGTGACCAACCCTTTTTGAGCCCCTCATCCATGGAGTTTTCTTGACAGGAATACTGGAGTGGTTTACCAGTTCCTACTCCAGGCACCTACAAGCACCTGGTATTCCCTGGTGGTCTCCCACCCAAGTACTAACCAGGGCCAACCCTGCTTAGCTTCCAAAATTAGGCAAGATCGGATGTGCTTAGGGCATTCAGGAGAAATTACATCTACTAGATTTCTCCATCCCTAGCTAGGAGGTGCCCACTGGTGGAAAAACAGATGATACAAATGGGAAGAGATGGGAAAGGAAGATAGTTAGATGGTACAGTATTTACTTTATGATGCCAGGTTTGGCATTTCCAACCTCTTTTATCTCTTTTTATGGTGTCCTATCAGTACCATCCATGCATGCGCTCCTCTTTGCATATGATCCACGGGACCAAAATTTTAGCATATGCATTGACACTCTGTCAGATCATGATGGAGTCCAGGAACTGTTATGATGAAGCAATAAATGACAGCAATGCAGAGTCTATCCAAGTGTGGTGTTTTAACCCTATGAAGTTTCTTCTTCAACACTGTGGAATGGCTGCTGGGTTTTGTGTAGAGAAGAAGGCTTTGGCAAGGAAATCTGTCTGCTTGTGTGTTTAATGTACATCAAGGGGACATTGTGTTCCTGTTGGGGTGCGCCATTTTGCAGGTGTAACTCTAAAGACATGGAAGTCTTCCATCTTCTAGAATGTATGTATGTATGTATGTATGTATGTATGTATGTATGTATGTATGTATGTATGTATGTATGTATGTATGTATGTATGTATGTATGTATACAATTGTGCCTTATGCTCCTCTGATCTAAGACCATCTTCTTACCTCTGATGTATAAGTGTTGCTTTGTGTTCCTTATGAGGTGGGGTGGGGCAGCAGGATTTGATTAAGGCAGAATGACTTGACCAAGAGTCTGTTTAGAATTCGAAGGACATATTAGAGGCAACACTCCCCCTCCCATTTATATCTCCCTGATAGAGATGGGCATGACTTGAAAAAAAAAATTTCGAGTTGTTGTTAGTCGGGCCGGTTCCGTTTCGGGTCGTTTCCATTTTTCGCGAAAATTCGCAAAAATTAGTTGGTTTTGTTTTTTTTTTTTTTTTTTTGTTTTCGTTAGTACTTTTTTTTGGGGGGGGTAGTGGGCTCCTGGAGGCACCTCTGTGGGGTGGGTGCCTCCTCTGGCCCGCTATAAAGGGAAAGCGGGCTCCTGGAGGCACCCGTGGGTGCCTCCTATCCTCACCCACTAGGAAGGGGAAGCAGGCTGCAAGAGACCCCTCAACATGGGGGTCTCCCCTCCTCACCTGCTGCTGCAAAATGGTATGCAATAGCCATATGGATATGCATACCAGTTGCAGACAGTGAGACCAGTGAACCCGCCAGAGGCACAGGGTGATGCCTAAGGCTCTAGCACCGCCATGTCTCATAAAGAAGGGAATCGTACTTGCGTGTAGTGCAATGCAAGTAGATCTGGCTTAGGGTTAAGGTGGGTTAGTGCAAGGGCTAGGGTTAGGCTAGTGACGGGTAAGGTTACGGTGGGCTAGTGGGTTGCACCTCTGGGTGCCTCTCTGACCCACTAAGAAGACAGTCTGTGACATATGGGTAAGGAGTCAAGGATTAGGGTTAGGGTTAGGGGGCTAGGGCAGGTTTTAGGGGGCTTTTTGGCACATCCCAGAAGTCTCCATGGCCAAGTGGCCATGCGATCGGTGGGATGGCTCCAAAAACTTGCATGGTCGTCCACTCCCACATGGCTGGCCACTCGGCCAGCCCATCATTGCGCAGGTATAAATAAAATAAAATAAAATAAAATAAATGGAGGACAGAGGAGGAGAGGAGAGACATTTTGTTGCAAGAAAAAACCCACTGCTACTGTGAAAAATCTGGCAGTTTATAAATTTTCGCGTGTTTCTGTTGTGCTTGTGTGTTTTTGGACCACAATTTCAAAAACAATATTGCGTTCGCCGCCCCATTTTGGATCCCCCGCCCGCACTGCATGGCATGGCGAGTCCGGCTGCCCAGGACGGGGGGGGGGGAGGCGGGACCCCCCTCCAGAAACCACCCCTCCGGTAGGTGCCCTGCGCCCTTAGTCAAGCAGGCATTTTTCCGCCTGCTTTTTTGGCCCGGGAATGGGTGGGGGGAGAGTTTAAAAGTTTTTTCCTGTGCCGTCCGTGCCGCTTGCTTGCGCTTTAATTGCGGCGGCCGGCGGCGAGACTGGGCTTTTTGCTGGCTGCGAGCCTGCGGCGAGTCCCACCAGAGCAGCCCAGGACGGGGGATGGGGGGGAGGCCGGGGACCTCCAGAAACAACCCCTCTGGTAGGTGCATTTTTCCGCCTGCTTTTTGGCCGGGAACCGGGTTTTTTTAACTTTTAAAAACTTTTTTTCTGTGCCGCGTGGCATCGCGCAATCGCGCGATGCAAGGAACGAGCACGACAAATCAGACCAAAATTGTTCGTTCGTCGGTTTCGAGCTCGAATTCTGGCGGAGTAATTCCCGTTACCGTTTCCATAGAGTAACGGAACCGAGTAACGGAAACGGAAATGGGAATACCGCTAAGTCGTGCCCATCTCTACTCCCTGATCATTATGGTTTGTGGTCGGACAGTCTCCTCTGTCCCATAATTGAGAACAACACACTTTTGCCAAGACTTGGAACAGGGCTTTCCTAGCTGTAGTGTTACAGTTTTGGACTGCTTTCCCATCAGAGGCCTGACTGATACTAATATTATTTCAGCTCTAAGTTCAAACATGGCCATGTGCCCAGGGATTAGTGATGTAATGGGATCACAGTTTGGTTTCCAGTCTTAGAGTGTGACTGCATGGTCAAATCTGTCAGGGTTTTCTCCACTTATAAAATAGGTGAATTCGAAGTATATTTTACTATTTGTATGATGTACAAAGCTGTTTTGACTTTCCAGGCTTTTTTCTTGTGCCCTAAAGAGAACATGTGTTTTCCGTGCTATTTCATGTCCTCCCCACCAACATTCTTGTAAAGAAGAGGGAGTGGTTACTGTAGGTGGTGTTTTCAGTTAAATAAGCAGCTGAGGAGACCTACTAAGGCAGTGTTAACCCAAACTGTTTGCTATGGCTCCATGGGTGCCATGGAAACCTCTCATCCTTATCCCCTCCTTTCTCTCTCCATATTTCTCTGTGCATGGTGTAGAGGGCCCAATCTTGACAAAGGGCTGGGATTATAGCCTCCTGCTTGCAATGGACTCTTCCCCACACCCTCCAAATGCAGCTTCTCCATTTTACCTGGAAGTGGCTTCTCTCAGAGAAATCAGGTCAAATGCATCTCTAGTATGCCACCTGGCAAGTTGGCAACTGTATCTAGCATAGTCTCTGGTTCCCTCTTGTGGTCAGTCCTGGTAATCTACCTCGAGAAAGTGTATTCTTATTTTATTTTTTATTTTATTTTATTGCATGCACACACATACACCTTTCATCAGGATTCACGACCACCACCACCACTGCAAGTTTTTGTACCACCAGCAGAAGGTTGGATGAGCGTTGGTCAGTTCAGAGAGAGAGAGAGAGAGAGAGAGAGAGAGAGAGAGAGAGAGAGAGAGAGAGAGAGAGAGAGAGAGAGAGAGAGAGAGAGAAAAGATATTCAGCCTTCAAGGAGGGAAAAGAAGGGAACCCAATGTGTGTGGGTGGGTGAGGGAGCTGTGTGTGCACACCTGGATGCATTTCAGTTTGACTCTAGAGCATACAACAAAATGCCAAATTTGTGCTGGGAAAAATTCAGTGGAATGCCTAAAGTAGACGGCTATAGGGCCTAGAGTAGAGATAAAATGCATCCTTATAGAGCAATGATGTTTAGAAACAAGAAGGGCTTTCAGAGGGGGTGGATAAAGGCTTAAGATGGACCTTTGGAGACCCGGATGGAAAGAAAGAGGGGAAAGCATCCTGTGGTGAAGGTAACTCATCCCTACTCAGTTATATTCAAGCTCTTATAGAAGATCTTCCCGTTACGCACAAAGGGCTAAAGGAAATCTAAATTTCCTTCTGGCAAAACAGATTTTATATATTTTGAAAATGTAAAATCCTATCCATTCCTTTACCAGAGGCAAAAGTACAAGGATGAATGTACAGGGACAGCAGTGCCTCTTTCAAAGTAGCTTTGGGTCCCTCCACATTCAAGCCTCTATTTACAAGATGGAGGCACTGCCATTCCACAATTAGCTAATAGGTGAATAAGTTCAGCAGTTCTGCTTCCCTTCAAACTAGCATCATTTATGAACTGGCAGTGCCTTGACATGGCTAATATCTTTTTACAATATCCACTCCCAATATTCAGCTAAGATCCCTAGTAAATATGAATAAAACACTTAATATTTAGATATGCTCCCTTTTAAATATATCTTATTTACAGTATTATTTTGCTATCTAAAATACAAAACAAAACCTATAACTAAACTTAGAAATTAAATGCTGATTTTAAGTGAGGAATTATATTGTATTCTCAAAGGTTTTCAGAGCCAGGATCTGATACCTGTTGTGAGTTTTTGGGCTGTTTAGCCGTGTTCTGGAAGTTTTCTTCCTGACGTTTCACCAGACTCCGTGGCCGGCATCTTCAGAGACCGGTGAAGAGGCCAGCCACAGATTCTGGAAAAATGTCACGAAGAAAAACTTCCAGAGCACAGTCAAACAGCCTGAAAAACTCACAACAGGTATGAGGAATTGTATTGTTTAGTTTATTTGCCAAGAAATATCTATTCCACAGAGAATTCAGGCCAGCGTGTATTCAAGCCCAGCCCTTGCCTAGGAGCCACGGTGAGCAATTAACCTCCCAATATTTGGCTCCACAGCCAGATACATATTTATTTATTTATTTATTTACCAATTTACCGCCCGTCTTCCCAAAGGAACTCTGGGCAGTTAACAGCAATGATAACAAGACCAAACACACACACACACACACACACACACACACACACACACACACACACACACACACACACTACAACAAATGAAAAAATAACAGATAAAATACTCGGCAAGACAGCGGGACAGAATTAAAAATAAAACTAAAGGTTACCAAATGCCTCTCTAAAAAGCAGGGTCTTAAGTGCTTTTTTGAAGGCAGGCAGGGACTGTACTAGGTGCAACTCACTTGTCAGATGGTTCCAAAGCAAGAGGCGAACCATAAACAATTTGAAAACAGTTTTAGAAAATGAGGAAGAAATGAAGAAATAGAACAGAGAGAATACATGCAGTAAGTCAAAAGAAAACCATGAGCATTGGTCCTGAAAAGCTTGGTTAACTTGGTTCTCAGATGATTTCTCACTGTATTGTATTGTATTGTATTGTATTGTATTGTATTGTATTGTATTGTATTGTATTGTATTGTATTGCATTTATTCATTTGCTTACTTTTTATTATTTTAGTTATGTTTTGCTGTATAATATCAGTCGTCTAGAGTATCTTTGTTATGAGGTAAACTTGGAGGTAAATTCACTAAAATAAATCAGTAATTTATTTAATGCACTAACTTCTATATTTAATTGTTTTGAAGATGTTTGCTGTTTCTTATTGATATTAGAAGAGCACTCCAACCCATACCTGTTGCACCATTCTT
Organism: Phrynocephalus guinanensis; assembly: GCA_037367245.1. Taxonomy (NCBI): domain Eukaryota; kingdom Metazoa; phylum Chordata; class Lepidosauria; order Squamata; family Agamidae; genus Phrynocephalus; species Phrynocephalus guinanensis. The sequence goes on from CM074737.1 coordinate 97,870,990, forward strand.
GGTTAGCATTCTGGTTAGAATTAAAAAAGGTGCATATTTGAACTTAAAGTATTATTCTGCTACTGCTGTGGTGGTTGTCGATGATACAGTTATTTATTTATCTTGCAGCTCCATCCCCTAAAAGGAAAAAAAATCTATCGCTTCCCTTGACTTACTCCTAAAGGGCCACGTGGATCTGGGCAACATTTTGTGTCTTTGAGAGGCCAGACTTAAGTTGTCGGATAACGGATGATGTGCCACCGCCTCAGCGCCTCCAAGCACTGTTAGATCAGCACTCTGCCCGATTGTTGGTATGGTAACGGCCCTTTATTTAGTGGGACACACCATCCATATCGCTGTCTGGCTATTTGTACTTGTCTAATTATTATTACTCTTTGCATTTTCTTCCAGTGGATGAGTAATGGAGGAGAGTTAGAAGGAAGGGAAGGTGCAGGGGAAAGAGAGCAGTGATTTGTGGAATAGGTATCTTGTCTCTGAGAGGGGAACATTTATCTTGTTGAGCATCAACTACAAGCAGAAAGCTATGGAGGAATCTGATGTATGTACATGTACATTTAGGCTGTGTCTCTGTCCTTACATGCATACACACAACAAATCTGTGGTTGGCCCTCTTTAGGGTAAAAAAGAATGCGTTTTCCAGCAGGATAAAATTCAAGCTTTTTTATTTTTTTGAAATTTCCACTTATACTGATGCAAATTGCACAAACGTCCAAAGTGGTGGGCTTTATACCGCCTTTAAAAGGATTTGTTAGAATTCTGAGGGTACAGGTTGTAGGTCTACATCTAAAGAGTTCTCAGACAACGTTCCACAATGTGAGGTTGTAAAACTTTTTGAAAAGCAAGGCAACGTTCAAAAGCGTACACAGAGCTTGGAGGTAACAAGTTACGCGTAACAACACTTGCGTTTGGGGTCAAGGACGTTATTTTCGGAAAGTAAGGTAAAGACTGAAAATAGCATTGCCTATTTTGAGAAGCAGCCTTCCTTCCAAAATAGATTGAAGACTATTAGGGAAGCCATGGGTGGGATGGAGTTGGGGTTTTATTTATTTTTTAAAAAAATTTAAAATCCAAAAAAGAGCAAAAAGATAAAGGACGGTGGGAATTGCAATTGAGCAGTAGCTAGAAGGCATTCCCACTACTGTGTAGTGGATAAGTATGAAGGATTAGGACTCAGGATCCCTGAGTTCAAATCTCTTCTCAACCATACATCAGGGGAATGGAACTGGCAAAAACACTGCTTAATTTCTCACTTGTCTTGAAATGCTTATTAGGGCCCCTATAAGTCAGTTCTGACTCGACAGTATTTAACAATAACAGTAGCTAGAAGGCTAAACATTCATCAGCCATATCTCTAAACTCACTGAGTAATGAATGACTTTGAGATGTTCTACAAGAATTTTTCTGCCAAGATATGACTTTGATACCCTTGTGATTTCTTTGGCATTACCTTTTATTGACTCATGGGCAAAGTATCAATAACATATATAGGTTTTTTATTTTATTGAATGTGTGTGTTTTAAATGCATTTCTAATAAATATATTAGATTACATTTAAATGCAATTCTAATAAATATATTAAATTAAAAGAATGTACAGAAGAGTTTCCTGTGACGCAACTATTGGCTGAAAAATTCTATTGACTGTATGTTTTGGCCCAATGGCTTTGAGTAAAGAAGCATTGGTTTTTTTTTGCTGTTACATGTACAGTATCTTTTTCAGAAGAACTATGCTGGACAATTTCTTTTCTTTTCTTCTCAAGAAGGAAATGAAGGGCGGGACATGGATTCTTAACTCTTAATTTGTTTTTCTCATGGAAAGCATATTTTATATCTAATTGATTTCAGGAGTCCATTATCTCCTGTTATGTAAGTGTAACATCTGAATTTTCTTTGTGTCTTTGTCCCCCAACACCTCTAGAAGGGCAAGGGCTGGAAATGTTGCATGTATGAATAATACTGATTGCTCAATATTGAAAAGTAGGTAGGTTAAATCTAGAAATCAGTTTCCTTTGGGGTGCCTGAATGGTTTAACTTGTCTGGGAGGCAGGGGACTCCCTTGGCTTGGACATGCTACTTCCTATGGAAAGCATGGAAATGCATGATAGATGGATAGTTTCTGTTGGTGGAGATTGGGTTTTGAGACATATGGGTTATACACCCACAAAGAGGACTCCCCTAGGACAGTGGCTTTTACAACTGGCTTGCAGAAACCCAATCTTCACCCAAACCTGAAGGGATTGTAGAGGAGACTCAAACAAAGCTTCTCTGCAAGTTTGGTGACTGTGGGTATGTTGAGGGGGGGCTTTCAAGGGGCCCCTCTTTAGGGATGCTTATCTCAGACACTAGAAATCCAGTCTTCACCAAACTTGAAGGGATTGTAGAGGAGGGTCCAGGTGTCTCTAGTCGCCTTGGGGGCCACTTTATATCCTGATGAATTGACAAATTTAAAAAGCTAAAAATTCATCAATTTGTATTTGTCGGGGTATCAATTCATATGAATACAAATCAGTTTAGCCATTTTTAACATATTTTGCAATTCATATTTTAATTCACACCTATCTCTAGTATTCATGCGCATCCCTAGTGGACAGTTTTAGTAATAGATGTTGAAAATATTTTTTCTATATATATATTTTCTTTTACCATGCTGTTATCTGCAGTTTTCACCATCTATGGGGGACTAGGACTTGGAACCAGTCCTCGTGGACTTGGGGGTCCTCCGGTATAGATGGCTGGGATTTGTAAAGGTAGCGAATGATCTGTTATGGGGTAGGAGGTGATAAATGCATTCAGTTTTCTTCTATAAAAATAATTATATGTCTATAGAAAATTAAGTGTGGCCACTGCTTCAATACCCCTCCCAAAAGGTGTTACCACCAAAAGGAGACCATGGAGGGCAAAGAATACCAAAAAGGGGACGTTTTTTGCAATTTCCACCTGCTAATTTAAATTATTAGGAGCAAACAAAATCACAATTAGACATTGTAATAATTTAAGTGAGAATATTCTACTGCTCAGTATATTGCTGAAAGTTGGGACTCAGCATTGTAAGGAAGATAGGATAGAAATGAAATAAAATCAAGCAGTCAGTCAAAAAAGCATATTGTTTAATATATGTCCCATGCCATGTATTTACTGCAGCACATTAAAAATGAACATATATAGAAAGAAAACAAACACTGATCATTACAATTTTGTCATGCAAAGGAGCTAGGCGACAACCAGTTGTTTCTGAGCAATGCTCTAAACTGCTCTCAGATCTTGACTCCTAGAAATGATGTCATGTCTGAAGGTCACACAGAATTGACATACCATGCCTTATTGTTTATCAGTAAGGTAAGTGTGCATAGTTTGCATCTTTTCTTACAAAATGTCTGGAACCTCCCTCCCCCCCCCCAAAAAAAAAACACAATTTCACTAAAAAAATGAGAGATTAGATCAGTGGTTCTCAACCTGTAGATCCCCAGATGTTCCAGGACTGCAACTCCCAGAAATCCTGGCCAGCTCAACTAGTGATTAAGACTTCTGGGTAGAGATGGGCACGACTTGAAAAAAAATTTTTTTTTGAGTTGTCGTTAGTCGGGCCGGTTCCGTTTCGGGTCGTCTCCGTTTTTCGCGAAAATTCGCAAAAATTAGTCGGTTCATTTTTTTCATTTTCGTTAGTACTGGTTTTTTTTGGGGGGGAGCGGGCTCCTGGAGGCACCTCTGTGGGGTGGGTGCCTCCACTGGCCCACTATAAAGGGAAAGCGGGCTCCTGGAGGCACCCGTGGGTGCCTCCTATCCTCACCCACTAGGAAAGGGAAGCAGGCTCCAAGAGACCCCTCAACATGGGGGTCTCCCCTCCTCACCTGCTGCTGCTGCAAAATGGTATGCAATAGCCATATGGATATGCATACCAGTTGCAGACAGTGAGACTAGTGATGGCAGTGAACCTAGAGCCATAGGTGATGCCTAACTAAGGCCCTCGCACCACCATGTCTCACAGAGAAGGGAATTGTACTTGCGTGTAGTGCAATGCAAGTAGATCTGGCTTAGGGTTAAGGTGGGTTAGTGCAAGGGCTAGGGTTAGGCTAGTGACGGGTAAGGTTACGGTGGGCTAGTGGGTTGCACCTCTGGGTGCCTCTCTGACCCACTAAGAAGACAGTCTGTGACATATGGGTAAGGAGTCAAGGATTAGGGTTAGGGTTAGGGGGCTAGGGCAGGTTTTAGGGGGCTTTTTGGCACATCCCAGAAGTCTCCATGGCCAAGTGGATATGCGATCGGTGGGATGGCTCCAAAAACTTGCATGGTCGTCCACTCCCACATGGCTGGCCACTCGGCCAGCCCATCATTGCGCAGGTGTAAAATAAAATAAAATAAAATAAAATAAAATCAATGGAGGACAGAGGAGGAGAGGAGAGACATTTTGTTGCAAGAAAAAACCCACTGCTACTGTGAAAAATCTGGCAGTTTATAAATTTTCGTGTGTTTCTGTTGTGCTTGTGTGTTTTTGGACCACGATTTCAAAAACAATATTGCGTTCACCGCCCCATTTTGGATCCCCTGCCCGCACCGCATGGCATGGCGACTTGAGTCCGGCTGCCCAGGACGGGGGGGAGGCGGGACCCCCCCTCCAGAAACCACCCCTCCGGTAGGTGCCCTGCACCCTTAGTCAAGCAGGCATTTTTCCGCCTGCTTTTTTGGCCCGGGAATGGGTGGGGGGAGAGTTTAAAAGTTTTTTCCTGTGCCGTCCGTGCCGCTTGCTTGCGCTTTAATTGCGACGGCCGGCGGCCGGCGAGACTGGGCTTTTTGCTGGCTGGCTGCGAGCCTGCGGCGAGTCCCACAGAGCAGCCCACTAGGACGGGGGATGGGGGGGAGGCCGGGGACCTCCAGAAACAACCCCTCTGGTAGGTGCCCTGAGGCACGGCAGGCATTTTTCCGCCTGCTTTTTGGCCGGGAACCGGGTTTTTTTAACTTTTAAAAACTTTTTTTCTGTGCCGCGTGGCATCGCGCGATCGCGCGATGCAAGGAACGAGCACGACAAATCAGACCAAAATTGTTCGTTTGTCGGTTCGAGCTCGAAGTCTGGCGGAAACGGGAACGAGTAACGGAAACGGAAACGGGAATACCGCTAAGTCATGCCCATCTCTACTTCTGGGAGTTGCAGTCCAGGAACATCTGGGGACCCACAGGTTGAGAACCACCGAATTAGATATATTTACTGATCGAATCCTCTGAGTTCCATTTGTCAGCGTAACTCAGTGGGGAGCAGGGTGAGCCATTGCACATCACCCAAAAGGAGGACAGCTTCTCAAGTGGAGAAGTATTCAGTGTTGTGAGTTTTGATGTGAAATGGTTCAGTCCAGAATTTGCCCCCATGCAAGTAGGAACATGGCCAAGAAAGAGAGGGATTTCAAAGCTTTCATATGATTGCTTGCTTTTTAGTCCTCAGGCACAATCTGTTCTGACAACTCAAGTTCTTTCTTTCTTACTAGGAAATCTGTTTTATCTAGTCCATGTGTAAAGAATTACCGTGCTTTAGCAGGTGGGTGAGTGGGGGATACTGAGATTGCTGTACAGTAAAATTTATATTGCCTTTGGTGGTGGGGAATCAATGCACTGTGTGCATAATAGATGTTTCTACACTGTCTGGTAAATGAATTAGAGCGTGCTTGTTGTCTGAATTAGCCAGCAATTACAACTCACGTAGCTGGTGATAGAGAGGGTTGTGAGCGTAGAATTTCATAGGCATCACTGAATGTTGCCTCACAGCCTCCTCCAACCATACCTAGGGAGCAGGATGGGTACATGGCAATGAGGACAAAAGACTTCAGATGAAAAGGCCCCAGTATGGGCTTTCTGTAGGGCAAAATGAGCTAACAGGCAGTTATGATGTTATTATGAAAGCACCAAAAATATTGATTGGACCCATGGCTATGGCAAAGCATTGAAAGAAATAAAGAATGAGGGTGAAATCAATATATGCATCTTAAGACCTATTTATGGCTGGGAGATTTCTCTGTTCTCCCTTCCTGTTCAATATAGCATAATTTACCTTCATAAAGTGCTCAGTGTCAAGAGTCCATTATTGGAGTAATCAGTTTTGATTAGTAGAGAAAAGGATACAAAATTGTTTAGCCTCTAGAAAGAGCTGTGAAAGTGAGTAAACTATGCTTGACAGCACCTAATGTATACTTAATTTGATTCCAATTCTTTATGGCTTTCCTTGATCTTGAGCATCTATTGGCTTGTGGTAGTGGTGGTGGTGGTGGTGGTGGTGGTGGTGATGGTGGTGGTGGGAATATAATAGGAAATGGGCTGTGGTAGGTGGGAGGAGAGAGGGAGAAAAAAAGATAATTTAGATTTGTAGGATCCTATTTTAAGACATTTAAATATTCTAATGCAAGTTGATGTGATGGCTGCTGTGTTTCGGTGAGCCAGCATTTAGCTTTCAGATTTATTTTGGAGAAACTCAGTGTATTCAGAATTTGACCAAGGATGAAGCGTTTTGCTTGACGTTCTCATATCTTTTGCAAAACTTTTAGAATTCCTCCTTTGTTTGATAATTTTGTGGAAAGACAGCCAAAGTTTCCATGAGAACAAATGAGGTAGGAGAACTAGAACTTGACTTGAATGTGGGAATCTCAGATACAAATGCCCATCTGGTTGGTGTTGTTCAGTCATTCAGTCATGTCCGACTCTTCGTGATCCCATGGACCAGAGCTCGCCAGGCCTTCCTATCTTCTACTGCCTCCCGGAGTTTGGTCAAATCCATACTGGTTGCATCGATGACACCGTCCAACCATCTCATTCTCTGCCATCCTCTTTTCCTTTTGCCTTCAATCTTTCCCAACATCATGAACTTTTTCAAGGACTCCTCTCATCTCAGCTTCATATCTGTCCTTCCATTGCACTGTTTGTTCAAGAAGGCTCTCCAGTCTCTCCTCGCTATTCTTTTGAAGTCTGCATTCAATTTTCTATATCTTTCCCTCTCTACCTTGCATTTTGAGTCCCTTCTCTCCTCCGCTATTTGTAGGGCTTCGTTGGACAGCCATTTTGCTTCCTTACAATGTTAGAAGCCTTCATCCACAGTTCTTTGGGCACTCTATCCATCAAATCTAGTTCCTTAAATCTATTCTTCACCTCCACTGTGTATTCATAAGGGATTTGATTTAGATTGTACCTAACTAGCCCAGTGGGCTTCCCTACTTTCTTCAGTTTAAGTTTGAATTTTGCTATAAGAAGCTGATGATCTGAGCCGCAGTCAGCACCAGGTCTCATTTTGACTCTAACCCATCAGGTTAGATTCATGTAGCATGGGAATGATGGTGTCAAACTTGGGTTGTCATCTCCATTTGCTGTGTGGATTGATACTCTCACTGTTGGTACAGATGAATAACTGTGTTTGCTCAGTCTTGTGGGCAGGCATGTTTTACCAAGAAAAAGCAGCAGAGATTAAGTTGCTTGCTCAAGAGCAGAATTGTTGGTGGAAAGACCTTTGTTGTTTGAAACTGAGCCCTTTCTCATTAGCTAGAAAAACTTTTTTTCAGGTGACAGTCTGATTCTCCTACTAGACAAAGTGAGGTGGTAACCTCAGGCAGTAGAACTGGGATATTATAAGAGGGCAACAAACTCCTGGTTATTAGCTAGAATCCTTTCAATGTTTATATAAGGCTTGCACAACTTGCTGTGGCTAATTGCTGATAACTGACCAGGTGCCAGGGTTTACCTTCACTGTGCCTGACTAGGCCCATGACCAAAACATGTCCTGCGACTCAGTCAATTAGCCACAATTAGCTCTGGCAAGTTATGCAAATATCACATATAAGGTAACAATATTCTTACATTGCCTCCCAGAGTTTGGTCAAGTCCAAGTTAGTTGCATCAATAACACCATCCAACCATCACATTCTTTGCCATCCCCTGGTGATTACTGTTATATATATATATATATTGCTGCCAGGGTAAGAAAAAGGGTGTTTGTGGCATTTTATACTCCATGGATCAAACAAAATTGGTCAGTCTTGAGTACTATGCCTCTCGGCTTCAAAGGCTGGTGTGTGGTCTTTGAAACTTTGTGCCAGAGCAAAAATGAATCTTGGGCCAACCCCAGAAGCTCAGCAAGAGTGCTGCTCAACTGATGTCTGAGGCTACTTATTTACATGATAGGTTCAGACATTATAAATTAATAGGCCAGACTTGCAGCTATAATTAATATCTTACTGAATCCACACCTGAAGTGGAAGCCTATCAGCAACTCTACAAGGGATTTGGGGTTTTCACAAATATCATCCCAGATTAGAATTAAATAATTGAAACTAAACAAAACTAAACATGTTAATGTGTACATTTCACCCACTTTGATCTCCTGGTACATGGTGTAGAGGTAAGAAAAATAAATATGTTTCATCCCAGCAATACCTTGGTTTAAGAATGCCCAGTTAAAGAAAAACTCAGTTAAAGAAAATAAATTATTGGAAATGGGGATGCCTCGGTTTAAGAATGTTTTTCAGTGGAATGCCCTGGTTTGTCTTTTTCCCCTGACCTCTGGAATGGATTAATTGGTTTTCAATGCATTCCTATGAGAAACTGTGTTTCAGTTTAAGAATTTTTCACAATAAAAATGGCCCAGGGAATGAATTAACTACTTAAACTGAGATACCATTGTATTGGGTTTAAGGATTCCTGTGTTTGATTCTGAACCCCACCTCCACTGAAATGCACAGTTTTTGTGGTGTAGTTTATCCATTTTTAAATGTAACAGCATGAATAGCTTTAAATGCAAAATTGTGAAACTGTATTTGGACACAGAAAAATTTATGAAAAATAATGAAGTAGTCCTATAGATGCCACAAGACTATTTCTGGCACCAGAATCTCTTTGACAACAAACTACAGTTTGCTGAAAAATACTCTCTAACTTTTCTGGTCATCATACAACATCATTTGAGTGCTCTAAAACAGTAGTCTCCAAGGAAAACCATCATCCACAGAACTGAACTGCCTGTTGCTCTATGGGAAAACAATTAATTTGCAGATTATTGTAGCGTGGGGTTAGTGATTCAGCAGTGATTTCAGCTCAGAGACAAAGCAGGCTGGAGACAGCTTCTAGTGAACAGCTCTTTAATCAGGGAGAGACAAGACTGGGGACTGGGGAGAGGAGGTTACATTTATAGGGGCCAGGACTGGCTAGGAAAAGATACATTTTGGAGGGAACAATTACAACCAATCACAAGGCTGCCTTTTGGCGGGAACCGATAGAATTGAAGATCCAAATGCAGCAGCTATAATCAACCAATAGGCCTGTTCCCTTTTGAACAGGGAGGCAGTTACTTCAACCAGCAATTACAGATCAATACACAACACCCCTCCCCCCCTGGTGGGCACAGCACACGTAATCCTTTAGATATTGTGGGGCCCTGCGACTTCTAGTTGATCTCCTGACTACGGGTGTTGCAGGGGCTTCAGCAGGCAGTGTCTGTGGTGGAGAGTCTACTGTAATCGTTTTGTCTGACACGGAGGGGGTTTCAGACAGCTCAGTGTCCCTGATATGTTCCTCAGCACCATGAGGACCTGCAGGAGTAGATTCATTTGCTGACACCACTGGTACCTGCATTCCTGGGGTATCTCCGCTCTGGTCTTGCAGCTGGGACTCATTAATGGGGGTAGTGTCACTCTCAGGCTGCAATTCACCCATACCGGTACCAACTCTACTGGGTGCTCTGCCATCTTCAATGGTCACGTAATAAGAGACTGGCCCAGATGCTCTGGTAATCACCCCTGGCACCCACAGGGGACCTCTAGCATAATTCCTCACCCAGACCAAATCTTCAGGAGCAAAATACCTTGTAGAGTCGCTCCCTGCCTGTGGAGGTGCTCTAGCCTTGCGGTTTGGCATTTTGTCTGGGTGGACATAGTCCAGCACCGTCACCAGTCTTCTACCTAGAAGCAGCTCTGCTAGCGACTTGCCCGTAGTAGTACATGGTGTCGCATGCTGCAAGAACAACATTCGGGCAATGCGCGTTGACCAGTCACCCTCCATCAAGCGTGCAAGGGATCCTTTGGCTGTCTGCACCATGCGCTCAGCCTGCCCATTGGATGAGGGATGAAAAGGAGCTGAGGTGACCCCTCTTATAAAATTATCAGCCAGAGATGCCCTGAATTCTTGGGATACAAAGGCTGCTCCATTGTCTGAGACAATGGTCTCGGGCAACCCATGGGTTGCAAACAGCTGTCTCAGCACCTTGATGACTGCAGCTGATGACATGCTGGGAACCATAGCCACCTCTAACCATTTAGAATACGCATCAACGATAACCAAAAAAAAAACTTTCCTTGGAATGGCCCAGCAAAATCTAAGTGCAGCCGGCTCCAGGGAGTCCGGGTCTGCTCCCGCCAGTGGACTGGTGCTCTGGCCACTTCTGGGCGTACTTCCTGACATGCCTTGCACGTCCGTACCCATCGTTCAACCTCTTGGTCCATCCCAGGCCACCATACATAGCACCGGGCCAGTGACTTCATCCTGACCATTCCTGGATGCCCCAAGTGCAGTGTATCCAGAACCCTGTTTCTCAGTGGTGCTGGGATGATTACCCTGTCTCCCCATAGAAGACAGCCCTTTTGCAGGGATAGCTCATGTTGCCTTGTTGCGTACGGTCTAAATTTTTCCTCATGCGGACCACCTGGCCATCCCCTCCCCACCCAAGTGAGTACACGGGAGAGAGCGGGATCTTTCCTTGTTCTCTCAGCTATTTCAGTGGCAGTTACAGGGCCCCCCGGAAGTGTTTCCAGCATCATCACTCGTTCAGCTGGGGCAGGATCTGCATCGCACACACCAGGAAGGGGCAAGTGACTTAGTGCATCAGCGTGGCACAACCTTTTCCCTGGAACATGGGTCAGGGTGTACTGGAACCCATTCAGGAATATAGACCATCACAGCATTCTGGGGGAGAGAATCTGCGGCGTCTGTTTGTTCGGGTGGAACAATCCTAACAGAGGCTTGTGGTCAGTTTCAAGGAAGAAGTGGCGACCGTATAAATAGTCATGAAACTTTTTAATCCCTGCCACTATTGCCAGGGCTTCCTTGTCAATTTGTGCGTAGTTGCGCTCCGTTGGCGACAACATACGAGAATAGAATGAGATGGGCTTTTCTGACCCATCCGCTTCCCTATGGCTCAGCACAGCTCCCAGCCCATACTGAGAAGCATCACATGCCAGAACAAGAGGTTTCGACTCATCATAATGAGCAAGGACGCTCCTGCTAGTCAGCATGCCCCGCAAGGTGTCAAAAGCCTTCTGCTGTGCCTGAGTCCAATGCCACACACTCTTTTTCTTCAATAGTTTATGCAACGGTTCCGCTATTGAAGCTTTCTGAGGTAGGAATGAATGGTAAAAGTTAATAAGTCCCAAGAATGACTGTAACTCCGTCTTGTTCCGTGGGCGTGGTGCCTCAGTAATGGCTTTAATTTTAGAGTCAGTGGGGTGGATGCCCATTGCATCAATTTTAAACCCCAAGAAATCCACAGATGGCACTCCAAAACTGCATTTTTCCTTTTTTAGCTGCAGCCCCACCTCCTTAAATTTGAGTAACACAGCACAGATATGCCCAACTAGTTCCTGGGGGTCTTTTCCAGCAATCAGAACATCATCAAAAAATGGCAAGACCCCTGGCAGACCCCTTAACAGGTGCTCCATTAGCCCTTGAAAAATTCCTGGAGCCACACAAATTCCAAACTGTAACCTGTTCACTCTGAAAGCCCTTTGTGCGTTATGATTGTTTGTGCTTCTGCAGATTGCGGAGTCACTGGCAGCTGTTGGTAAGCTTGAGCCAGATCAAGTTTGGCAAAAATCCCCCCCCAGCCAATTTTGCCAACAGCTGTGAGACGACTGTAATGGGGTACGAATTTCCCCTGAGTGCCTTGTTGATAGTACATTTGTAGTCTGCACAAATCCTCACTTCCCCATTCACCTTAAGGGGTGTGACAATAGGAGTCTTGTCAAGATATGTAAAAGTTGATAAAATATATGTTATGTATATTTAACAGATAGTGGAAAGAGAGTTGTAAAATGGAGGCAGTTAGATTCTGCAGTCTCATGATGTTAATCCACAAGTGTAAGAGATAAGTAATCACAGGCATGTTACGTGATAAAGCACAGGTGGAGGAATTTATAACATCATGGTTGCATCAGATTGCATCAGATTGTAATTAGTGATGACTCATATCTGATGGGTGCTGAACTGTATAAAAGCACTAGCTTGCCATATGTTAGGTGGGTCTGTCTATGGTGAGAGACAGAACCCCACACTCTGTTGTTTGTATTGCTTGGATGTTATGCTGTGTATATAATTTTGATGTATATATGAATATATGAGTTTTTACTCTACCCATTGTCATTGTCTTCCATTAACCTAACTCTGCAATACTTTATATCAATACTGATATTTTATCTGCACGCTACTGCTGCACTGCTCTGTGCCAAACACATTTAAATATTATATTTTTTTGCTTAAATCCTGATAATCCCACTTAGAAGAGTCCACAGATGAAAGAACTCCCTGTTTGACCAATTTGTCCAGTTCCGCCTCAATTTTGGGTTGCAGCACAAAAGGCACTCACCTTGGCTTGAGTCGGATTGGAGCCACCCTGGGGTCCAGCTCAAAGTCAATTGGAGGCCCTTTATAACAACCCAGCTTTCCATTGAAGAGTTCAGCAAATTCTTGGCCTAATACCTCGCCCAACTCTGGGGAAGTTTGGACTGAGTTGAGCCCTGATATACTCAGCCCCAAGGCAGGAAACCAGTCAGTACCCAAAAGACTGGGGCGACTCCCTTGTGCAATCACCAATTTAAGAACGGCCTGTTTCTCCCGGAATTGTACCCTCACAGCATACATTCCTAGAATGTGGATGCGGCCCGCCGTGTATGATTGCAAGGTTGCTGGGAATGGCTCCAGAGAGGGGAACTTACCCCCAGGAAAGAGCCCCCTTGCAGTCTGGTCTGATACAATGGTGAATCCAGATCCGGAATCCACTTCCATGTCGCATGATCGACCTTCGATCTTCACTCTGATGGATGGTTTGCCCTGCGAACTGCATGATCTCTCCGTTGATCTCTGTGAGATAATTGCAGTCCTCCAGGAGATGAGTCGTGGTGGATGATTTGTGACACGTTGATCTAGGTGATTCTGTTGTTGCAGCTGCCACTGACCGACAGACCCGGCCGATGTGTCCTGTCTTACCGCAAGCCCTGCACGTAGCATCACGAAAACGGCAGCTCTTCTGCTCATGGTGTCTGCCACAGCCTGTGCAAGCGCCTCGGCGATCTTTGGGCCGTGCATTCGCCTGACGCACCAACTCGACACCCCGGACTGGGCTCTGGCTTGGACTAGCCTCTGGCTCATCCATGGCATGGGCAGCCTCTACCCGCAGCTTCGTGGTCTTGCCACTGGCATTGAGCTCTTCCTGCTCATAATTCTCTGTGGCAGAGGCCTCTTTCAAGGCAGAGGCAAGGGTGACATCTTCCTTTGCCACAATGTGCCTTTGGGCTTTTTTGCTGCAGAGCCCCCCAACAAATTGATTCAAGAGAGTGTCTTCAAGATTTGGGAAGCCACAGTGCTGAACAAGCTCCCGGAGTCCTGCCAGGAATGCAGCCACAGATTCTCCGGCTTGCTGCTGCCTTTTCTGGAACTCCATCCGCCAGGCCATCTGGGTTCTGGTTGGTGCCAAGTGGCTTGTCAGCCGGGCGAAAATGTCTGTAAGTGCTGTCTCACTCAGCTTTGCTGGGGCGAGCAGTGCCCTGGCCAACATGAAGGTCTCCCACCCACAGCAACTCAGGAATGTGGCCCTTCTTTTGCTGGCATCTGTGATTCCTTGAGCCACCACGAAGAACTCGAAACGCTCAACATAGTCCTCCCAAGTGTGAGGCTCAGACGGCTGGAAGGGCTCCAAGACCCGTGGACTTTCCATTCTCCAGGCGGGCAGGGTCGTCTTCTAGCCAGCAGGTGAGTCTTATCTCTGCTGCAATCCGGACTCTGAGTCTGTGTGATGAGCCTCTGCTACTCAGCATTCCGGATCCCACCTTCGTCGCCAGTATTGTAGTGTGGGGTTAGTGATTCAGCAGTGATTTCAGCTCAGAGACAAAGCAGGCTGGAGACAGCTTCTAGTGAACAGCTCTTTAATCAGGGAGAGACAAGACTGGGGACTGGGGAGAGGAGGTTACATTTATAGGGGCCAGGACTGGCTAGGAAAAGATACATTTTGGAGGGAACAATTACAACCAATCACAAGGCTGCCTTTTGGCAGGAACCAATAGAATTGAAGATCCAAATGCAGCAACTATAATCAACCAATAGGCCTGTTCCCTTTTGAACAGGGAGGCAGTTACTTCAACCAGCAATTACAGATCAATACACAACACAGATGTGCTTCTGGAATTCTGTAAAATGTCTGGTGTATGACAAATTGCAGAGTATAATCAGTAGAATAAGATTATTAGCCTGTAATAGTCACATGGGCTGAAAGATACTGTAGTTAGATGGATGATTTTAAATTCACTTCTCTCTCTCTCTCTCTCTCTCTCTCTCTCTCTCTCTGTGTGTGTGTGTGTGTGAGTGTGAATGTGAGTGTGAGTGTGAGTGTGAGTGTGTGAGTGTGTGTGTGACGAGGATTCAGGACCCCTTAACACTTACTTCTAGATTTTGTCTTTCTTTACTGAAATAGATATAATATTTAGCAGGAACAGTTAGCTACCCTTTCAGGCTGAAGGACTACCTTCCCTTAACAACAACAATACCCCTGTATTAATTTCAGCCTTCCTTTAGATAAATATTCAGTTAAGAGAGTGGGGGGAAGGAGGCAAGGTGGAGCCCCTGGGAGGTCCATGCAGGCAGACCTGTATCAGCAGCACTAAGGCTCACAGAGGTGTGCAGGGTCACTTGCAGTTGTAAAATTTTAATGCCATTATAAAATTGACAGTAACTTTTGAGTGCATAAGGGCTGTCTGTATATATAATTAGAGCTTTTAAATTCTGGTTTGAGACTCCCACCTTCTCTGTTAAAGCAAAAGCTGCCTATGCCTAACTAAAGCACATATAAAGTCACAAATACCAGGGGAAACATAATCTAGATTTTAGTTGATTGACAGAGCTAGTCTGAGGAGAATGACAAGGTAGTACAGTACTGATCTGTGGAGTATGTTTTCAAGGTATATGGCAAGCATGTAGCCCTCTGTTATTACTGGGATAGGACTACTTTAGTCTGTGCTTGCAGAAATACCAATCTTGTGAAACCTGAGGCAATAACCAGTTTTATTTGGGATGAACTGCATTGACGATATACTACTTCACCAGATGAAGTAATTTTGTTATGTTTCTAACTCCCCCTGCCCATACGCATAATGGCATAAACATGTACCCTGTCTTTCTCTCAGCCACCAGCAACACTACCTGAAGAACAACACACACACACACACACACACACAGTGTGTGTGTGTGTGTGTGTGTGTGTGTGTATATATATATATTCATTTCCTAATATGTGACCCTGTACAATGAAGCAATTGCTCATTGAGCTAAAAAGAATGGATGCCTCAATATTTAATTCTAATTTATTCTAGTTTTATTGAATCTTCTTCATTTTCAATTTAAATAAATGACTCTATAAATAATAGCATTGCATTCATCTCAGAAATTAATATGTTAATTAACTTCTCAGGCCAAAATAAACTGCATCCATTCAAGGACATAAGTTGTTTAAGTTATCAAGTCAGTAATGTGACAGAATTTTGTTGCTGTGATCTAAATCATCCTAGGAGCCTGTTTTTCAGATTAACAGTCTTGAGGAAAACAAGGTAACACTGAATAAAATATATCTGGAACAACCCTGGGCATTTTGTGTGTGGGTGTGTGGGTGTGTGTTTTTAAAATAAATTTCATTGTATGGGTTTAGCCTGTTGGATGCAAATAAACATCAATTTTAGCAGTATTTATTACTTATGTTAAGATGTAACTCATCTTTCTGATACCCCAGCTTTAGCGCTGTACACAATAATTTGTTCCAGGGTTTTAAAAATATTGTGGTTAGTTTTCTTCTGCTACGCAGCAGAAGTGCAAGGATTTTCAGAGCAGAATCATTGTCTATCAGATAATTCAGCACTCTGTCATTTACTGGCACTTACACTCTCAGTGACTCACTCTGAGACATTAGCTGTAGAAAAAATAAAAATATTTCACTCCTTATCAGCTTCCAGATACACTCACCTTGATGACTGAGAAACTTCACAGACATATTTCAATGAGAGGGAAAAAAATTCCACAGAGACATGGGAAGGAATGATTGGTTGGTGCTGGATAGATTTACAGTCACCCCAGCCAAAAAAACTATAAGCATCATGCAAGTTTTTAATACTCAACAATTTCAATAATTCTCAATTCAGTTGATACAAAAGAAACTCACTTCTAAAAAAAAAATCAAACCAACAGAAATTCGGATGAAATTATCATGCATGTGGTTGGAGATTCTTGTGCTTATCTAACTTATAAGGTTGTTGAAAAGTGGGTGAACATGTGTTGTGTTTCATGTCACAGTTACTTCTATGGTGGGTGCGTTGTCCAAGACCAGCAAGGCCTTGAGAGGGAGGTTCTAGTCCAGAAGGTACCATTTGAAAGAAGGACCAAACACATGCAAGAAAAAAATTCCTACCAAGAAAAGCCTCCAACTGCTAAAATGAGCCCCCCCCCCCAACCCATGGACCATAGTAAAACACATGCAAATGGCTCTAAGTAAGGCCCTTTGTACACGACCCCTAAACTCTGCCGCAAATGGCTCCCAGCTCCGGAGCTTAAAATTGTTTCCCCACCAGCTCTGGATTTTACAGATAATTAAGTGCGACCACGCCCACCTAAGTGCATCCCAGCACACTTTTCAGGTACCTGCTCTCTGGAGGTGAAAATTCCTGATGCGGATATAATGTAGTGACTGCCCGGCTCTCCTTGCTTCTGTTTGTTCTTTTTTTGCCCCCCCCCCGCCCCTTTAAGAAATATGAATGCAGTGCTGGGACAGCAGAACGGAGGTGAGCGGCATTCTTTTCTTCCTTTTTTTCTCCCTCCCCTCACGCAGCCAGCAGCCAGGAGTGCGGAGGGGGTGGGAACACAGGAACAGCGACAAACCCCTAAGATCTCTGGTCCGAATTTAAGTGGCCAACGTATCTTAGGGGTCGTGTGAAAAGGCCCAAACCTAGCTTTCCTCTGGAATGCGCCAAGAAGAGAAAAAGATAAAAGAACTAGAAAAAATACTGCAAAACCTGCTCCAAACTCCAAAATGCAACAGTCTCCACCATACACCTTCTCACTCCTCACCTCATGCAACCCACAAAGAATGGGGATATGATGCAGCCTGGGTACACCCTTTTCCCGCTATCCATGATGGAAAATTTGTTATCTGAGGCAACCCTACACCCAGAAATTCCCATTCATTCATTACCAGAGGCATTTGTTTTCCGAGGTATTATGAGGTATTACTGTGTGTGTGTGTGTGTGTGTGTGTGTGTGTGTGTGTGTGTGTGTGTGTGTGTGTGTGTGTGTGTGTTGTGTCTAAAGACTGCTGCAACTGTTTCCTCCTGCCTTGAACCCATGATCTCCAGTTGTAAGAGGAAATCAGAGTGGTAAAAAGATATCTTGCTCAGAGTAGTGCAGAGTTTTTTTTAAGAAAGTAAAATGTCAGAGGACCCCTTGGTTGGCAAAGTTCAACTTTGATAATAAGACTGGTGACATTTGGATAATAAATCCATGAGCTTAAATACCTTGTAATCAAGGCCAAGAATTCAAAGGAAAGCACTAATGATCCAAGTATAGCCACCTTTAGGATTCAGAACATTTTTCATATACAACTGAACAGCCACCTGCAAGGGCAACCTGGCTTGAAATTACCTTGGATTCTTCTGGATAGACAGAGATGGAGAACAGAAGCATATTATCTTAGAACACAACTACAGGTTCCAGAGGCCTTTCAGCATCTATCCCTTTGTGGCCTTGTTGATACAAGATGCAGAACTGATCTAACTGACTTCTGAGGTAAAGAGAATACCTTTCATGAAGGCTCCCCTGTGTTGGTTCAGGTCTCTCATTGCTCCTTACAAGAAGATAAAAGACATGGATGGCTCTCAGAAATTACACTCTTTTCCTGAGGCTGCACATATTGGGCTAAACATAACTGCTAGACTAGTCACATCCATTCTTCATCATGGG
This sequence comes from Phrynocephalus guinanensis, assembly GCA_037367245.1. Classification (NCBI taxonomy): domain Eukaryota; kingdom Metazoa; phylum Chordata; class Lepidosauria; order Squamata; family Agamidae; genus Phrynocephalus; species Phrynocephalus guinanensis. The sequence continues at coordinate 97,889,208 of CM074737.1, forward strand.
TGTTTCTGTCCAGATTTGTGAAAATGGAACACTATATCTAAGTCTTTCACTATTGATGTGGCCAATACAAGATTCTACTTATATCATAAGGATTGCCTCCAGAGAGCAATTTATTACTCGATTTCTTCAATAGATCTTGGTATTATTTGCTTAATAATCCTTTTAGATACACACATTATACCATACTGCATGCAAGCATGCAAGACAAGTGCAAATATGCTTGTGACACATACAAGAATCCCATACAGGCAATGGACAAGCTGAGTCAGATCAGCCTTTACTAGAGATGGGCACGACCAGAAATTTTTTTTTCCGAGTTGTCGTTTTTCGGGACGGGTCTGTTTCAGGTCGTTTCCGTTTTTTGTGAAATTTTTTTAAAATTTGTCATTTCGTCGTGTTGTTTGTCGTTTGTCGTTACCACCGCCGCGATTTCGCGCGATTTGACATCCCAGCGAGTGGCGTCCCGCCGGCGCTAGGTGTTTTTGCGCCCTAGGCAGCAGGTGGGGGGGCGGGGGGGCATGGGTGGGCAGCGGCAGCGGCAGGGGGAGGGGCGGGCGCGCGGGCAGCGGGCGCGGGTCCCGCAATGACCCAGAGCAGGCGGAAAACACTTTAAACTGACTTGCTGCACAAGACTGCATCGAATAAAGCAATTGCAATTTTTGCAAACAAAGTGGGCAGTGCGCCCACAGCAGAGCTGCAGGCAGGGTATGAAAGGACCTTGGCTTGCCACCAAGCAAATGAAAATTTTAAAATAAATCCACACCTCCCCTTCCACTCAAACCTCCCCCCCTTTGAAGCACTATCAGAAAAGAAATCCTAACAAACTGCAGAAGAATAAAAAAGAATAAACTGCGTTGCTATTCCCCACAGCAGACAGAGAATGAAAGGAATTATTATTATTTCCTAAAAATTCAATTGAATTAATTCCCTCCCTGCCTGCCTAACTGAAATCTAAAGGCTCCGTGAAATCGAAACTAGTCTAGCACAGCAGCCAGCTACACACAGCCCTCTCCCACCCACATCCAAGCCCGGACTGCGACTCTTCTGGGAGTGCCTCGGCTTTTTATGCCCTCTTGCACATCCAGAAGTGTCAGTCAAAACCTGGCCATGCGATTGGTAGAATGGGTCCAAAAATTTGCATGGTCCCATCCCATGGCCAGCCCATCATTGCGCAGGTGTAAAAAAATAAAAATAAAAATAAAATAAAATAAAATCAGTGCGACCTTTTACTGCTATGAAAAACCCACTGCTGCTACTGTAAAAATTCAAGCATTTAAAATAGCTAATTTTCGCATGTTTCTGTGGTGCTTTGGTGGTTTTTTGGACCACGATTTTAAAAAAAATATTGTGGACGCCATTTTGGATCCCCCCGCACCGCATGACAATTGGAGACGCCGAGGATGCCCCCTCCCAGCCGGGTACCAGCAGCCCAGGACAGGAGGGGGGGGGAAGGCTGGGGACCCCCCCCAGAAACCCCCCCTCTGGTAGGTGCCCTCAGGCAGGCATATTTTTGCCAGCTTTTTTGGCTGGGAATCGTTTTTTTTTTTTTAATTTTTAAAACTTTTTTTCTGTGCCGCTTGGCATTGTGCGATCGCCGCGTGATGCCAGGAACGACAACGACAAATCAGACCCATTTTTTCTTTTTTTGGTTCGAGTTCGAGTTCTGACAGCTTAATTGTCGTTACCGTTTCCGTTACGTAACGGAAACGATATCCGAAAACGGAAATGACAATTTCGCCAAGTCGTGCCCATGTCTAGCCTTTACAGTCCTGCTTAACAGATTGGCCTTTGTGGGTGCAGTGGCTGTTAAAGTGCCAAAGGGGGAGAAATGTGGCATTTAGGTACAGTCTCAGCATGCCACCTCTTCTCAAACTGATTATCAGAACTGCCACAGCACCAGGAAAAGATGCTCACACTCGTCCCCTCTTCCATATCTAGTAAGTATTAGCAAAGTGCAGTTCTCTCCAGAAGAGGATGCTTTTGTCTGGACAGCACAGAGACCTCCTCACAATGCTGAAATGTTAAAGCTTCAGGTAATCTGGGAAGGTGCCTTGCTAATTTTGGAACAGAAGGGAATGGCTACTGTCTAATATCTTGCTCACTGTTTGCACAGCAGCCGAAAGGCCATTAGCTTCACTTGGTTAAATTTCCTGATGGTAATATGCAGTTTCCTGACTCCTTATGGGCGATGAGAGCCAATGAACTGATAAAATCTAGGGCTTTCCTTCCCAGATTTCAAGGGAGGTTTTAATTAGCAATGGGAAGTTAAACCTTATGTGGCAATAACAAACACAATCTGCTGATCATCTCTCACGCTCCATATTGCCACAAAGAAGACTCTTTAATGCCCCAGCCTATGAGTGTAGGGAGAAATGAACGAAAGAAGCAACCAGGAACTTGTAAGAGGTGAATTAAATTGAAATTTAGAAATTTGTCTGAAGCTGAAAAGAGTTTGTCTCCATTCCTCTTTCTTTCTTTAAATTCCACCATGGGACTTAAAAATACACAGTGCTTTTCATTTATTGAAATATGGTGTACAACAATTCCAATTCCTCTCTGAAAACAATGGGATAAAGGTGTCATAAATCAGTTGTTGGACTGAATTCTATATGTTTCAGGGCCAAGAAGCTTTAGCAGGCTTGAAGCCAAAGACTCTATTCCTCAATTGTTATTTAAATATAAAAGTAAGGTTGTCAGTCAACGGAAGCTTCTAAACTGGTTAATAATGCCCCCTTATCCAACCAACAATTTCACTAAATAAACCTGTGCATCATCTTCTTAATCGACTTTTTAAAATAATAATCATGTGTGATCACCTCTGTCTGATATGTGTACATTCTCAACTTTTAACACTATAGACTTCCTATAGTTAGGGTTTCTTAGTGTGTTCCTCTTTTCTACTGCTTTCTTACCAAGGGACTGGCTTTGCCAGACAGAATCTCACTTTGCCTCAACACCTCTTCTTTCACATTGCTAGGCATCTCATCACTTCCTCTCTCTTCTAATCACATAGCCAGTAGCAGCAGACTTGATCTGCCCTCTTTCCCAGACATGTTCTGCCCTATAATAAAATTAATCTTTGCTGAAGAGAAGGTTTTGTTGATAACCTCAAACATCAGATGCCATATAGGGCAGCAGGGAAGGCAATGAAGTACTAAAGAATGAACTCTTAGAACAGAAGAGCCCACAACTTTTCAAACAGCACTATGCCTTTACCGAGGCAGAGTCAGGGAAAAAAATATCGGAATTCTATCCCTGTCTGAAAAGTAAAAGGGACAAATTAGTTTCTTGTCACTGCACTGCAATAAATACATTGTCATTTTTATACCCCAGTGAATCATATTCTCCATTTCCCCCGTAACTATTATACAGTCTGCTGGCAGTACATCATTTTTTGGTAATTTTATTTTCACCAATTGTTTTATGAAATTTTTGAGTTTTATGGACACTAAAACAAATCTAGCCTGCAAGTGTTATAGCCCTTTAAATCACCAGCAGGAAATCTCAAGGTTCCTCCAGACTGTGAGGAAAGGAAGCTTTAAGAAAGAAAGATTGCCTCTAGCTTATAAACTGAGCAAAAACCCAGAGATAAGTTTGTAAAAGGGATATACATCACTGGTGGCAAAAACTGGGACATAAAACAACATCACTCTGCTCAGCTCCCTTAAGAATAAAAATGGATTTTTATTTAGCAGGAGCACTAAAGGAGTTAGGAGAAAGGAACACACAAGATTCTCCATGCTTTCTTAGCCATAACAATCCTTATTTCCTGTTGAGCAAAATTGTCAAGGAGTATTATGGTGGGACTGTAGAAGATAATGGCCCTAGTACCATGAAAATAGACTAGCAGAAAAATCCTCTCATAAGTACAGCAGCTGAGCTCAGTTCTTGAGGAAATGAATTGCTACTGCAATAATGAAATGGACAGTTATTGGCTCTCATACTGAAATTCTCTAGGTAATCTCTATTTAAATGTTTATAGGAAGTTATAAGATCTGAGGATGCCATTCCTCCTCCTCCACCACCTCCTTTTCTAAAATACCAGGATCTTTTAAAATTTGCTATTATCTTTCACAGATTTCATAGCAAGATGTGCTGATAATGGAGCTAATGTAAAAAAGAGATTGCCTTCTTCTCTGCAGAGACATGCAGGACATCCGGATCTGTGTACAGCTTGTCTGTGTTATGGGCTCTCTAGAAAGCTGAGGTAGGGGAAATGGTATCGTCCCCACTTTCATGTGTCCATTGGATTTATTTCTTGAATATGTGAAAAAAAATGCATTAGCAGCTGTAGAAGAAAAAAAGTGTTGAGCTGAAGAGCGGAAATGCTTGAGCCAGGACTGTGTAGTCAAGCCATTTGTACAGTGGTATGTTGTGCAAGTACTTAGACATTTTAGGAGCTTGTTCAAAGAGGTAATACCTCCTTATGCAAAGGCTCCCTTAGTTCATAGGTGAGATCTTTGCAAATACATTAATAGATTCATCTCTGAATAATAATGCTAAGCAATTTTGGACATTAGTTACTAGTAGTCTGGGCGATCATTCAGGCGAGCTTATTGTAACATCCCTGCTGACATTTGGGAACACCATTTCTCAAAAATTTTTAATGATTCCAGTCTGCAACCATCTCAAAATTCATTTTCATCCAATCTAAATAATTTTCCCAAGTGGGAGCCAGTAACTGTCTCTGAAATAAGATCTTTAATATCTCAATTGAAAAATGGCAAAGCCCGAGGCCCTGATATAATTCCATCTGAAATCTTGAAAATGAATATGGACTGGTGGGCACCTCTGTTAGCACATTTATTTACTCATATTAATAATTCCTGTCAACTTCCTTTGACTTGGTTAGAAGTCATCATAATTTCAATTTTCAAAAAAAGTGACAGGGAATATCCCACAAACTACAGGCCAATGAGTCTTCTGTCCACAGTTGGTAAATTATATGCTAGCTATTTAAATATTAGACTTAATACATGGAATGAAGAGGAGGAACAAGCAGGTTTCAGGAAGGGCCGTTCAGCCCTGGACCACTGTTTAGTACACAGCCATTTGGCTGAGAAATATATGAGGTCTTATGAAAATGGGCTGTTTGCAGCATTTATTGACCTAAAATCGGCCTTTGATTCAATCCCAAGGGACAAGTTATGGAACAAATTACTCCAATCTTCTATAGACAAAAGACTTCTTCATCTAATTAGATGTCTATATTTACATAATTCAATTAGAGTAAGATGTGTTCCAGATGGTAGTTTAACAAATCTGATCTCAGCAACTAAGGGTGTTCGACAAGGCTGCATCTTAGCTCCTTCATTATTTATTTTTTACCTTAATGACCTGATTGGTAAGTGTTTGGCACCAGAATTTCATGCACCTAAATTGGCAGAGACCAGGGTTCCATTGTTATTATATGCAGACGATCTGTCCTCATGTCTCTGTCAAGGGTAGGACTTAGGCGGCTATTCCGAGTCTTTATGGAATACTGTAAAGACAATGGATTGACAATTAACTATGGGAAAACTAAAATCATGTTGTTTTTTCTAGACGTCACTAGGTAAACAACTGGACAATTCCGGGACATAATATTGAACAGGTTAGGAAGTTCAGATATTTGGGCATGGTGTTTTCCTACACTTTAACTTGGAACAATCAAAGACAATCAGCACTTCAAATAGCTCACAACACAAGCAAAGCAGTTCTTTGATTTTTTTTACTCTAAAGGGGGACAGTTCATTCCTGCTGCTTTGCAGGTAGTTAAAATTAAGGTTTTAAACCAGCAGTTGTATGGTATTCCAATATGGATCCATGGATTCAATTCAGCGATCGAGAGTGTCCTCTCTAATTTCTTACGCTCCCTTTTTGGTATGCCAAGATGTATGTCATCAGCAGGCTTGCGTCTAGAGGCAGGATTCATATCTGCAGAATGTAGAGCCTCGTCCCTTGCCTTTCATTACTGGATAAAGGTAGTGTATGCTGACCCAACATCCGGATATCTTTATCATTTGAGTAGAGATGTTTTTATTAGCACTTGGTTTAAGGGCTTTATACCAAAACTACATTTATTAGGGTTTTCTCTAGAGTTTCTTTACAAACAGACTTTTCATAATATTAAACCAATCATCAAGCAAAGAATTAGAGATATTGATTTTCAGTATTCCTTATCAAGGGCTCAAGGGCCTTGCTCACCTAATTTCTTTGGATTAGATTGGGAGTTTCCTAAGTATGCAGGATACTTGGACAAATTTACTATTCCAAAATATCGTTATGCGTTTTCAAAAGCCTGGTTTAATTGCCTCCCCTCAGCTGTTTTAGAAGGTTGCTATCGTAACATTCCCTATGCTAAGTGACTATGTGCCTGTGGTGATAATGTAGTTGAGTCTTTGGATCATGTTTTGTTTGAATGTAGTTTTTATTTAGAAGAACGTAACCAATTTATTCTGCCAGTTTTGAAGAAGTGTCCTGGAGCATTTGTCTCAATTATTGGTGGCCAAAAATCAACTAAATACGGAATCTGTGGCTAAATTTTTTGCTTCTGTAGTCAAATTTAAAAATAACCAATGTCTCAATTATGCTATTGATTTCCCTTAGCACTGGGTCTTACGGTTCTCTGTATTTTTAACATGTCCTGGTTTTAGCTTGCATTTTAACATTTTGTATTACAAATTGGTTTTATTTGTTTGTTTTTACCAATTTTCCTTCTGTGCCCCTAAATTGGGTTGAATGTCCTGGTTTTAGCTTGTATTTTAACATTTTGTATTATAAATTGGTTTTACCAATTTTCCTTTTGTGCTCTTAAATTGGGTCTATGACCGCATAATAAAGAATGAATGAAAAAAATGCAAATGCATGGGTAAATGGGGCGAATCACATGTTGTGTTACTGGTGCACAACAGGGTTCCAGCCTTGGCTTCAGTCATCCAAGGAAATGAAGAAACTGTCCTTCTCAGTCTGAGTTACTTTCTTCAGCTAACCTCTCTTGGGTTGGGACATAATTTGGACAAGTGCTTTGTATTAAATAATAATAATATCTTTATTGGGTGACTGGAAAGATAGGGATTTAACTGGGACCACCCCTTGCATAAGCTTCATGGCACCAAACGGATGTTGTGAGGAGCAGCGTTTGCTTTCATTTTGCAGAAGTCCAGTCTCTTTAACTTTCACTGGGGCAGAGAACTCAATTTACAGAAACTGAAAGAAACTGAAAAATGCCCTAATTTGTATTCCTGCATGGAGCAGGGGGTTGGACCTGATGGCCTTATAGGCCCTTTCGAACTTCACTATTCTATTTCTATGATTATATGTTTCTATAAATGATAAATGATGAATTCTGAATATTCCCTACCTGAAAAACCCTGAGAAAAATAACCATAAGTCAGAATTAACTTGACAGCTCATTATGGCAGTGCTTTAATAAGTACAGCTGCATATCTGTAAATAGTTACTATCATTTAAGGAAAAATAGAACTTATGTTCCTGGAGTGAGGAAGATTATAGCCAGGTGATCTCTGTGCCTGCTTAGTCTGCTGTCCATACGCCATGCTTGAAATGGGCTCAGTATTCATTTAGTGTGAACACGCTTGTCTGATTTGCAGCTCCAAGATCAGCCCCTTTCCCCCAAAACATGTTCAAATAAAAAAAACAAGTTTTACATTTGAAAAACACGTGTAATCATGTATGTGGAAAAGGTGTGCATTAGAAAAAAAGTGCCCAGAAAGATCTCAGAATTTCTGCAACGCCAATGAAAAAGGTTAATGATCCAACGAGGACTCAGGAAGTTTGGAAAATGGCCAGACTTCATCCGACTGAGTTTGACAGACTTGCCCATCTGCCTAAGTTGCTGTTTACGGGATGTTGCTGTTAAGAGGCAACTTCAAGACCCCTAATTTCTTATATTTTGTTTCCTTATCATCACGTCAACCTAGGTCTGGACAGCCTCTTAAGTAGAGACATGACCTCAAATACAGACCTGTACTTAGTTACTTCTTCAAATAAAAGAATGTAAGGTAGGATATGTGCTCCAGACAATGCAAATGTGGGCTATGAGAAATGAGGGTTTTAAAAACGTGCGATATTGGTGTGCTTATTAGGAGCCTGAGATTTGCATTGCTGAGTTTACACCTAGAGATGGGCACGAATTAAAAAAAATTGGTGTTTCGTTTGTCGTTTGTCGTTGAGAGGTCCGTTTTGTTTCGTTTCTGTTTTTCGTGAAATTTTTGGAAAAATTTCATTTTTGTTTTTTGTTTTTTCATTTTTCGTTTCTACCCGCTTTTTGCGCAGTTTTTTAAAGCATTTCCGTGCGTGGGCGTCCCCCAACGCCCCAGACCAGAGGGAAAACACTAAAAAAAATGGATGCTGGCAGAAACACAGTATAGACTGGGTTCGCAGGGAGGCTGCAAAGGCAGCGGCGGGCGTTGCCCAGGGTGCAAGGCAGCCACAGAGTGACTGCACTGAGGGGCAGGGGAGCGTACTCACCGAGAGGTACGCACACACGCACACAGGGAGGCTGCAGGACTGAAGCTAGAGTCGCAGAGACAGCAATCCCACCCTAACTCCCACCGGAGACTGCAAGGAGGACGGGGGCTGCCAGAGCTTTTTATGCCCTCTGTGGCTGCCAGACCTGCCCAGTCTGCCACCTGGGCATGCTATTGGTTGAAGTTGTCCAAGAATTTACATGATCCCATGACATGGCTTGCCTCCATGTTGTGGCTGGAGTGGCGACATCCATTTTGTCATCCTTAAAGGGAAAAGAAAAATACATCGCGATGGGAGAAGACAAAAACAAACGTTTTAAGGACCCCTACCCCCTGTTAGGTAATAATTTCAAATAATTATCACATTATCGCTGCATTTTTATGGATGTCCAGGGCGTTTTAATACCCAAGAAATCAATATTAGGCATCTGGGAACCATTTTGCGTCTATGTTCCCTAACTCCCCTTAAAGGAAAAAAATACAGCGATCTGAGAAAAGACATAAAAGCATGTTTTAAGGACCCCCCCGGGTAGGTATTATCAAACAGTATAAATAATTATTGCTGTGTTTTTATGGATGTCCAGGCTGTTTTTTAACATTTAAAACAGCTCATTTCATTGCACGCTGCCAGTAACGAAAATGAAATGTAACAAACACAATTTTCATGGTTCTGTTCGTTTTGTTTCATGTTCATCACAATTTTTGTTAGTTGTTTCGTTACATAACGGAACGAATAACGAATAACAGAAATGAAAAAATGTTCGTTTCGTGCCCATCTCTATTTACACCTAGGAAAAAGCTAGCAGCTTTCTTACTGTGTAGCGCATAGAACAAGTCACAAATCCAGCTGAACCAGGTGGGCCAGCTGTTCTAAAACACAAGTTCTTCAGTTTGCACCAAATCTCACCTGCTGTTTTTCTTTACTGTGAGTCAATCCAGCTTTTAAGGATTTCTGTATATACTAAAGGCCAATTGTTCTATTGTCCCCGAAGATTTGAAGGTTGGATGTCTTTCCAGCTACTAGCATGTACATCTTCACTCGTCCCCATCTCTGAATACCATTTAATCTCTAACTCAGAGCCCCAGAGATGGTGCAGTTTTTACAACACTTTTCTCATGTTGGCTGTCAGGCTGCTGACAGCTTTGTGACAGGTGGCAGATGTGCCAGTGATGGATGTTTTCTCCCCTGTGCAAGGACGATGGGATAAAAGTGCAAACAAACTGAGTAATAGATGGGAAGAACAGCACAATGTTGATAAGGGCCAGTCCACATTCAGTGATGTATGGGAAAGCAAGCAGTGGGCAATTTGTTTTGCTGGAATGAGAGACTTTCAGCTGAAAGAGCAGTGAAGAAAGTAGACAAAAATAAGATGGACTGCAAAGGAATTGCACAAGAAAGGGAGACGTGTCCCTTTAACACTAGTACAAAGGTTGAGGGCTCATTCCAAAATGTAAAGTTCATTTTAAGATGACCCTTGTAGTCAAAAGGCATCTATTTGTTAGCCCTCTGTGTATTACACATGTCCTCTGTCAGGGATGACACTTCCGTTAGCCACAATAAAGCAGCTGCCTTGGATGGCAAAAGATGGGTAGTGTGGTAGGGCAGTCGCTCTCCAAAGCTCTCCAGACTCCATGGTAAGAGTGGGGTTTTCCACCTGACCTGCCTAACATGCTTTAAACAAAGATGCTGTTGTCATGTGATGTGGAGGGTGCTGTCCAGTGCTGAAGTAGGATTCAACTGACAGTCCACATGAGCCATTGAGGAAGGAAAGTAGGCATCATCTGGACCTTTCCCTCAAGCAGCAAAATCAGTGGGACTGCTATTCTGCATACCTAGGATCTGGCAGCCTAACAAACTCTAATGGTTAATTTGAAAGTATGCATAGATATTAAGAGAATTACTTGGGGAACAGTAGAGGGTCTGAAACATTACATCTCTGTAATTTGGACATCTGTTTTCCAAAATGGAAAATAAAACTGTGCCACAGATAACTACAATATCCCCACAATAGTTAATTATCCACCATTCAAACATAGGTAGATAGTAGAGATGGGCACGACTAGGGAAAATGATGTTTTCGAGTTGTCGTGTGTCGGAGGCAGTCCGTTTCGGCTCGTTTCCGTTTTTTGCGAAATTTCGCAAAAATTAGTCGGTTTGTTTTTTCGTTTTTCGTTGTCGTTAGTACTGGTTTTGGGGGGGGTAGCGGGCTCCTGGAGGGAGCTGCAGGAGTCAGCCAGAGCCACAAGTGACGGACTGGCAGACTCTTTGCACCCGCTGTGTCTCACGTACTTGCATGTAGTGCAATGCAAGTAGATCTAGCTTAGGGTTAAGATGGGTTAGCGCAAGGGCTAGGGTTAGGCTAGTTACGGGTGAGGTTAGGGTGAGTGTTGGGGTGCAACTCTGGGTGCCTCTCTGACCCACTTAGAAGGACAGTGTACTGGCGTATGGGTTAGGCTTAGGGTTTGGGTTTGGGCTACGATTAGTGGGCTGTTTATGCCCGATTGGCACATCCCAGAAGTCTCTGTGGTCAACCTGGCCAAGTGGCCATGCGATTGGTGGAAAATTTGCATGGTCTACTCCCATGAGCGAGCCCATCATTGCAAATGTGCAGGTGTAAAAAAATAAAATAAAATAAAATAAAATCAACGGAGACTTTTTTTTGCAAGAAAAACCCACTGCTGCTACTGTAAAAATTCAAGCATTTAAAATAGCTAATTTTCGCATGTTTCTGTGGTGCTTTGGTGGGGTTTTGGGCAACGATTTCAAAAAAAATATTGCGGTCGCCATTTTGGATCCCCCGCACTGCATGGCAAATGGATGCGCCCTCCCAGCCTGGTACCAGCAGCGCAGCAGTAGCAATAGCCAAGGAGAGGGGGGCGGGGAACCCCCCCCCAAATAAAACACCCTTCTGGCCTGGTAGGTGCCCTCAGACAGTTTTCGCCTACTTTTAGGGCCGGGAATAGGTTTTTTTTAACTTTTAAAAACTTTTTTTCTGTGCCACTTGGCATTGCGCGATCGCCGCGATGCAAGTAACGAGCACGACAAATCAGACCAAATTGTTCGTTCGTCGGTTCGAGCTCGAATTCTGGCGGAGTAATTCCCGTTACCGTTTCCGTAGAGTAACAGATACGAGTAACGGAAACGGAAACGGGAATACCGCTAAGTTGTGCCTATCTCTAGTAGATAGCCCTATTCAGGCACTGTAAATGCAGCAGGCATTGTGGACATGCTTAAAATCCTGTTGTATAAATTAACAATTGTGAAAATGCAGTGATATCAATGGTAGGGAGACATTTTGGCTAATTAAGGATACTTTACCTTTAAAAATAAAAAATAATTTTTAAAGTTGCAATTGCCATCCACGATGTGTGAAGTTCTTCCTCAGAAGGTTACAGCTGCATTAATCATATATTTATAATGTCTTTATTGCAGAAAGGAGATTATGACAAGTAACTCATTTTCTGTAAATATGACATTTCCTCCCCTCCCCCTCCCCCCCACTACCACAGAGAACAGTGTTGATACTCTCAGTGGACTTTGTACTGCCATTTTAAGATTCCTTTCCTGAATTTTTCTTTTCTAGTATTTTATGGAAAGGCAAGTTTGGTTTGGGTGAGGCAAAAAATGGAGGACTAAATATAAAACTTCTATCATTTGTCCCTTTCTGTGTGCCTCAGGCTTAATTGGCCATCATTTTGAAATGCAGAAAATGTCCTAAGGATTGATATCTTAGTGTCCCTTCTACCAACATAAAGATACAGGTCTTCAACTATGCATTTACAAGTATGTAAATTTCCAGGACTTCATCATGTTTCCCTCCCATCCTGTTCTGTTAATGTCAGGGACTTATTTAGGCCCATCATGGCGATAATTTATTGCACCACACTTCCTACTGTGAGTAAATAAGTCTGTCTCCTTTACATTCCCTGGGCAATTAGAAGAATGAAAGACTGTGGTGGTACATATTAGCATTCATTTCCTCTTGGCATTTTATACAAGGCCATTTCCGCTGCTGACGAATTGTGGGGCAAATTGTTCTCGAAAAAGTATGTCAGATGAAAAGGTGTTATGATTAAACTGCTGGTGTAAATCTGAGTGACAATAAATCCTTTTATTGCATTAGCTGGATTTATTTGCTCACAACTGCCATTAAGGAGTCAAAGAAATAATAAGAGACTTGGGGAGGGCACATGTGAATTTTTCACCTGTTTAGGGGGTAATTAATATGCCTTCTAAAAATAGGCAACGGGTTTTTAAAACTAAATCAGCAATTCAGGAGGCTGGTGATAGAGCAACATCCCAAGATTTGTTTTGCCAGCAGGATAGAGAACAATTTAATGTGCACAAAACAGTAATCTGAATATTATTGAAAGTGTGTTTGTGATAGGTGTAGCATAGCATATTGATTTATAAAATGTTAGTGAACACAGGGTGCTTTCTGAGATAAGGTAAACTTGAATGGTGATGACTATACCTTCCTTCCTTCCTTCCTTCCTTCCTTCCTTCCTTCCTTCCTTCCTTCCTTCCTTCCTTCCTTCCTTTTTGGGATGTTGCATAATTTAAATTTATGGACATATATGAATTATAGGAACAAAATGAATTTATAGGTATAAGTAAACTAATTAGACTACTTTGCAGTGAAGCAGGCTACTTCAATAGTGTTATCTTGGCCATTTGCTAGATCTCCTTCATACATGTTGCTGAGACATAAATTGCATGTGCAGAAGAGCTGCACTGACTGAGTTTCTCTACAGTCACAGAACATTTGTCCTGTATCCAAGTAGCCCCATTTTACTGAATTATTCTTTGACCTCTCTACTTTGCTGTGAAGTCTGTTAGAAACTTGGCCTAGTGAAAGACATTCCTCAGCATTCATCTCTTTGGCAAGGTGTGTTGATTTTGCTGTCCATAGGTTTAGTCTAACCTCTTCTTCAGGATTAATATTTAGAGCTTGAGATCTGTGCAGAAAACTTTTCCTTGATTTTAGCTATCATCTTGGGCCCAGAAGGTTTCCATGAAGTGGGTAGATTTGATGACTCATGCATTATTTCATTCATTATTTGCTTGCATCTCTTGACTGATGTACTTCTGGAGGGGAAGTACCAGCCAAATAAAAGACTCTTCAATGGGAGTAGTAGATTTTAAGCAGCCAGTAATAATCCTGCATGATTCATTATATTATATATCACTATCATATTCTGCTGTGGAGTAACACAGGAACAAAGCTGTTTTTCCTATTGTTTCTAGCTGTGCATCCCAGTTTGATCCATCCAGTTCCTTAAGTATGATATTTCTGGTAGAAACTTTCTGTTTGGTGTTTATTTATTCATTAGATTTATACCCCACCCATCTGTCCATCTGGCCACTCTTTAGACAATGTTTTTGTTTTTGTTTTTGTTTTTATTTATTTATTTATTTATTTATTTATTTATTTATTATTATTATTATTAATAATAATAATAATAATAATAATAATAATAATAATAATAATAATAATAATAATAATAATAATAATAATAATAATAATAATAATAATAATAATAATAAACTTGAAAAAAATTACCCGATATCAGGATCTGAAGGTTGAACTTCAGAGACTCTGGCATAAACCAGTACAGGTGGTCCCACTGGTAATTGGCACGCTGGATGCAGTGCCCAAAGAGCTAAGCAAGTATTTAGAAGAAACTGGAGTTGACAAAGTCACCACCAGTCAGCTGCAGAAAGCCACCTTACTGGGATCTGCTCACCTAATTCGCTGATACATCATGTAGTCCTAAATGCTTGGGAAGCATTGGACTAGTGATTTGTAATACAATATCCAGCATAGCTATCTTGTCTGCTGTGTGATAATTTGATAATAATAATAAGGTAAAGGATAGGTCAGGTTTTGATCCAGAATGATGCCTAGTCACTTTGGGAAAGTACAGTATTACAAAAATCATATATTTCCACCTAACTCAGATGCCTATGTATCAGCATTTTTATATACCAAGCCAAAAAGACTGATGAAGCTGTTTGGATGGGAAGTGAAACATTTCAGCCTCTCAAGAAAAGAAGTTCAGTTGTCATGACTCAACTTTCAGATAAACTTGAGAATTTTCATAGACATAAAGCCAAACAGAGCTTACCAAGTTTGCATGAAGCATGACTCATCTTCCTATCTAGAGCATCAGCAAAAACAAGAGAGGTATTCATCTGCCGATTGGCCATTATCCAAGGTTGTTGGGCCGTTTCACTCCCTAAGATATCAGGTCCCAAACATGACACAGGGTGGATTGCAGCAGCAATGGTTGGGAAGGGAATGAAACTGTTTCTGGACCACCTGTTTGTGCACATGGACACAAGGAGAAACCAGATAAATTATGCTAGATTCCATGTAAAACTCAGCTGACCAAGTAATATGGCACCCTAGAAGCAGGTGGGAAAAGCATGGATGCTGGTATTTCTGCTTGAGCTCACATTTCTTTCATCCCATGACACATCAAAGAGTTTTAACCAGCCATTACTGTAAATTCTTCTAGAAGTCATGGATTACATTCCTTGCTTGCTTTAAATGATGGATAGTCCCAAATGCATCAAATTCATGGTTGTCTCCTCTATTCCCTTCCCTTGGTTCTTGGTTGCTGACTGGCTAGCGTAGTAAGTTAGTTATCTGGCTGCAGTTGGGAGTTTAATTCCCCACTATGTATCTATCCCACAGGAAGAGCCAGCCTATGTTGTCTTGGGCAAGCTGCAGTAGCCCAAAGCCATAAGATGCACTCAGAAGAAGTTAATGGTAAACCACTTCTAGGTACTACCTAGAAAACCCTGAAAACAGTTTCCAAAAGTCAGAAATGACTTGATGCCACACAACTATTATTATTCAAATAAGCATTGGAGCCATTTTTGTCTTTTACTATGTAAAAGTTTTTCTACATATACACCTAAGATACTGGAGTTCTTGTGGTATAGATAGGTTTGTGTCAATGTGATTCAATGTAATTTAGCATGATTGCAGGGACTTGTTGAGATGCATATTTCTCAACTGACAACAACACCATTCCATCAATTACGTGCATGTGTCAATTGGTTGTCAGAAACACATATCTGCAGGTAGACATTTCATTGCTACTCACATCCCTTCAAAATGCAGTGCTACTTAACAGCAGCAGTTGATTAATTCAATGGCCGGTTAAGTTCCCAATATTATTTTTATTATTTCACAAATTTATATACCTCTCACTGCCTCTAATGATATCCCAAAGCATTTTACAGTAAGAGAACAAAACTCTTATAATTTAGTTGTTGTGAGTATTTTGGGCTGTTTGGCTGTTTTCTGGAAGTTTTTCTCCCTGATGTTTTGTCATACTCTTTGGCTGGCATCTTGCCTTGAAACCTCTTAATCCCTTCATCACAATACAATGACTAACACCCATTCTCCTGCATAGGTCAAGCTTCTTCTTTCCCACAACTTTAAAAACCCCACAGTCTCACTCATTTTATAACCCAGAGCACAGAGAGAACTCCTAGTTCCCTGAGCTTCTTGCCCTCTGAAGATGCCAGCCACAGAGTTTGGCAAGAAAAACTTCCAGAACACGGCCCAAACAGCCCGAAAAATTCACAACTATCAGATCCCAGATGTGAAAGCCTTTGAGAATACATTGATATAATTTAAATACAATAATTTTATGTAAACTGCCAAGAATGGACTTGTTGATAGATGGCACAGTATACAAGTCTATAAATAAATAAATAAATAAATAAATAAATAAATAAATAAATAAATAAATAAATTTAAAGGTGAACGTGTGTGTGTGTGTGTTGTGTCGTTACAGTCGTGACCGACCCTACATGACTCCATGTCCATGGAGGTTTTCTTGGCAGGAGTACTAGAGTGGCTTGCCAGTTCCTACTCCAGGCGCCTACAGCACCTGGTATTCCCTGGTGGTTGCCCATCCAAGTACTAACCAGGGCCGACCCTGCTTAGCTTCCGAAATCAAGCGAGATCGGATATGCTTAGGGCATCTAGGCAGCTCAAAGGTGAACGTATAAAACATTAAATAATCACTAGTTAAAATCTATCCATTAAGAACACACTTTAAAAAGAATCATCAAAATATGGGCTCCAGCACCCCCCCCAATCCCTATATGAAATGATCAATTCCAATTAACATATATTGGCAATGGCAGACAATATATGCCCTATGACCTTGGGGCCTGCCATTGGAAGGGCTCATTTAGATGGGGCCTACAAGTCACTGGAAGTTGATTACCTCAATTTTAAAACATTTACACCAGGAGCTGAAAACACAAAGGCCAAAGTTGTTTCATTTCATTTGCATAATAGGCGCAGATGTGAGCAGCTGGATAGCCAACAGAGCTTGTATAAAGGGGTACCCATAAATCTTTAGACATGAAGAAGGCCCTTAGTGTGAACTGGTGGTTTTTGTAAATAAGGGACCTCATTTTCATCTACGAAACATAGGTCCTTTATTTGTTACATTAACGCTCTTCTCATTGACACTATGGGGACTGTGAGGTGGCTCTGTGGATGGCGCATGGCACTCTGCTGGAGTAGAAGTGGATTCTTGCCAATTTCTCTAACTTACCAACACAATCAGCCAGGAACCACCTAGCGTAAAGTTCTACACCAAAAGCTGAGTTAAATTCAGGTAGGGTTTAATTATGTCTTACTCTAATTTGCAAGTTGCAACCTATCAAGCTGCCAAAACAACAACAACAACAACAACAACAACAACAACAACAACAACAACAACAACAACAACAACAACAACAACTAAATGTGCCATCTTACATGCTACATGAAAGTGTGGATAAAGACACATTTGCCTGTCAGTAAAAGGACAGCAGAGAGGATGGCAATCTACCTTTCCATGACAGTGAGTTCAAGAGTCTAGAAACCTCTGCCCAAGCCCCTGGTGTTTTTTTTTTTTGCATAATCTACCTTATTGATCTGTTATGAGGGCATAGGAGTTGAAGCAGTTCAAAGTGACATTCTCTTTAGATATTGTGAATACTTAATAATGATTAATAATTAATAATCCAGTAGACTGGGCACGATCCATCCCTAGGTAAGTCCCACTGCTCTGTGGGAGAGAGTTCAGTGTGTATGCTAAAATCAATAGCATTAATATTATTTGTTTGTTTTTCATGCCCATCACTAGATAACTAGATGCAGGTGACTGGTTGAGTGGAGGGAAGAATTCATTCATACAACCGAAAAGCAGAATAGAAGGTACTTAAGCACATCGCAAAATCAGCCCAACAGAGGAACTGTCTAGGTCAAAGTGGGGCAGGTGAAATTAATTACCTGTTAATGAACTCTAGTGGAAATCACTTTGGAAATAGTGGCAGTAGGCAGCGGTTGCTAGTTACAACTCTCTGCTATTTTGAACACTTTTTTTTGCTTTTCCTGATGTCAAGAAGAGTTTGTGCAGGAAGAGTTACAGTGTATTTTGTGGCTGACATGAGATATTTCATGGATACCTATAATTATCTCACATTTATAAATTGTTATCATCGTAATAGATTGAAGCACAGATTTCTCCTTCAACACACCACCGTATATGTAATAGATGAGCCTAAACTGGAACCATCGCTTAAACGTATTTTTGCAAAATGTACTTGCAAAAAAGTTTCCATTTTTGCAAGTACATTTTCTGCTCGCTCTTTTTTTATTTAGCAGCATTTTTTTTCCATTTAGCAGGACAGGCAGATTGCTCTTTTGCTTCATTCTTTTCATTATAAACACGAGTGATCTATGGCTATTTAGAACCAATGCAACATTAAATGGGAAGACCCTCCAGCAATGAGACTATATAGTTCAGTGGAACTCTTGTATATTTAATTAAGAAACGCCACTCATATAGAACTGCAATGTGCCAACCTAATTTGCTGGAATGTCTGTCTCTGTCTAGCCTTTGTCTCTTTTTTTTTGTCCTGTATGCTGCCCTGTCGTCCTATTATACAAGGTAGGTAGATTCTTGCTTGGCTGAGCTAAGATCAAAAAGTAATTTTTCTTTTTGAAACAGCCGATTAGAAATTCATTTATTTTCACATTACAGACATTTGGCAAGAACGACAACAACAAATCTCCGTGGCAATTTAGCTCTATTTGTATAGTCTGCATAATGGGAGAGAGTGAGGCTGTTAGGGGGGGAAAACGCCATGGCCGTGGGCAGAAATTAAATGCAGAATCATGTATCAGAAATGAGATGTATTTACTATTGTTTTTTAAAATTAATGGTGCATTTTTAGTTTTTATAATGTAATTTAATGATGCAATTCATCTAATAAAAGGACATTTTAACAGAGTTGTACAAACCTAGTGGAGCAGGGCAAAATGTACCTTTCAGATGTGAGTATTCCTTCCTCTTCTCCACTTCAAGAAAAAAAAATGCTTCCGGCTTTTTGTTATCATTTTAATCATAAAACTAAAAGAGAAAGGGAGAAACTATGCTTTTGTTGGGTAACAGCTGGGGTATCAGCAGGAGTCCAATAAAAAGGACATTCTTCTTCCTAAATATGGGTGTTTGTGCTGCATACAATAATATTAGAAATGCAGTGCTGAGTTTGAAGTAGAACTTCACAGTTGATGATGGAATGCCATATGGTGGCGGCATGTTAAACCGTTCAGGAGGAGGAAGAGTGCTGGTTTCCGTGCAGTGGCTGAGCAGTTTTTGCTTAACTAGTATAAATGTACTATGTAACATGCAGGCACCGGGGCTGTCATGCCTTGAAGACAACATCAGAATGGAAGAAGTAGGAGAAGGAACCATATGTCTACCTAATCTACCATCCTGTTTCTCACAGTGGCCAACCAGATGCCACCTGGGAAGCCTACCGAGACGGGGATGAGAGCATCAACGCTTGCCCAGTATTTGCTTCTTTACTCATGGACATCCAGAACCTTGTGACCTCTTGTTCTTGAGGTAATAGGTAGACATCCTGACCGGGAGCCACTGAGAGCCACACCCTCAATAAATCTGTGTAATTTCCCTTTTCATTAGATGACCATCACTGCCACATCTTAGAGTAGGGGTTTCCACAGTTTATATGTTGTGTGAGGAGATGCTTCCTTCAGCTTATCCCGAATCTCTCACTGACTAGCTTCCTCAGATTTACTCATATTCCAGTATCAATAGGGGGTGGTATTGCATTCAAACTGGAATGGAGCTCACATCTCAGTCCGTTGATGACCTTCCTGGTCATCAGTGACAACATTATTATTTTTGCCAACACACACTAATTTCTGGTTTCTTCAGCCTGTGGCAAGGTGATTCTGTGCCTACTGTGACCAAGTGCTGAGCTTTGTTTTCATATAATCAATAGCAGAGTGGCAAATTCAGAAATGCAGGGCTCCTTTTTGAAATCTACACCACATGCCCTTTAGACACACACTCTTTGTAACATTTAACAACCTTCTAAGATTATACAATAAACATGAGTTGTTGAAGGGAGAAGTATAAAGAAGTCTGTAATATCAGGCAACTGTAAGTAATGACCTGTATTTTATGATTGTACTACAAATGTCTCAGAGTGAGTTATTAAGGCTTTAAGTGCCATTTAATGACACCGGAGAACTTCTAGCTATTCTTCCCTCTGAGTGTCCACATTTCTACTGTGTAGCAGGAAGTAATTTTAGCAGAAATTCAAAATTCTGCAAAACAATATGGCCCTCTTGGATTCATTATTATTATTATTATTATTATTATTATTATTATTATTATTATTATTGGCTTGAGCTTCCAGGTAATGAGAAACCCTCAGAAGAGGCCCTATGGAAATTTCTTTGTATTTGACATTACACATAGCAGTGAGAATCAATGAAGTGGCACTAGTAATGAAGCAATTAGTAACAGGCCAACAGACTGACTCAGTCAGACACAAAAACATATGCAACCCTGGAGAAGATGGACAGGTTCCCTTTCGCTTCCATGGTTTCTACTTATCAAGAGCTGGTTGGCATCAGAAGGTTATTGATAGCGAATAGAGAGACAGTGTCCCCCTTTTAATGGCAGCAATTCCGAAAAGCTTTAGATTTGAACCAGTGGTGTGGAAGTAGAAAACTCAGTCTTTTCCTGTTCTCTGAACCATACAGCCCTCTGTTCTTGCCTGCAACAAATATAAGCAAAGTGGATTTTGGACTGAACCCCAGTAAATGACACAAAGGCATAGTTTATTATAGAACTTGCTATACTTGTGAAAATCTTTAATAGCTTAAGGCTTAAGGTCTGAAACTGTATCTAGTTGAAACATGATCCATCTAGAAATGTTATGTAGGTTTTGGGCCAGACAAACCATAATGCTAAATATGTTATATTTTGGAGGACTTTGACTAAATTGCTTCCCTCCCCATGGTGATGCTCTGTTGCTCAGAAAAATAAGCTTTGAACTGCTGTCAAGAGTCAGTACTGGTCTACACGTTAAAAAGATGAGCCTGATTATGAATGCAGCAATCATCTTTTGTAGGAGTGTTGTTATCTGAATCATTGGTGGACTTGAGACTGTCACTCTCTTGTACAAGCTGACTGTCCTTAGGCTCAGTAGTTCCCATCAAGGAGTAGCCTTTAACTGGATTCCACTGGCTCCACCTCTTAACCGGAGGGACACTTCTATGAGGCAAGGTGACTGGAGAAGAATGAAAATCCATAAAGCCCAGCCGACCAAAATCAACATCCAGATTGCTAGACAGATAGCTAGTGTCCAGAGTCTAAGGATCAACTACAGCACTATTCGGTAGATCAATTATAGGATTACATAGTGACTGTGAGGGGTCCGTCTCTGTGAAGTCAGTCTTATGGATAGTGCAATACCCAAATTTGACAAAGTCAGTGATCTTGACCTGTTTCAGTGGTTTCTTAACAGCACTCTCCTTTTCCTCAAGGTCTGTAATTGCCTTGCTTGTATCGCCAAGAGATGAAATGCCGTTATCTGGTGTTTTAAATAGTCGGGATAAGGCCAATGAGTCCCCATAGTCTCCTGTTTCTTTAAGTTCGCTGAATTGAGTGATAGAAGGGAGCAGTTTGTTTTGAATTGATTGCAGCACTGGGGTAAGTAGAGTGATATCTAAGGACGCCTCGGCTCCTTCCATGGGAAGCCAAATTTCCTTTACAGCACCCGGCAAAGGTTTCTTTCTGAACAGGTCTGAAGTCAGGTTGTTAACAACAAGAAACATCCAACCCAGCCAAATTCTCAGCTCAGTGACATAACTTATAGCACTCACTGTGAATTGTTCTTGTCTCAAGAGAAGTAGTAGCACTCCCATCTGAGTACTATTAGGATGAACTGCCGAAAATAAGCTTGTTGTTAGCTCCAGCAACCTGTTGTTATCTTGCTCTTATCTGTGCTTTTCTGGGAGGCGTATATAACTAAGCCAAGTAAATAATCGAGTCCTTAGCAAATTCAAGGCTTCAAGGGAAAACACAGAAGAGAGGAGAAACACTGCTTGCCCACTGTTTCAATTCAAACTTTGATAGATAAAACAGGTACTTAGTCTTAACACAGTTTCTCCTGCAGCAGCTCCCAGAAGTCTGTCTCCAGCAGTAACAATTATAAAAGTTTATAAAAGATTAAAAGTTGAAAAAGTTGAAAAGTTTATAAAAGGTTAAAGGTAAAAAAGTTAAAAGGTGTTTTTAAAAAGTTAAAAAGTTAAAAAGTAAAAGGTGTTTACAAATTTAGAAGGGAGTGGAGCTCAGCACAAATGCTGCTCCTCTGCACCAGCCGGAAGCTCTCTACTTAGAGATGGGCACGACCAGGAAAAATGACGTTTCGAGTTGTCGTGTGTTGGAGCTGGCCCATTTCGGCTTGTTTCCGTTTGTCGCAAAATTTTTCAAAATTTTTTCATTTCGTTTGTTGTTTGTCGTTAGTACTGGTTTAGGGGGGGTAGGGTAGCAGGCTCCTGGAGGCACCTCTCTGGGGTGGATGCCTCCTCTGGCCCCCTACAAAGGGAAAAGGAAGGGTACATGACCGTGTAGCCATTGCGTACCAAGTGGCACTGGCAGAGGCACCTCTCTTTTGGGTGCCTCTAGCTCACCAAGAAGGACAGCATACTGGCGTACAGGTTTGGAGTTTTTTGGAACTTTGGACTGTGAGCGAGGTGAGAGAAGAATGCCTCTGCTGGGTGCCCTCTGACTCACTAAGAAGGACAGTGTACTTGCGTGTAGTGCAATGCGAGTACAGATCTGGCTTAGGGTTGGGGTTAGGGCAAGGGCTAGGCTTAGGGTTATTACGGGTAAGGTTAGGGTGAGTTAGTGGGCTGCACCTCTGGGTGCCTCTGACCCACTAAGAAGGACAGTGTGCTGGCGTATGGGTTAGGGTTAGGGTTAGGGCTAGGGCTAGGTTTATAGTGGGCTTTTTATGCCCGATTGGCACATCCCAGAAGTCTCAGTCAAAACCTGGCCAAGTGGCCATGCGATTGGTGGAATGGCTCCAAAAATTTGCATGGTCCCATCCCATGGCCAGCCCATCATTGCGCATGCGCAGGTGTAAAAAAATAAAAATAAAAATAAAATAAAATAAATGGAGATGTTTTATTGCTAGAAAAACCCACTGCTGCTACTGTAAAAATTCAAGCATTTAAAATAGCTAATTTTCGCATGTTTCTGTGGTGCTTTGGTGGGTTTTTGGACCACGATTTAAAAAAAATATTGCGGTCGCCATTTTGGACCCCCCCCGCACTGCATGGCAAATGGAGACGACGAGACTGATGCCCCACCCAGCCTGGTACCAGGTCCAGCAGCCCAGGACAGGAGAGGGGGGGAGGCCGGGGACCCCCCCCCCAGAAACCACCCCTCTGGTAGGTGCCCTCAGACAGGCATATTTGCGCCTGCTTTTTTGGCCGGAAATCGGGATTTTTTTTATTTTTAAAACTTTTTTTCTGTGCTGCTTGGCATCACGCGATCGCTGCGCGATGCCATGAATGACAACGACAAATCAGACCCAATTTATCGTTTATCGGTTCGAGTTTGAGTTCTGACAGCTTAATTGTCGTTTCCGTTTCTGTTGCGTAACGGAAACGATATCTGAAAACGGAAACGACAATTTCACCAAGTCGTGCCCATGTCTACTCTCCACGTAAACAAGCAAAAGGAAGATTGTTGTGACTACTAGAAAATAGAGAGACTTGATCCACCAAAGGGCTCATGTGTTTTAAAGATTCTTGGCTGACTGGTCCAGCCTGTTGTGAACTTGGAAAAGTCTGGCTCACAGTCCTGGACTACACCTGGATCCAGCACTGTTTTAGTGTCAAAATAGCCAGTAATCTGTCTAGATATAGAGCTACCAGAAAACTAATCTAGTTAGACATACAGAAAGTTGATCTGGTCATGGTTATGAGTATGACTGATATAATTGCATCAGTTCAGGATTTCTGTAATGTGTTCTAAGTGGGACTGCCTGTAGTGGAATTAGGATGATGGGACACAGCATGAAAGGAAATTGGCATGATGGGATATAGTGTGATTTATAAGGCTCAATATTAACTTCACATTTACAGCTTTGTCACTAGACTCTTATCTAAGAAATGTAACCGCCCAGACATGCATAATACAAAGATACTGCTGATTCATGGGTTCATGGGACATAAATAAATTCATGGAACATAAATTAATTCTTCTTAAACAGTTATGTAGCCCTGAGAAGGCATCTATTGACTTCTTTCCAAGCTTTTTTTTGTCTTGGGCTGCATGTTAAATATTCTGGAATCTTCTATATATTATACCTGTTAAACTTGACTAAAGTTGGCTGAAAGCTTAGTCGAACACTGATGCATATTATTTATTTAATTCATTTAATTCATTTAATTCATTTAATTCATTTTATTTATTTATTTATTTATTTATTTATTTATTTATTTATTTATTTATTTATTTATTTATTTATTTATAGGATGTCTATACCACACCATCTAGCAACAAAGGCCACTCTGGGCACTGGCAGGAAGCTTTTGGTTGTTCAGATGATTCCATCTCCCTGAATCCACGCCCATGATTGCTGAACAGTAAGGGATTGTGGAAACTGTAGTCTAAAACATTTGAAATGGCATATGTTCTTCAATGTATAGGTTTTAAATTGAGCAGGACTAGACATGCGTGTGAAATGAAAAATGGTGGCTTATGATGGCTCATGTTTCATCACTATTCATGAATGACCCAGACACTCATTTTAATCTACTTTGCCTAGAAATCTTAGCTGATGTTCCAAACAACAGAAGAGTGGGCTCTGTCTAATATCTTACTGTAAGGGATACTGAATATGGGAATATGGGATATTGAATATCTTACTGTATGGGATATTTAATACTGATCATATTCTGATCAGTAGCTGCCTAGAGTGGCTAGAGGGGCAGGAGAAAAATATAATGAATAAATAAAATAAACAAGTAGCCCAATAAGTCATCCACCCATCCTTTATTCTCATGATGTGTTAATTTGTTTTATATACGAATATAAATTAATCTGAAATCACTTTACACAGAACAACCAGTTCAAAGCACTAGACAAGAAATTTTCTGAATTGTCATGCTGTATGGTAGCCTATAACAGATTGAGGAGAAAAGGCTGAGGAGACATATGTTGATGAAATGCAGCAATTTGGTTTCTAGATACCTATTCTTAAGGGGAGAGAATCAAAATTATTTGCTAATTGAAAAAGGAGGGGAGGAAGGCCTCGAAGGGAGGTGTACGAAAGGTGGAATTGTTCATGGCTGCTCTTAAGTGGCTGCTTGTGTAAACACCCATGAGAGAAATTAAGAAGGGATTAAACAGCCTGTAATAGAGAGAAAGTTAGATACAGCAGCTCACCCAGATGTTGAAGCAATTGAATGCCTGTAATGGAACACACGTGTTTCCTAAACTCAAAGCTGCTGTTGAGGAGGGAGGGAAGAAAGTCAACTCTATTTTGTTGGGTGCTTTGTGCTATTATGCTGGATGTTGGGAGAGTGTGTTCTCTCCTCTCCCCCACCCCCTTAATCTTCACTATGCATGTATTCCTGTATATCAAGTATTCAGCTTGGGTGTAAAAAAAAAAAAGGAGAGAGAGAGAACGGTATCACATAATTTTTCAATGAGAAATCCAAGAGGCTGAGAGATGATGCTATGGTGTGAATTACATTGCAGAATGGTTATCAGCTGTCCCAGTCAGCACTTTCTCAGATGCCATAATGTGCAGTAAATGCTGTGGCTGCAGCTATTAGGATTATTGTGGTGGCGTGTTTGGGGAGGGAAAGGGAGAGCCACAAATTAACAGCCAGGGAAACATGCGTCTCTTTCTTCCTTTTTTTTAATTGCTCAGCTCCCTGAAATGACTCTACTGCCTCAAGCTTTAATTTCTTTAACATTTATGCTGCCATCAGTATTAAAAGTTTTTTTTTTAAAGGAAGGATGAAGAAGCTGTTTCAAGTCTTTTTTGTTTAGCCGTCACTTGTTTCTGACTGCTCTGCTTTACAATTACATCTTGACATAAGTGTTTTGGTCCACATGAGTGCACGTTGAGAAGGGTGCATTGAAAAAACCATGTTGGATGTGTGCCCCTCTCTGTGCCTGCCTGTGCACAGATATCTCTGTTTATATTTCCAAGATAGGGAAACTACCTGTTTCTGTTGCATGGACAGTAGCAACATTATGAGGCGTGGAATAAATTTGTGTTTCTTAACCTTGGGTTGTCAGGTTTCCTTGGACTATAATGCATTGTGCCTATATCCTGGCCAACACAGCTAGTGTTGAAGGCTTCTGGGAGTTTAGTCCAAGAACACCTGGAGAGCCAAGGCTCGGAATACTCACAGTGCCCCATTCTGAGATCTTAACTACTGAGCAAAAGGAAGAGCAAAATGTTTGGTGTTCAATTCCCCACTGGGGTTCCTTGACACAAGCTGGACTCAGTGATCCACCGAGTCCCTTCCAGCTTTGCAATTCTAAGATTATGTTAAATGATATTCCCCATAGTTGTAGAGATGATATAATGTAGTGGTTGGACTGTTGGACTGAGATCCACAAAATGTGGGTTTAAATTCTGACTTATGACAGTTACCTTGACCATTCTGTCTCACTAGTCTAGGCTATCTTATAGCAATGTTGTTAACAAGCAAGTAAGTAAACAAACAAACAGGAGGAAAAGTGAGATATAAATATAACAAACAAAATTATGTTCCTTGAGAAAACTTGCAGAGTTTTTCTTTTGCCTGATTTTAAAATTGAACTTGATTTGTCTGATTGTACAACATGCTTCACATATTCTTGTGATATCCTCCCAAATGTGCTCACATGCTAGCCAGTGACCACATTAGGAGTCTTGGTATGATAGGCAGGCTCCCACATTAGCTGAAGGCCTCTTTTGAAAATGACTGGGCTACATTCTGCCCTAGCAGCATAGTTCAGGGACTCTGATGGATAAAGACTTTATTTAAAGACTTGTCCACACTGCTGAATTTGCACAATCTGCTCGATTATAGAGTTCTATTGAGCTCCATGGTCTTTTGTCACAATCTGAACCCCTCTTATGGTTTTTAATGCAGTAACAGATACCATATGGAATGAACATCTGTCTTCTTTTGTCATCAAAAATTTGGTTCTGACAAAATGTTTTGTAATTCATATTCTCTTCATCTTAGTTCCACCTTTCTGCCTTAGCATTCTTGGGTCTTATATTGCAGTATTTGGCTTTTACATTTGGACAGCTCACATTGCTTAGTGTCTAGAACTAGAAACAGAAGACTTCAGGTCTGAAAAATTGGCAACTGCTGCTGTGTATTTACTAAGATGATTTTAGAGTTAGACTCTTTGAACAATCTTATTCCTTTTTGAAAATGCATCCCTGATTATTCACTCAAGTCTTTTGTGTGGTCTGTTGGAGGTTTAAGAGGTTTTGGCTAGGAGGAAATTTTCTAGGTCAAGGTGACAGTCAATCACCTGTACCCTTCTTCTTCGGAGAGAGGAAGAGAGAAGAGAGCCACAACTCTCTAGATAAGAATCTTTTCCTTCTCTTTTGAAAGCCATCAGTCAGTACCATGTCGTCCATTTTCAGTTGCTGTTAGCTGCATTTAAGTAGACAGTATGTAGGTACAGAGCTGCCTAGGTGCCCTAAGCACATCCGATCTCGCTTGATTTCGGAAGCTAAGCAGGGTCGGCTCTGGTTAGTACTTGGATGGGCGACCACCAAGGAATACCAGGTGCTGTAGGCACCTGGAGTAGGAACTGGCAAGCCACTCCAGTACTCCTGCCAAGAAACCTCCATGGACATGGAGTCATGAAGAGTCGGTCACGACTGTAACGACATCACACACACACACACACACACACACACACACACACACACATGTAGGTACGAGTCAGTTAAGCCTGTGTTTGTACTACCAGACAATTGTATACAACATGCTGGTTCTTATATATTCAAAACTGTCAGTAAATGCAACTTTTATTACCGTTGTTTCAGAATTAAGTGCCAGTTCATGAGAACCAAAAATAGATTGGGGAGACAATGCTAATTCTGTTCTGCAGGTCCCTGCGCTGTCTGCTGGGTAGCTAGATAATTTTAACAAAAATTTCACTCATTGCCGTGATGGCCCTGCTTCAAATCATAAAAAAGATGAAGAGCAAGGGACAGCTTCAGTTAGGTGGCAATCTTTCTCCCTAAAAGTTGAAAATACAGATGGGCACAACTAA
Organism: Phrynocephalus guinanensis; assembly: GCA_037367245.1. NCBI lineage: Eukaryota > Metazoa > Chordata > Lepidosauria > Squamata > Agamidae > Phrynocephalus > Phrynocephalus guinanensis. The sequence continues at coordinate 97,917,338 of CM074737.1, forward strand.
AAAAAATGGTGTTTCGTTTGTTGTTTGGTCGTTTAGGGGTCCGTTTCGGTTCGTTTTCGTTTTCGTGACTTTTTTGCAAAAAATTTCATTTTCGTTTCGTTAGGTAACGAAACGAAAAAACGAAAACGAAAATGAAAAATTGCTGTTTCATTAGCATTCTTTTTAGTTCATTGCATCTGCTGCAACGAAAACGAAAAACACGGCAAATTGGGTCGTTTTGTTTTCGTTTTTGTTTTGTTTTTAAAAAAATTTCATTTCGTTTTCGTTGCGTAACGAAACAAAAAAACGAAAACAAAAATGAAAAATCGCTCGTTTCATGCCCATCTCTGGTTGAAAACAAAAGGAGGGATTGATGGCTATATTTTGTACAGGTCCCAACTGTCCCCTCAGCCAGACTTATTTGACTTATATGAGCAAGTGAGATACATTCATTTTTATCTTTCTTAGAACTGCCTCCAGCCTAACTTGAGCTACTTCGTATTTAGGCGTGCAAGTTGCTTTCACCCCTGTAGGTGACACTCTTGGACCATTTTGCAAATTTCCCAGGCCTGTGACTGGAATTCTTTTCAATCTCTGTGGAACAGACTATATTCACAGTGGAGATCTTGTCACCTTCTGAGCAAACTGATGGAAACATTTTGCATTCTGCATACTCTTCCCCACTGCTCTTTTATCTGCAAGCACATTACTAGAGTTAACAGAAACATTGCTTTAAATGCACATCTTAATACAGTAAATGATAGAAAGCAGTCATGTACAGTATCTGCGAGACTGCTCATGCCTGGGTCTTTTGAAGCCTGAGGTAAAGGGTAAACTTGGATTTAAATAAGTAAAATAGTTTTATAGCTTGAACACATGCTCATAAATCTCTTGTATCTCACTTAATGATTCAACAAACAGGAGAATACAAATTTAGACAGTATAGCATGAAAATTGAGATGACTCTGGTGAAGTTCTACCCACAGCATTGATCCTCGGGTCCCTCTGGATTTCAATCAGGCCTTCATACATCGAGCAGTACATGCTTATACTTCTAACATGACTGGGGATCCTGATAACACAAGGTTCCTGCTCCGAGGAGTAATGTAAGCACAGTCAACTCAATAATATGTTTCTAAGCTCCTATATAGACGTCCATGGTGAACAGGCAAAACTCTGTCAATGTTTTTCAAATAGAGATGGGCACAAACCAAGTTATGAAGCAAGATAACCCCACGAACTGGGCTCGTTCATGATTTGGTTCATCCTTTGGTTTGGGGATCCTGTTATGTTTAAGCAGAACAAAAGAAGCATCAATTGTCTTTCTGCTTGGTGCTTTGTTTTCAGCAAAACAAATGCCCTCCCTTCTCCTCCTGTGGCCTCCTTTCTTGATCCTGCCACCTTCCCCTTCTTTTCTTCCTCCTCTGGCATTGCCATATTTAGAGAGAGTAGCCCAGCTTCCCTTTCAGCTGGAAGCCAGGCCCTCTGTCTCTGCTTGCCCACAGGCCTATTATCCATGAACCATGAACCACCTGAATTCATCATTTTTCTGGTTCATGGCTCATCTCTCTTTTCAGGTATAATATGTACTGTAACCTGGGCTTTTCTTTCTCTGTGAAAAAGACATCCCGATTGCTGTTCATATCTCTCACATCCATTAGTTCAGCTGAACACTTACATAGATCCCACAGAGAATCTGTGCCCTTGATTTGGGAAACTGTAAAAAGCAGAAATTCAGAGTCATGTTTTATAAACGCCAAAACTTCCTTAGTGTTTTACATTTTGAGTTTACAAGGGCATAATAATATTTATAACATATGGTTAGGTTTGTTTCCAATGAGTAATGCCTTGGTTTTGCTTTTTTCTTGTTAATTTTTTTAGTGTACTAAATGCTTTAATGTAGTGAGATGGGAAGACATGGGGCACTGGAATCCCATCTCCTGACTCTCTACAGAAGTGCAAACAGGGACAGGGGACAGGGGGAGTCACCACATGCTGCCCAGTCTGTTCAGCTGGGGAAGAGGTTGTGGACCTGAGGCTCTGGCAACACAACCTCCAACTGATCCAGAACCACTCCAGCACCACTCCAACAGGTCACTGATCCTATCCCACCCTGTCTACTGTGCTGGAGATGCAAGTGGCAGTATATACAGCAAAGGAGGCTCTAGGAGGGCAGCACCAGATCTGCTTTTTCCTGTTCTCCATTTACCAGTGAAAAGCATTATTTTACAATACTGAGTCAAGGGTGAGATCATGGCAGGCACTTTAGATGGATAATGATATGGTCTGGTCATTTAAAGAAAATGTGTATAAATTGCATCCTATATATAAATATATATATATAGATGCTTTGGTTCCAAAGAAGCATTCAATACATTTTGTGACAAAGAAATTGTGATGGTACAGTTAAAATAATAATGTGTGTGACAAGATTATATCTTGGATTGCAGTAATGTGTGAGATCTCCATCATCTGGTAATTCACTGAGAATGAGGAGTTAAGGTCCACAGCAGTAGACTATTTTATTTAGTCCCCAAAGACGCATGTGTGCAGGTGAAATGGACAGGTGCCAGTGAGCCCCTGAGAATGGAATTTCAAGAGGGGAAGGAGACTTTATTTGGCACAATGTAGAATCTGTGTGAGGTTTGTTTCTGTCCTCAAAGGCCATTTAGTACAGAGCCTTTTATCAGGGTGAGCTCTATAATTAAGCAAAGACAGGTAGCTACCTCAGGTGGGAAGTGCTAAAAGCTAGGCAATGGTGTGTGTGGAAGACAGAAGATAGAATTGTATGCTATCACTTGACCTGCCTTGCCTCTTCCATGCTTTGAGTCTGTTGGCTTGAAGAAGGATGAATGGCCATTCCCTCTGCTGGATGCTAGAATTAGACAATTTTAACATCTTGACCATGGTTTCATGGGGTAGTGATTGTGACTAGAGATGGGCACGACTTGGAAAAAAAAATTTTCGAGTTGTCGTTAGTCGGGCCGGTTCCGTTTCGGCTCGTTTCCGTTTTTCGCGAAAATTTGCAAAAATTAGTCAGTTTGTTTTTTTCGTTTTTTTGTTGTCATTAGTACTGGTTTGGGGAGCACGACAAATCAGACCAAATTGTTCGTTCGTCGGATCGAGCTCGAAGTCTGGCGGAGTAATTCCCGTTTCCGTTTCCGTAGAGTAACGGATACGAGTAACGGAAACGGAAACGGGAATACCGCTAAGTTGTGCCCATCTCTAATTGTGACATGTAATGTGCATTCCTTCTCCCATTTAAGAATGTCTCCCACTTAAAAATGAGGGCCCTTCAACTCATTCTGCTGAATGGGGCTTGTTTGCCATAAACTTCGATCATGACAGCCCACTGTCAATGTTCAAATAAAATTCAGCCTGCTCTTTTGTTTAGCCTTTTGTACTAAAGAGACGAGCATCTGGTCCTTTATTTCAGGTAGCAAAATGTCATGGGCCAGCCTTCATTTTTTGGCACTTCCTGTGTCTCCGATAAATATTATCTTTGAGATATCTGCATAGCTTAAAATTTGGGCCTATCTTGAGCAAATAACACTGCAGTAACCTTTCATTCCTCCCCAATGACTGCTTATTTCCCTGCAAACTCCTAGCAGAATAAAACAGTTCAAAAAAGAGAAAGCACTAGATTAATCATTCTTCTCATCCCAAACGGCTAAAATCTCTTTATTCAAAATAGCCGAGGCGGGAGGCGGCGGCGGAGGTGGAGAGTTGGGAAGGAGAAAGCAAGATGCACAGAGCAAAAGAGGGGTTTAGGCAGCAAGCCACAAATGCACACCATCAATCATAGTACAGTCAAAAATGTTCATGTGCTTGGTACCTGCTAGTTATTGGCAGGACTCGGGATGTCTCCAGAGTACAATCGCTGAGAGTCTCTCTCTCTTTTTAATGTTCCATTTTCATCTGAAAAACTGTTTGTCAGCACCAGAATGGCAGGTGCATTAACTCCCTCTGAACCAGATTATAGGAAAAATTGCAATCGCAGGAAAATAAGACATTAGTAAACTCTAGGGTCCCCCTCCCTCCCAGTTTGTTTTCCTTTTTTGAAAACTATTTTCAGAAACTCATATGTACATATAACAGGCCAGGGTTATAGGGATGGTGATATTTCACCTTTGATGTGAACGTCTCCACTTTGATTTAGAGGAGGCTGATTGGAATCCAACCATTTTTGACCTGATAACAGACTGGTTGTTTGTGTTTTTAGAAGCCTGGTTTTCTTTCTCGCAAAATGATTGTATATTGGGAACTCAAGGGCCTTTGAAATGAGGCAGCAATCACTGTTAACCAATGAACATCTTGAATTTAAGTTTATTTCCAAACTTAAATCCAGTTTCCTTGGAAGCAATTTCTCTTTCTTCCTGTGTCTGTTAGGGCATGGAACAAGATGTTATTCTGTTTTCCGAAACCCCTTTTTACTGAGGTAGCACGGAGGAAAGACATAAATAGGGAGAGGATGAGCTGATTCTAGTCTGCAAACAGACACTCTATGGCTGTTTTACCATACTTTAAGAAATGGGCTTATTTCTCATCTCAGAGCCTAAGATGGATGATTTTGAATTGTACAAGGGATGATTGCTAATGGAGAAAATGAAGGCCAGGGCACAAGTTCATTCCCTGTACCCCAAACCTCTCCAAATTGGGGGTGCTTCAAGGTAGGAGCTTTAGGAAGCTGCACTGTAATTTCCATACTGCTAGCTGCCTGGGATCACTATATTCAAGTAAATAACATTGCAATTAGAAATGTTTTTTCCAGGAGCACCCCATTTGAAGTTGAATAACTCAGTTCCCTGAACCCTCAATCTCTCCAAATTTGGAGGACTTAAATGGTAGAGATCAAGGAAGGTTCATACCAAATTCGGTGCCTCTAGGGTCCAGGGGAGCCATTTTACAGAGAAACAAATTGGTTCATTTTAAACAAAAAATTGCCAGTTCATTTCATTACTAATGAAATGCTGCTTCTCTGGTTCATTTTGTTTCATTTCATTTGCTATGTAACGAAACAATGAATCAGCATTTTGTTTTTCATTGGTCTCACATACTGTACATTGAAACCCTATAAGACTCAATGTAAGTTGGATACGGCATGACATCACATCACAACAGGGACCAGAGTTTTGGACAGGCCACCTTGACCACCAGGAAGGTGTTCCCTCCCTCACCTGCCTGTTGTGGCCTTGGGGATGTGTCTCTTTTTCCTTTCAGTAGAAAGAAGATAGGGTTGGTGGTGGTGGTAGGAGCCCCGTGGCACAGTGCTTAAATATCTATACTGCAGGTGAAACTGTGCTCACGACCTGGGGTTCAATCCCAGGTAGCAGGTTTATGGTTGACTCAGCCTTCCATCCTTCTGAGGCTGGTAAAATGAGTACCCAGCTTGCGGGGGGGGGGGGGGAGGAATGTGTAGCCTGCATACTGTAATTAAAACCTGTAAACCACCCAGAGACTACTTGAAGTGGTATGGGGCAGTATATAAGCAGGACACTTTGCTTTACTTTGCTTTTGGTAAGCACATTGTATTGTTCAGGAGTAAGTAATGCCACACAAACATTTCTCCTGCTCTCATTACAGCTCTTAAAAGGTTCAGAACCCATTCCTACAGAATATTTTATTTACTTAAAATTTTACATCTTACCTTACAGGAAAATATCTTAAAATATAGGCAATTCAACAACATAAACAAATTGTTTATAATAGTTTAAACCAACGTAAAAAGTTCAAAACAAAGTAAACACATTTTTTAAAAAAATTAAAGCAACGTACACTGAGTGTATCAGAATTCTGACAGAATTATCTCCTCACTTTGACAGAATCATCCCACACCCAGTATTATCCCACAGAGTGCTGTGCCTCTTCCATTCTGATCTCATATGTGTGCAGCATTATCTCTTCCTTTCGTTTCTTGGGTGCAGCTTAGGCTTCCATTTTTAACTCATGTACCTTTGTGACATGAACTCTGTCTCTGAATTTAAAGAGTTTTTAATTTCAACTCGGGCTTGAATGTGGCTTGAATTTAAAGGCCATGGTCTTGAGGTCTTATGAAAATGAAGGCAATTCCATGTATTCTTACAAAGCAGGATGAGGGAGAACTAGTAGGTGGGAGGGATTGCCTAACTCTGTTGCCACCAGCACAGTTTTACCTGCAAATGGCCATTCATACATTTTATGACCCCAATATTTGCAGTCCATCTTGCTGTAAGATAAACTGAGTGGCATATGTTAAATGTTCAACTTGTTTCAGATCAGGAAGAAAAAAAATAGCATCTTCATCTACAATCCTGATCTTACTTACTTGGGAATAAATCTTTTAAAGTAGGCTTCCTTCTGACATGTCTAAGGGTGAATGTCTAGTTCTCAATCTCACCTTTCATATTGCCATTACCTATTGCTATTACCTTGTCTGCCAATAGAAGAAACTCTTAAATTATTTGCTGATTTTACTCCCCTGTAGGTATAAACAGCCAGGAGATGGCACTCTGGGACTTTGAACTTCTTTCACAAAAAGAAACACAGAAAGCAAGGGTAAGGGGGTTCCACTCCCATATATACATATATTTAATTGGTTCACCAGTGAACATCAGTTAAAATAAAACCAAACTTCCTATCTCACTACAACAGATGCCTGAATTGTGTCCACAGAGTCTGTTTTCCTTAGAACAAGAAAATAATTCATAGTGCCAGGTACTTCCTACTTAGGGTGAGTTTTTCTGTTTTTCTGTTGCATCTAATTTTTCACTGAGGATTAATTGTTATTTTTTTTAAAAAATAACAACTACCTGGTGTATTTCGGCCACCAGTAGCTTTTTCATAAGCATAGTTTTCCTACTTTCATAAAACAGTAAACCATATTCTTGTTCATTTTGCTTTAGAAAGTGTCTCTTTAAAGTTCTGAACATTTTAAGGGTGATTCTGAAGATGAAACCATTGCAAAAATAATACATCTACATGTACTTCAGGTTATAATTAGAAGGCATATAATGCTGCTCTTGCAGTGGAACTGAACTATCTGGATGGAAGCTTCTGTGAAAAAGATATACATTGTCCTGTGAATTCTGAAGGTGCAATGTAAGTACAATATATTGAGTAAACACACAGATGGGTAAAAAAAATCCCACAGGTGTGTGTGTGTGTGTGTGTGTGTGTGTGTGTGTGTGTGTGTGTGTGTGTGTGTGTGTGTCTGTGTCTGTGTCTGTGTGTCTGTGTCTGTGCGTCTGTGCATCTGTGTCTGTGTCGGGGGGCCCTATAAATTTGCACATACACGCACACGCACACAGGTGCATGTAAAACATGCATACTGCTCTATATACTTTGACTTATCACAACAAAAATAAAATTGTGCATGACTTCATGGACAAAAATTGAAGGACAGATCTCAAGTCCAGGGACAATAATTTTCTATATAAATTGTCAAGATGGAAATTCTCCTGAAGGTCCATATGCTAATTCTTATTTCTATATACATTTTATATTTGGGGTGGGGGTAGGGAAATACAGTACATGCATGCATACATACACACACGAAAGAGAGGTAGTGATAGAAACAACGTGTACACACACAGGCACACACACACACACACACACACACACACACACACACAGAGAGAGAGAGAGAGAGAGAGAGAGAGAGAGAGAGAGAGAGAGAGAGAGAGAGAGAGAGAGAGAGAGAGAGAATAAGAGACAGACGACGCATTGGAATGCTTAGCTCTTTGTATAACAACCAGTTAACATTTTCTTAGAAGACTGCTAAACGCCAGTAGCAGAAGGCTTACTCATAAAAATTAGAGTTTCCATAGCTTAATAATTTGTTAATGTCTGACCAACAGAACAAGATGTTCCCATGTTTCCTGCTACCCTTGACGGGTTGTCTGTCTTTTCTGGCTGTTAAAGTGATACCCTCCTCTTTGTAGTGTACTGTTCAAAGCCAAGAAGCACAAAGCATGTCAGATCCTCTCAGCTTTGACTGGCTCTTGTGATAGAACTTGAGTATTTAATTATGACCCTTTCCACTGGTAGAATTAAAGAGATTTTATTTATGGTATTTTGTTACTATCTGTTCTTTTTCTTACTTTTGAAAGGAAAATGATACATGCATCATTATGTATGTATCATTATGCTTTCAAAAGATTCAGGCACACAAACAGAGACGTATCCAGACACACATACTTGTCCATACACAAACATAAGGCTGGAGATAAATGGATGCGTGTGTTTTTACATAGATTTAAAGAAATAAGAGGGGGAGTTAAAAATATATATATACACTAAGGCTTGAAACTGACAGTTCCTTCCAGAATTAAATATACCAGCTAATTCAGTTGTGAAATACAATCTGAGTGTTTTTATGTAATACTTTTGAAGTGGAATAACCTATATATTATTTTATATTATGCTAGAAATCTAAATATTTATAGCATTGAAAGATTACAATATTACAGGTCTTCTGCACCAGACAGATGTAAAAGAAAATGGAATTTCCTCCTGACTTAAAGATTTGCATTAAGTTGCATTAAATATTCCATGGCCACAACCATCATTCTCTAGTCCATTTAATAAAAGATCCATTTTGAATTTGAAGTTTAGTTATAGTTTAAGCTGAAACCAGAACAGGACTGAAAACACAGATATACAGTATATCAGTGCCCTTATGGGCTAAAAAAATTCAGTGTAGTCTGCCTTTTCCTTTACTCCTGGTGCTCTTTCAAAATTCATGCATAATGACCATGTATTATGTACTATGATGTGGTCACTGCTGTTTCGTATGTGTGTGTGTGTGTGTGTGTGTGTGTGTGTGTGTGTGTGTGTGCGTGCTGTGTGTGTCAGAATGTTGCTGCAAATGCAAGCCTAATTAGTAACGTTTGTCTCCCCTCCCCTCTTTTGACTGCCACTGGCCCATTTCTAGATATTATGCAATCAAAACCAATATAGTTACATGGTGAGAACACCAAAATAAATAAATTTTTTCCTGAAATTAAACAGAAGAAAATGCTTGATGAATTTGTGCAACCTGCTAGTACATTGGGGCATGCTGTGCATTCAGGATAGCATTGTATTATAACGGTAGAGTTTCAAAGATTTTTCTTTATATATCTCTGAAAAGAGAGGAGGCAGAGGAAAGTAGCACAGCAATGATCCTGGCACTCGGAACATCTTTTGGAGTAAAAAAATTATCAACTATTTTGTTTCAATGCAGATGGTATCGTTTGCAGTCTATTAACTTCATGTAGCTGATATCTACTTAGCTGCAGTTTGCTGAGATAGTGAACTAGGGTACTAAAAAGAAAGCACTCCCACCCCATAATAATCCCAACACTTCTCAACACGCAGACTATTTTTAGTTGTAATGAAGCGCCCATTTTACACCATGCTGCACTGTCTTAGAAGAATGCTGACTGCACCTTCTGTGGTAGGGTTGAGAGAGAGAGAAAGGGAACCACCCCATTGTAATTTGAGGTTCAGAACTCACTGTTAGTCCCTTTATAGATAACTAGTGTGTATCTTCGAAACCTCTGCCTCAGCGAAGCGTAACCTCTAACTTTTGTGATCTTAAGAAAGTGTTAGTTCATTTGTCAATGACCTTGGGTGAGTCATAATGTAGCGTCATTTATTTATTATTTCTCTTCATTATAAGTATTAAATTTTAAAAACAAACATACAATTATTGCATTTGCTAAACAAACATGGTTACATGATTTTAAACAAGTTTAATAAGTTGAAACCAGTGGAATTGATGAACAAGTATTGTCGAAATTATTACATTGTGTAATTATTGCTACGTGTAGGCAAGTGGGTTCACATTAAGCCTGTGGAATTTATTCCCGAGCACACAAGTCCCATGCTTATAATAATAATAATAATTGTTTATTTACGGTCAAAGACCAAAATGTTGTCCCATGTTTGAATCATGTTCTAATATATCATGAGTTTTGACATGGACGTTAGGCAGGTATGGTTTGTTATGTTTTAAATCCTGATATGCAGTGCCTTGTTTCTCAAGAGAAATGTACATATCTTAATGTTTTGAATGGTTTTTAAAATGAGAGTAACAGCAAAGATTATTTCATGCTTTGTTGATTTAAAAAATACAGTCTATTGCTTTGTTAGAAGACGTCTGATGTTTATAAAAAGAAGCAATGGGCATTGTTTCCTGTCTGGTTAATAAACCTCTCTGAAGCTCACATATTTTCCATTTCAAAATGTTTAGTTATGAAAATCCAGCCAAAGGCGTCCTTTGAATGCTAGAATTAGAAAGCTGAGTATTCCTTTTAATTGGCCCTTAGAAACATTTTATCTTTCTCCTTTTGTGTTATAAAGTTCAAAGTTCTCAATTATGGGCTTTGTAATGTACATTACAATACTGTAACAATGAAATCTGCTACTTCCTTTTAAGAGAATTAATTATTATAGCCTCATTCAAAAGATCTGGTGATGCTTTAAGTTAACATTCTGTAATAGGCATTTAATTCCTATTTAATAAGACCATTATTGCATGATAAACAAATGCTGATTGATTATTAAACACATTTATTTCAGATTAATAGAAATGCCAGATTCAATGGTCATTAAGCATCAAGAAAGAGACTTTTCATTAATAAACTGCTATTTATTTGCCATAGCAAGTGTCTTGTTCAATCTAAATTAAATATCTATTTGGGATCTCAAGTGTTATCAAAGGCATCTGAGTGTATGTTCCATGAAAAGCACTTTCAGTTTAGATGCACAATAAGAAAACTCTAAAAAAAGTAAGGGAGGAAACATTCTTTATAAAAGGAGTTTTGGTTGTAGCTAGATAACTAATAATATAGGCAGATCGTTATGTAGTTCTCCACTAACTCCCCACCCCACCCCCACTGCTTCTGAACTTGGCAACAGTGTTAAAAATAAATCTAATTACTCATTGATTATTTACAATACATTTTCTTCTGTAATTTCATTCATATTTTAAGACGGAAAAGAGCTATTATTTTATGAACCCTAACATAATTTCCTAGGGAGAAATGTAAGTTTCTTGCCTGAGAATTTGAAACAGTATAATGTTCAGTGGAGCCTCGATGTTTTTAATGGATGTTGTGGTTGAGCAACTTTTTGGGATTGGGGAAACATGTAGCAGAGATCCAGGTATTTGACTTTAGATGTAGGTTTGTCTTTTTAATACATTTTAATACTTAATGTTTGTGGTGGTTGAGCAAGTTTCTAGAATTGGGAAAATTTATCAAATATCCAGGTATTTGACTATACAGGTAAGCTAATATTTTTGAAATATTTTAATGTGTACGTCTATGAAAATTCACAAAATGTTCTATGAACATCTCTGTTTCCAAACAAATACTGTACAGTAAGGAGACCTATTTTTACAAATCTGCAGGGTTTGCTTTTTTAGCTTTGTGAAGCAGGCTTATTGGACATAAAGGTCAAATTCATTACTAAAGGAGAAAGCAGAGTTGCATAAACTATTTTAAAATGTAAGACTTTTAACTGAAAGTGCAAGTAATTGCCTTTAAGCACTATTTGTAGGAAACATGCTTTTTTCCTAACAGAATATAAGCAAGCCCATGCTATTCCTGTTAGACATTATGTAATGAACCAGAGGACAACATTAGCCATTGACAATAAACACATAAAATAAATGTCCCATGCTCTTGTGTACCAACATACTGGAACATAGAGGATTTTTTAAAAAAATTGCTAGAATGTGATACATGAGCAATTCCCTTTAGATAAGTGTAATCTGGTTGTTCTTCAGCTGGTGAGTTGTAGCAGTAAGGCTGTGAACAGACAGATATTTTGCATATGTAGGATACAACGAAAGTCCATATGGTGCTTGTGACTGAACTGTCAGTCAGTTAGTTCCTGGTTTAAATCTCATATTTACCACAAGCAGCCTTAGGGCCTCAGATTGTTACTTTTTCATCTTCAGTTTGATGTTATTAACAGGCCTATCTTAAAGGACTGTTGTAAAGATGTCTGAGATAGTATATGTGCTTTGAACATTTTAAAGCAGTCAGAATTACTCCTCCGAATAGCTGTTATCACTGGGAGCGTAGCCATTATGAGACTACTGAGGAACAAGAAGAGAGAGTCCATGTGCTCATGCAGACCCCTGAGTTTAAAGAAGTATAGAACAAAAGCAAGCCTTAATGTGAGGTGGGTAGGATGCCTATACAATACTCCCAAACAGCCTAATAAAGACTAAGCGTGTTCAGGTATAGCGGCGAAATGAAAAGTTGAAATGCTGACGACAAGGCAGGTCCTATTTTAAAAATGCTTTGTTGATTTCAAAAGAGAAATTTGTTGCTTTGTTGAAATACCTCTGATGTTAATAAACGGAAGCAATAGAGGTTGTAGGCTTAATGCCTTCAATAGAATCCTCACTAAAGAGCTCTCCAAGCTGATGCTGATACAGTGGACCCTTGTATAACAAACAGTTTGTATAACATAAAATCTGTACAACATATAAAAATCCAGATAAGGGAAATTTGCTTAACATAATCGCCTATGGGGAGAATCCGTACAACATAAAAATGGGATTACTCCATTTTCAATGCATTCCTATGGGAATTTGTATAAAGGAAAATTTGCTTAACATAATTTCATTTGGAATGAATTAATTCCTTTATACAAGGTACCACTGTACATGGTGTTGCAATACCACTTTTCAGAGGTGTCACCCTGTGACTTTTTGGTCCATCTTCTGATCTAGATTCCAAGCTTCCATTAAAAAAATACTGTAACATAAAAGTAAATCTCTATCTCATAAGACCTAAGATGCACTGCAAAAGTTACAGTCATTGCTTTGACCCAATGCTTGTGAGAAAAAAAAGTATTTCCTTGTAGAGAAGGGCACGAACCAAAAAAATGGCAATTCGTTTTGGTTCATTTTGTTTTAGGGTTTGGTTTGGTTTGTTTCATTTTTAACAAATTTGTTAGAAAACATTGTTTCGTTGGTTCATTGCGTCATTATTCATTTCCCCCCCACTTTATTTGTTATGCTTATATCCTGCCCATCTTCCAAAATGGAATGATTTAATCAATTTGACAGTGCGCAGGCGGGGAAAGACATTCCAAATAAATAAATAATTAAAAACACAGACATTGCAATTGCACAAAGTGAACTGGCAGCATCCTCATCCTCATCATCCACATCCTCATCATCTTATCAGGCGGAGGCCGGTAAGGGGCGGGATGATCCTTTTGTTTTGTTTTATTTATTTATTTATTTATTTATTTATTTATTTATTTATTTATTTATTTATTTATTTATTTACTTCTGGGTTCCTGGCCTGTGCTACAGCTGTAGTGCTGGTTTCATTTCATTTCATTTCATTTCATTTTTATTTATTTATTTATTTTACTTCCAACCCTGCAGCCAGGAAGATCGAAGACTAGCACCAGGTAGGAGACATCGCCACCATTAACAAACCAAATCGAACTGAACCAATTTTTTGGTTCATTTCGTTTCGTTCTAAATTCACTCTGGGGTTTGTTATTCATTTCGTTAGGTAACAACATGAATAATGAATAAGGAAACAAACTAAAAGTTTGTTTCATGCCCATCTCTATTTCCCTGTGATCACTCAATGAGTGAGATATTCAGTTTCATGGATACATGGATGCTTTTATATTGTTCCCTATTCCCATTTTAGTCTGGACGCAATTATGTAAATTAGATTTGGGTTAGAAGTATGGATTTTCCCAAAGATAATGAAGTATATTTTGTACCTCAGCAGAGAATTGAAGTTGCATATCTTTGTTCTAAATCCAATACTCAGACCATTACATTATATTGGCTCCCTCAGAGTAGTGGTTTACTGTATAAATGATTCCAAGGCGAAACTATATTGGATAGGACTCTGTTTCATAACAAACGTCAGCGGATTTTTGCTAATTAAAAAGCCCTGCTTCAATTTTAAATATGCCTCACTGTGTCTTATTGTGCATGAGTCTTATGCACTCAAAAACTGTAGCAGGAATTCTTGAAACAGGGACAATCTGTTGAAGCCAGTGACCACTCTCCTGTTGCCCCCCCACTCGAAATGATCAGGCGAGACAGTGTGTTGGGGGTAAACGGGCCACACTTTATTAACACATATAACCAAACATTAACAACCACAACAGGAGGGGCCAGGCATCCATAACTTGGTTGGAACCCCGGGGTCTCCCGGGACCCCTCCAACCGGGCAGCATCGGGCGATCCACGAACCCCCAGGTGGTGCAGTCGTCCGACAGCACCCACCAGGCCAGTCCATTTATTTAATCCTCCATGCCCATTCTGTCACCCATCTGGGATATTCCCAGGGCAGGGAGGCGTTTCCTCTCTCCCACCCCAGCACCGAGACCTCCTGGCCCGCAGTGCTGTGGATGAGGAGGTTTGTGTTCAGCTGTTAGTTTTATGCTCACCGCTGCCCTCCATCAGCTTTTAGCCGCCACTGCCGAGGGCCTAGCCTTGCTATGGCCCCGGTCACCCATTAACAGCCACTTCCATAGCCCGCCCCCTCCTCCACTCCAGCAGGAACCACTCAGTGCCCATGTCCGTCAGGTATACACCGTCGGGCCTGCATGGCTCCGTCCTGCATCCATTGGCCTCCGGGTGGCCTATCACTGCCCCCACATCCCGGCAGGCCGCCCGACAAACCTCTTGTTCACCCCTGTCCAGGAGTGGTTCCGTTTTGTGTGGGTCACAGTTTGCTCTCCCAATCTGGCACGAAATCATCATCAACCCGAGCACCCTACAGGCCGTAACCCAGGCCTTCTCAGACGCCAGGTTGCCCAAATTTGAGGATTAGGGACTCGCCAGTTTGCCTGGTTAAATCCTTTCCCTCCCAAGTGAATCGGGTGAATGCCCGTCGAGATGCCCCCTCCGCAGCCATAGTTACTCCGGGGTGCTCGGGCCACCACACTCCTCTCGTTCCCCACCCCGCCATGGTTGCCCATTTGTCCTACGTGCGCCTTCCTCGGCCTGGTACACGTAGCTGTGACCCACCAAGCTAATTCTCGCTCGCCATGCGCGGCCTTCCGCTCCTGGGGAAACAAGTAACACGTTAAAGCGCCGGCCACGGCCGCACGCATCTGTCAAAGACTGAGAGGCCTACCTCCCCGCCGGCAAATGGGGACAGAACATGGCCTACCGTTGCCGCTGTAAGCGGCCAACTACCCCTTCCAGGGGCTCGGAGCCAGTCCCCTATGATGTAGGGAGACCAAGAATCACTGAAGGTACCCCATGGGCAGGGGGGGGACCGTTAGGACAGGCCCTGGGCGTCCCTAAAGGCAGTGAACTCCTCCCCCCGGTGTCCCTCCCTATGCCCAGGAAGGTGAGCACCTGCCTGGGCCCTTCGGTTGTTCATTCGACTAAAGGAAGGCCCCCGCCCGCGGGCCAGTGAGTGAAACTGCTCCAACAGGGCTCTGTACCTACCGGAGCCGGTGGGTCCACAGAACAGGTGGGCTTCCAAGGCGCACCGTATTTACCCAGCCTATGTAGATGCTCCAGTGATATCCCGTCCTTTCTAGATACACCACCAGGATGGGACGGGTGATGGAGTACCCGAAACTCCCCTGGCACTACCTCTGTTACCGAGTCCATCGGGGACACTCGCAGAGATGGTACTGGGGGCTCCTAGAAGGGGCCGCGGACACGCCCCCCGGACTTCCTTGGGGGTGCTGTCGTCTGCCGCCCCTACTGCCATATCCCGGGGTTACCGTTTGGTGCTAACCAAGGTATGTGGGCCTCCTTAAACGGAATACGGAACCCCCCCCCTCAAAATCCTGCACTAGAAAACGCGCTGCGGCAATAACGGGGTATGCCGCAGCCCATCGCCGCAACAACTCCAGACCAATTGGGCAGAGCTCCTTTACCAAGGGGGGGGTCCCCTCCGTACCTCCCACTTCTAGGGCCCTCCCCCTCCCTGGGCCGTCCTTGGGGGGGGGGGGCTCCGCTGCAACCGGTCGCTTGGCGGTGTGCCCCACCAATGACACACTCATGATTAAAACGGCAGTGTTTCCTGCCGTAGCCTCCCTGGCCATTATAGCCTCAGCAGACCAGTGGGACCTGACCCGGCTGGCCTGCAGCGTGGGCGGGTGTGTTGTCCGGCCCCGTCTTTATGGCATGGCCACTGTCGTACCGTTCGCCCCGTATCAGCCTATTATTTTCCCGTGGCCGGGGGGTGGGGGTGGGGAGGGGGGGGGGTCCCGAACTGTAACAAGTGGGTGGCAGCGGCTCATCGCACGGACGTAGGGGTCCAGGGCCACCCCACGACGAAATTCCTTGTTGTACGTAAGCCAGGCATGGCCCGGAAATTCCCTGCCAGCCCGTATATATTATCCAGATACTTAAGCCTCACCTGGGTCCCCTATATGTGGGCTTGCGAGGTCAAGACATAAATTCAGGTAGGCTGGCAGCTATATTGCCCAGGAGCAAGCAGCTTTTTCCTGAGCCTGTGCTCCCCGCCTCGTGGGTCTTCCCCTTCCAACTCCTTGGTATCCTGCTCCCCAGCGATTAAGCTGAGGATGTCTATGAATGCCCCCCGCTAGCTGCTCTCCCTAGTGGGCAGAGACACAAGATGCCCAAATGGTGAGGCGTAGTCGCCCTATGGCACGGCGGCCACTGCCACCCTGGGGTAGCCCGGGGCTGCATCCCTCCCTGGCCATGGTGCCATTCCCCCGGCCAAACGGCTGATCACCGACCAGCCTGGCAACCGGCCAGGTGCCCCCATTGGGGGGAATCCCGGCAGAGTTGGTTGGTGTTGACCTAGCCCGCCACCCGGAAGTGTCGGTTGGACAGGTCTCCGCCCCAACTGTGAGGGGGCTAGCCGGGCATCCACGATGGGATCGGCCTCCACGTCGTAAGCCAGGCCACTGGTAGTTGGGCAGGCGGCCCCTGGGCTGTTCCCTGCACCGGGGCAGCTACCCCGGCCCCGAAACTACCGCCCGGCCAAGGCCAAATGATAGTGAGCACAGTTTCGGGTGCGCACGCCCACACACTGATCACTGTGCTCTCCGTTGCAGGCCTCGGGGCTGGTCTCCTCCCCCTGGTTCCGCTGCCAGGGCTTCGTCCTCGTCTGCGTTCTGCGGGGCCAGACGTGGGCGCTTGAGCGAGGCTGAGGCCTCGCTGTACCCCGCTGCCGGTCCCATGGCTGCTTCCATCCACTCGAACACTGCAACGAGACCACGTATCGTGAATCAAGGCTTTCCCCTGTTCCCACTGACCCGCACGTGCGGGACGCACCCCGATTCTGAGAGTTGGGCCTGGCTGGGTTCCTGTGCCCACCACCCGCTGCGGTGCCTCCCATGCTTTAAAGCAAGCCTCCCTGTGTAATCGGGGGGGGGGGCATCGCTCATCGCCTGCAACCCCTGCCGGGGGCCGGGCCAGCTATGGGGGCTGCCCCACTGCCGTCCGTGTTCCCTTGATGGAGCAACCAGGGCGCTTCCAGCCAGGGTACTTCAAACCATGATGGAGAAACCAGGGCACTCCCTGGGCCAGATGCATGGGAGAGGCATCAGGGGACAGGTATCTAGTCCGATGCACTCCCCGAGGCATCTGATGGGGCCACTTGTGGGATACAGGCAGCTGGACTGGATGGGCCTTTAGCCTGATCGAGCACGGCTCTCCTGATGTTCTTCCTATGGGGTGGAATATAAGATGAACAGTGTGCGGTTGCCAATTTGAATGCCTTCAGCTAAGAAAACTCTTCCATACTCAGCTTGTTATTAGTCTGTGGAACTCCCTGCCGCAGGATGTGTTGCTCGCATCTGGGCTGGAGGAAACGTCTCTCCCAGTTTACAATCCATGAAGGAGATGTGTCATCTCCCGGCACAAAACCAGTGCACTTTTTAAGGGCCAGGTGCAGGGGAGTGTCATCCGGAGACAGAGATCTAGAACCGTCTTTACTGAGTTATAACGTCTCTTGCTCTCAACATAGCACCTTTCAGGAAGGCCTCATAAGATCAGAGTGACAAGATGTGTCAAAGGTTTATGCAAGCTTTACCCAACGTATTCCAATGTCAGCTAATGTTAGGGAAAAGGAATCCTTTTGTTCGTCTAGCACATAATAGCACTGTATTCTTTTCTTTAAAATTGACTTAATGGTGTAGCCATGAAAGTGGAAACACACACGAAAAAAAAAAAGAATTTGAGATGATGAACATGCTAGATATAAGAAGGCACTACCTTTAGGGATGTTTCTGATAGTGGCTTTACCAGAGCCATGGATATCAATCCCCACCTGGCCTCCGCATGGCAAGGGTTCCCCTGTATCTTCACAACATATAGCAACTTCTTGCCGCCCTGACTGTTCCCCACACCTTTGCGTTTTCAGCAAGAACTGACAAAAGAAAATATTTCCCCCCCAGTGCATTGTAGGTCTATGGAACTCCCTGCCACGGGCGCGGAAAGTCCATCACGGTTTACAACCCATGCTGGCGATGTGTAATCTCCAGGCTCAAACCAGGGCGCTTCAAGCGCCAGATGCAGGGGAGCGGTACCAGGAAACAGACATCCAGTCCCTTGCGCTCCCAAACGCATCCGGCGGAGCCGCCGCGAGACACGGGAAGCTGGTTGAGATGGGCCCTCGGCCTGATCCAGCCTGGCTCCTCATGTGTTCTCATGCCCCGCTCCCTGCAGTTAATCCCCCCACCCCGGCGGAAGGTGCCAATCTGCATGGCAGGATGTCATGGGTATTATGGACCCCGCCACTCCCAACATGCAATCCCCCAGCCCCGGCTGGCTCCAGGGAATGAGGGGCGGGTAGGCTGGTGCCTCCCGGTGTGGGGGGGCATGGACTGTCCCGCCCGCTCCCGGGTCTGAGGGAGTACCCCTCGCTGCTGGGTGGGGTTCTGTAGGGGCCCGGTGCTCCCCAGCACGGTCCGCAAGAGGTAGGGCAGGGGGTGAGGCACCCGCCCGCCAGCCTGGATGTTCCTCCAGGCTGCGCCCGGTCGCCTACCCCCCAGTCGCCGGCCCAGGTTATTTAAATTAGCGGGGGGGGGGGGGCTGGCCGGCCCCGCGCCACGCCGCCCGGGCTCCGCGCACTATGGGGGAGGGCTGATGCCACTCCCCCCAACCTGCCGCCAGGCCGCGGGCCGGGCCGGCCGCGCGGCCCTTCGCCGCGGCGCTGCGGCCTGTCGAGGGGGAGGGGAGGGGTGACACGCCCGCCCGCCAGTCCCTCCCGGCTCGGCCAGCTCGCCGCCCCCCCATCCCCGGCCAGTAAGGTAAAAAAGGTGGGGTGCCGGTCGGCACCGCGCCGTGCCGCCCGGGCTCCGCGGCCCTGCTCACTCAGGAGGGGAGGGCCAATGCCGCTCCCCCAGTCCGCTGTCGGGCTGCGGCCGGGAGCCAGCTGCGCCATCCTACTCTTTTTTCCAGCCGCCGCTCCCCTGGATGCAGCGCCTCAGCCTCCGGCCGCACCTGCTCCCCGGCCTGGGCTCCGCCGGCTGCTTTCGGCTCTCGCCCGCCCGGGGAGCGCCACCGCGCCGCACCGGACGTGCCATCGCCGCGGGCTCCAGGGGGCCGGAGCCCGGCGGCCGGCTCTCTCTCACGCCGCCCAGGCTGCACGCCCCGCTCGCTCGGGGGGGGGAGGGCCGATGCCGCTCCCCCGCCGTACATTCACCTCCCCCGCGGGCTCCGCTTCTGGCGGCCCGGGCCAAGCCGACTGCTGCCGGCTAAGCCCCGACCGGAGAGCGGCGCCACGCTGCGGGGTGGGCTGCCGGTGCGGCCCTCAAAATGGCGCCCGCCACGCGGCGCCCTCTGTGCAGCCGGCGTTCGAAGGTCCTCTCCGAACCCCGGCAGCAGACTGATGTCGTTTGGGGGGAGGAGCCGCCCCTTATAGGACGAGCCATCCGCGGAGCATGCATTATACCAGTGTGCAGCAATGCAACAGGATTCTGGCCATTGGTAGAAAAATAATGCAACACTTAATGTCCTTGATCTGTACAATATGAAAAGGCTACATTAATTAACATATTATACAAGTTTGTACATTATTTAAATTGGACTATCTAATTTCCCTAATATGCAAATTAGGCTGCCCAGGTTTGGAGAACTGGCTATGTCTTTTTTACCACACACACACAGTGTTAAATTGGAATTTGCTAAAGTATGATGTGTGGATTAATCCCAGAATTTGGCTGCATGCTCCCAACTATTTTTTTAAAGACTGAACAGGGCAAACAAAGTCCCTGTGGAGCCCCTCTCGGCCTTTAAGAAATTATTAAAAACCTGGCTATTCAAGACTGCTTTAAATGATTGCTGAGGCTTAATGTTTGTTCACTGCTTGCTCTTTGTTTGTAGCCCATTTGTTCGTTTGTCATCATCTTATATCTTTTATTTGGGTTTATTTATTGGAGTATTTGTTTGATTATTATTATTATAGTTTTAACCCTCTGTTGTTCACCGCCCAGAGTTCCCTATGGGAAAATCAGGTGGTTTATAAATGTAAATAATAAATAAACAGGAAACAATCAATGTATTCTCAAAGGCTTTCATGGCCGGGATCTGATAGCTGTTGTGAGTTTTTCGGGCTGTTTGGTCGTGTCCTGGAAGTTTTTCTTCCTGATGTTTCGCCAGACTCTGTGGCTGGCATCTTCAGAGGACAAGGAGCTCAGGGAACTAGGAGTTCAAGAACTCATTATCAAGGAGAGGACAGACAAAGGAATGTCTGATTCTTGTGTTCAGTTCATATTCCATAAACATAGGCCAGTATCCTGTTATTAGGACCTACTGTACTACAGTAAACCCATTGACTCAATAGGATTTACTGAAGTGCTGACTTACTATTTAACAATCTAATAATGGGACTACTATAATTTGTAATGGCAATAGGATCCTGGTTGTTTATCTGAACTGGCTCAATTATATACCATTCTCATGGTGTGTAATATTTTCCTTACTCTTAGAATCAAATTTTCTTCTTGTGTTCCCATATTCTTGATATTCTTTGCCTAGAGGGCCAAAGGGACAGATAGATCAGATATGGAATCAAGCTTGCAAATCAGATATGGAATTAAGCTTGCAAATCTAAGGGCCAATAAACAGCTTTGAGAGTGTGTTCTCATTTTTATATTGCTTATTTTTTGGACATAGAATTTGGAAATGTTTGGGTCAGGAAGCAACAGGGATTTAAGTTTATTAAGAGTTACAGAAATCAGGGCAATTTGCTTTAAAATAAGTGTTTGATTCACATTGAACTACAGCTGCTGCTGTGTTTGTTGTACCTACGCCTTGACAGGATACAGGGCTGCCCTTATTGTTAGACAGTGTGATAGATACCTCAAGTTGCAGATGCAAGAAGATGAGGTGTGGTGAGATGTTGCTGAGTGGGCAGAAGAGCCTGCTATTCTTGAGCATAATGGTTCCCAGCAGTCATTCCCCGGATGAAATCTCCCAGAACACTTCATGGCTAGCTTAGCACAGTGGTGGGCTGGACAGGGATTTTTCACTGCAGTGCTATGTTTCTATTTGCTTTATATTATACTGCCTTCGAATATTACACTGGTTGGGATGCAGATGCAATAGTACCGCAACAGCAAAATTCAACATATTTTCTCAGATAATTTTCCTTCTAGCTTCCTTTTGCCTCTGCAGTTACCCTGCACGTCAAATGGTTGATATATATGGGCCTTGTTTACAGGTTTTCTAATGAAAATGTGGCAATGTGTCTACTTTGCAAATACAGTTTTGTGAGAGTATTGCAACAAAGTGAGAGTCTGGGTTTCAGCAAAATGTCCCTTCTGCCTGCTTGAGGGTTGACACATTACTTCTAGAAGATAATTCACCCAGAGATATGCAGGAAGGTCGTGATGGCATTGGCAAGCATACCTTAGCACCTTGTGGTCTTGAGTTTGCAAGACCTGAGCGGGGTCTTGACAACAGGACTTTCTTGAGGTTGCCATTGCCAATCTATAGGGTTGCCATTAAGTCAGAAGCAACATTATGGCACAAAAAACAAACCCTGTTACTAAGTTTCTAATTTTAGTTATTAACATGGACACAGGATTTGCATAGCTGCTCTTTGGCTACAGAAAGGAGACTAATGTTCTGATTTTCAGAATTCTTTTTCTGTAAAATGTGTTTAGAAGAATCATAAACAAGAAATCACCAAAATTTTTCAATATTATTTTATCTCATTTTCTTGAACAAATTGACTCAACAAATTTTTGTCTCCCCGGTTCTCTATTTGGGGGGGGGATTTTAACCCCCCTCTAGATTTGTTTGTTCATTAGGTAGGCTCATAGTCAACAGGAAAGGGAAAACTTGCGGTTATTAATATTTTCTGTCATCCATTTGCAGACGTGAGTCCACACCACTGCAAATGTGAAGTCAGCAGTACACAACCACAAAGTAAAAATATTCAAGCAAACCAGGCTGAGAGAAAGTAACAGACAAGAGGTAAGGTAGGTTGGGGGGAACTGAGTGAATAATACAGAGAAAAATGTGAACATGAATGAATTAAAAAAGAAAGAAAAAAGAGGGAAATGATGAAAAAGACATGTAAAAGAGAAAGGGACAGAAAAGCAGAAAGATAAGAGATTTTGAATATATGAGGAAGAGGAGAGTGCAAGAAAAAAGGGAGGAGATGCAGACATAAAAATAGAGTGAATATTTAAACTAGAGTGTTAATGCATCTGTAGCGTATCTGGGGGCCCTGAAGATGTAAAGGGTAATCACTGTCCCAGCATGTATAGACTATTGATATGTTAATATATATTTTTTCTTTATCTACGAGCAATGAAGTTTGCAAACTGACTCTGATTAACTCAGTCTGCCTGCCTCTGTGTGCATGTACGTACATTGGCAAATACATGTACATAAATATTTATGCTGTACACATAATAGCTTCTGAAAATTCCCATAGAGCCATGGCCAACATGAAGAGTCCTATTAGTATTGATGCAACATCAGACAGGCATGTTTGCACTGATATAACCTGCAGCGATATCAATACTAATGTGGCTGCTTGGGAATATAAACTATATAAGTAGATTGAGTTCTTAATAAAACTGGAGTAAAATCTAGAATGCTGGAACTAAAATGTGCAATAGAAAATAGAGGACAAATGAATTTATTCTGGCAGTGTTCAGATTTATAAACATCTGAATCACAGCAGAGGGATTTTCCACGCAGATAAGTAAGTAAGCAAACACTATCTACTTTGGGAAAGCATTTATGCATTATAGTAGGACACCCATATCCATGGGGGTGGTGTCAATTCCAAAACTCCCCATGGATGCTGAAAACCGTGGATGAGAACATACCTTATAGCAGACTGATGGTCTCTGGGTCCCTTTAATAGTCGGTTCAGTTAAACCTATAAAGTATGGGTTGTTAGCTATGGCCTTGGTGGTGAAGGCTTTTTAATTTGTCTGAGTATTGTTGAAAGCACACCCTGATAAGTTGCAGAGAGACTATGCCTGAGGCCCCCACCTCTGTTGAGAGAGGGGTTTTTAATGCTCACATGAATGGCTTTGCTGACTCCTCTCTCAAACCACCTATCTTCTCTGTCTAATAATTGTACACCCTCATCTTTGAATGAGCGCCCTTTATTCTTCAAATGGAGGTGTACTGCGGATACATGGAGATATGTATTTCTATAGCAAACCTACCTGTATACTTAGTGTGGTCCCTAGTGGCTGTATTTCTGTGGTTATTCAGCATTTCCTTTAGTAGGCTCATGGTGAAGCACTTGACTTTCCTTCTCCCACTTTTTCTGCACTGTAGCCCTCTTAGGATGTCTAGTCTCGTGCGCTCCCAGACGCATTTGGTGGGGCCACTGTGAGATACAGGAAGCTTGACTAGATGGGCCTTTGGCCTGATCCAGCATGGCTCTTCTTATGTTCTTATGATGTCAGGCTGAGAGAATAACTGGCCCTAGTTCACCCAGTGAGTTTTATGGCTCAATGAAGACTACGGAAGCCTCAGTCCATTGTACTAAACATCACATCACATGGCCTTTCTCTGTACTGATCAAATGAGAACAAGATTGTTCAGTACCTGAAGATGAACTGGAAATGCTTCCCCTATTAAAATTCTTAACTCTGAGTAGTCAGACTATTTTGGCTTCCAAGGCAGAGGATTGCACTGCAGCCTCTTCTCCCCCTTGTTAGTGAAACTGCAATATTAAATAATTGACCAGTTAGTGGATGCCACCTATAACACTTTAAATAAGCTACTTTATGTAGAGCTGCATTGATTTTAGTCCTGGAACTTGCACTGAGACTGTTTCTTTTACTGTGCACTCTTGCTATTTCTGGGGTACTTTCTTTTGCACTGATTTAGTGTTACCTTATGATAGTTATTCATATTACTCTACGGAAACGGTAACGGGAATCACTCCCCCAGACTTCGAGCTCGAACCGACGAATGAACAATTTTGGTCTGATTTGTTGTGCTCGTTCCTTGCATCGCGCGATCGCGCGATGCCACGCGGCACAGAAAAAAAGTTTTTAAAAGTTAAAAAAACCCGGTTCCCGGCCAAAAAGCAGGTGGAAAAATGCCTGCCGTGCCTCAGGGCACCTACCAGAGGGGTTGTTTCTGGAGGTCCCCGGCCTCCCCCCCCATCCCCCGTCCTGGGCTGCTCTGGTGGGACTCGCCGCAGGCTCGCAGCCACCAAAAAGCCCAGTCTCGCCGCCGGCCGCCGCAATTAAAGCGCAAGCAAGCGGCACGGACGGCACAGGGAAAAACTTTTAAACTCTCCCCCCACCCATTCCCGGGCCAAAAAAGCAGGCGGAAAAATGCCTGCTTGACTAAGGGCGCAGGGCACCTACCGGAGGGGTGGTTTCTGGAGGGGGGGTCCCGCCTCCCCCCCGTCCTGGGCAGCCGGACTCGAGTCGCCATTTCGCCATGCCATGCGGTGCGGGCGGGGGATCCAAAATGGGCGGCGAATGCAATATTGTTTTTGAAATCGTGGTCCAAAAACACACAAGCACAACAGAAACACGCGAAAATTTATAAACTGCCAGATTTTTCACAGTAGCAGTGGGTTTTTTCTTGCAACAAATGTCTCTCCATTCCTCCTCTGTCCTCCATTGATTTTATTTTTTTATTTTTTTTACACCTGCGCAATGATGGGCTGGCCGAGTGGCCAGCCATGTGGGAGTGAACGACCATGCAAATTTTTGGAGCCATCCCACCAGTCGCATGGCCACTTGGCCATGGAGACTTCTGGGATGTGCCAAAAAGCCCCCTAAAACCTGCCCTAGCCCCCCTAACCCTAACCCTAACCCTTGACTCCGTACCAATATGTCACAGACTGTCTTCTTAGTGGATCAGAGAGGCACCCAGAGGTGCAACCCACTAGCCCACCATAACCTTACCCGTCACTAGCCTAACCCTAGCCCTTGCACTAAGCCACCTTAAAGCCAGATCTACTTGCTTGCATTGCACTACACGCAGCAAGTACAATTCCCTTCTGTGTGAGACATGGTGGTGCGAGAGCCTTGTGCAGGGAAGGCATGACGCTATCACTCTCACTGGTCTCACTGTCTGCACATTCTGTTATGCAATATCCATATGGCTATTGCATAGCATTTTGCAGCAGCAGCAGGTGAGGAGGGGAGACCCCCATGTAGAGGGGTCTCTTGGAGCCTGCTTCCCCTTCCTAGTGGGTGAGGATAGGAGGCACTCACGGGTGCCTCCAGGAGCCCACTTTCGCTTTATAGCGGGCCAGAGGAAGCACCTACCCCACAGAGGTGCCTCCAGGAGCCCGCCGCCCCCCAAAACCAGTACTAACGACAACGAAAAAACAGAAAAACGAACCGACTAATTTTTGCGAATTTTCACGAAAACCGGAAACAACCCGAAACGGGACCGGCCCGACTAACGACAACTCGAAAAAATTTTTTTTCAAGCCGTGCCCATCTCTAGTCCAGAATATACCTAGGTTTTGTTGGATTATAACTTCTGCCACCCCTGAATATTAGCTATCCTGACTAAAGCTGAGTAACAAAATGAAGTGGATTTTCTAGACCAGTGGTTCCCAACCTTCAGTCCCCAGCTATCCATGGACTAAAACTCCCAAAAGCCTTCACCACTAGCTGAGTTGACCAGGATTTCTGGGAGTTATAGTCAAAGAACACTGGGGGACAAAAGGCTGGGGACCACCTCTCTAGACTGATTTCAGTCTGTTTGCATGTCTGGTTATGGAATAGGAACAGATTTGGTCACTGTGGTGAACGATCTGCTTTGGAAGGGCAAGGGCAAGGACAGTGTGTTTATTATGATGTTTCTGCTGGATCTCTCAACAGCTTTTTGACAATGCTGTCCATCATTTCTTTTTGGGCTGTCTCATTTCTTGTCAATATTGCTTGGTACATGGGAAGGAATATAGTGCAAACGTACTTGGATTTAGGGACCCATGTTTCATAATCTTCTCATAGACTATTTCCACCAATGAGGTAAAGATGGGTATACTTGATAGATAACTATTAATTTTAGAGAACCCTAGGGCCTGGGTTAGGCTTGTATCTAAACCTCTCAAGGTCACTTTATGAGTTTCACACTTGACTAGGAATCTAAAGCTGAATATCATCAGTCCTAGTCTAATAGCTACCTCAACCTTGTTTTTTATGGCACGTCTGCCATTCTTAGCAGCTCATAGCACCAGATATAAAAGTCTTGGCTCTGTGTAATGTCAGTTGTACTTGGTTTAAAAAAGAAGGTGTCAAAGACTGCAGTTATCTTTTGAATTGATTAAGTTTGCTCCCCCTGAACAAGAGCCATGAGATTTGAAATGTAGTGACCTAATAAATAGAGATGGGCATGAAACAAACAATTTTTCATTTCCATTTTCGTTTTTTCATTTCGTTACACAAGACGACAAATGAATTTTGTCTCTAAAATGAAACGAAATGAACAGAAACACCAGAAATTTTGTCGTCCGTTTCGTTTTTGTTACAGCAATACATTGCAGTGCTTTAAATGCTAAAAAAATCACAAAAATTGAAATAAATGGTAACGAAACGGTAATGAAATGAATGAAAACAAAAATGATTTTTTTCCAAAAATTTGCGAAAAATGGAAACGAACCGAAATGGACCCCCTAAACGACAAACGACAAACGAAACACCATTTTTTTTTATTTGTGCCCATCTCTACTAATAAATCATTCTAGAAACATATGTGAAATTGTTATTCCGTCTCACTCCTCACTTTTTTTGTACAGTGCCTTCCATTCTCCCTTTGATTTTGGCATTAGAGCTTGTGGCTTGTGCCATGCTAAATGGCTTTGCTTTAGGTGAAAACCAAACATGCAGATTTGGGTGTGCTTACATATGCTTGCCAAAATTGTATCAGTGAATTTGTATCAGTATCAGCTTGAGGAGGTTTCCAGGAGTCTATCTGACAAAGTACTCTGAGATGGTCAACTACGTTAAAATATGAAGGGCAGCATCACAGACCATAGCAGCCAGCTTATCTAATACTGTAATATAGTGCCTGGACATAGCCAGCTCCTGTTTCGCTCTTAATATAATTTCAGCACCCATATCCGAGAGGTAGGCGGAATTCACTGCACATTGTGCTATAGCTGTCAACGCCAATGGTGAAATGGAATTCTTAGACTCCCAGTCCCAGTCCCAGGCTTCCATCCTGCAAATGGTTCATATGACCTCCCATGAATCTGGCATGCTGTATTTCAGAACTTGCTGGTGGACCTCTTGAAAGAATGGGATTGAATTCTGTGTAAACTGGACTTGATGCTCAAGCAAGGTTATTTTTATGTTGGCTGTCATAGACACCTGCATTGCCTTCCTGCACTTATATAAAAACAGAAAGTTATGATTGGCTTCATTTGGTTGGACAGGATTACTCCGAGATATGACTCAAGGCAACAACAAAGGCATAGAGAGGGAGCTTCTTTCCCTGTTTGTCAATCACACCCACCTTCCTTTCTAATGTGAGCACGTAAAGCCTTTCCTTTGGCCCATTGGGCTAGTACTGAAGGGTCCAGCAGAAACTTTTTATTTGGTGGTCACCACTGGCATTTGCCCCATACTTCTTCATGGTCAGAAAAGCAGCCAAATCATGAGTTCTGTCTCAGACTATTAAAAATGAATGAATGGCAAGTGGGGCAAAAGTCCATAACTCTCCTCTACTGAGAGCACATCAGATACCCCATGTTTTGACTGCTGTAGCAGCCTAACTTTTCAATTTCTGATATCAAGCTAGAGATGCAGGAGACATCATAAACCTCATCTGAAATCTTTATTAGCTGGCGCAGCATGTATTTGGATAAGGCCATTAGGTCTTGGGCAGGTGATTTTTTTCCACTATATATCCCAGGGCATTCTTGCTCGGTCTGCAGTGATTCTGTAGTTACCGCAATATAATCTAGTAATGCCAGGCAATGCAAAAGCCAAGCTCTGTCACTTTGAATTGCAAAGTCTCTATGTATTCATAATGCATAAACAGACTTCTTCTCTACAGCACTTGGATGCTGTCATCCTTCAGGTATGGAAAATTGGACAACTTTGTAGGCCTTTATGAAAATGTTATATCCCCCCTCCACTCTCCACCCTTTGCTTAGGAGTACTAAATTATGCATTTGAGAGTGGGAAGCATTAAGAACCTTCCTTTATTACTAACAAAACTCTGGGTCGGTAGAAGAGAGAACTACAGAGTCTCTGACAGTTTGTTAATAACTTTTGTGACTTCTCTTTCCTGGAGGTGATGTTTCATAATATGTATTTTCCTTTCTATTTTATTGTGATGCTTATCCAGAAGATTATTGTTTCATTTGCAGAGCTCTGATTTCTTCCCAGGATAAAGGATACCTTCGTTTGGGGAGCCTTGTTAATCAGAAAGGGCTTACATGGGCTGTCATTGGTGAAACCATTGATAGATTCTGAAAGTTTTCACCTGATAGTTCATAGGGTACCATGGCTGTAAACATCCCTTTTGCATTGTGTTAATTAATAGGATAATGAGAAGACCCCTTCCTAGTTTCCAGAACAAGCGCTGAAGTGGGTCTGGGATACAACTCCTGTAGGGCTAGTTTTGAGGATGATTGATGGCTACTAGTCGTGATGGCTGCTGATGGCCACCAATATTCCAGGCAGGATACATCTCAATAACAGATGTTAGGCAACATGAAGCAGAAGGTTTTAGTTCAATCACATCCAATTGGGAGACTTCCCTTAAGCTACTGACTGGTGTCTGTAGGAAACTAGATAGGCATTCAGTCTGGTTCAGCCAAGCTCTTCCTGTGATCCTATGGCCTTGGAATGACAGTGCACAATATCTGGAGTTTGGGACTTTGTATGATTAACTTACTATAAATTAGGGCCAAAATGCAACAACAAAATATTGCATACATAAGGGCAATGCTACAAGCAGTTTTTATATTTCATTGCCCATATGATATACACCCAAGTGCAACCAGTAATGAAACCTAGGCATATCCAAGTGTACAACGGATAGTCAGCAAGGTGATGTGCTGATTTGTATAGCATAGGACCCATAGGGTTATGCCCTATGCATTTTTTGGCACAATGCACATCATCCTGCCTTCGTAGATAAACCATATGAAACAAAAACTCTCTTCTGAAGGCACATGTGTTAATTTCCTTTGGATCCCAGCCATAATGTTGTAGCATATACTCCTGTTTCATAGACGAGAAGAAGCGTTTGGAGCACAAAACCCAGTATATGACTAAACAAAGGTCATGAAATAGATGCTGGAGAGGTATTCTACATATTTACCTGCCACAATATAGTAAACCATGTCCCTCAAAATGTTATTCAGTTGGAACTTGGTTGGGAAAAATAAAACATTGAAGCGAGTTGCCAATATATGCAGTGAAAAACCTTGGTTGTTTTCTCCTGAATATGAGCCAAGTGCTTTCCTTAAAGATGGGAAACCAACGGGACTGTTTTGCTTACCATAGGTCCACCATGTGAAAGCTATGTGTAATCAATTTCCCTACCAGATGTCTCCTTTAGGAGCCCTTGCTGCATGATAGCTCAACATGTGGCTGAAGTATCTCTGCCTATTAATGCAGATTTTTGTTTTAAATTCTGTCATGCGCATTGGCATACCAAACAGGGTCACTAATCCACGGGGCATGCCCAGGAACACAAATAGTTCATTATGGGGAGGCATGCACCACAAAGAAGTTCTGTGGGTTGCTTCTAACATGTACACACCTGTCTTGTGCCCAAAGTGACATTTGGAGTACAGTATAATTACATACAGTAAGTCTGGATGGTTCTAGGGATTTGATAAGAAGACTCCAGAGAGTGAACTGCATACTACAGGTTGTTTATCACAAGACTGACAATTCAAGACTCCTTGTAGGTGTCTCTTTTTCATAAGGGCAAATGGTGTTGTGGTGCTCCTTTATAATAAGTAATCAGAGTGTCTGCCAAAAGGATTGAGGCAACACAATTTATTAGTACCATCATAGGGAGTTACTACATGGACATTTGTCCCACACTTGGAGCGCTAATGAGGTCAGGCTGGTTCACTTCTTTTTTCAGTGACCATACAATGTAAGTGCCAGTGTGAACTAGCCTGTCCCCAGAGTGTTACTACCAGCAGCCTTCTGGCTCCCTGCCAGGGGCTACTCTTTCTTTTTAGGTGTAGATAGGATTGGTCTGCCAGTTACCTATAAATCCAACCATTCATCTAGCTGACATTTATCCAGACTAACCGCAAGGATAATGTGAGGGGACATTGCAAAAACTTTACTGAAATCAAGATTCACTTCATCCGTAGCATTCCTGTCTTTTACCAAATGTGTAACTCTATCAAAGAAAGGAAATAAGACAGAGATCATTTTTAAAAAGAAATCTATGCTGAGTGTAAATGACCACTGCGGGTTTTCCCATAAATATGCTCAGACTACTTGTTTAATGATATGTTTTAGGACAATTCCTGGAATTGAGGTCAAGCTGGCAAGCCAGTTCTTGCTTGGCTCCTCTTTATCTGGATGATGTTTTGTCCATGTCCAGTCTTGAGGGACCTCACCTGTTCATCAAGAATTATCACAGACTATAGACAGAGGCTCTGGAAGTACATAGGAAAATTCCTTAAGTACCTTTGGTTGCAGCTCACTTGGGCCGGCAGACTTGAAATGTTTTCTAATAAGCACTTCTACTATTTTGCCTTGAGCAACCATCTGCCCATTACCTACTTCAATCTACAGTACTTGTGGTATGTCAAGCACTGATTTCCTTTTGGGACAAGTAAGGGTAAGGAGGTATATAGAATACTGACTTGGTTGTGCAATGTGAAATGGAAGGCACAGGTTGTAATCCTGATCATTCAAGGTAAAGTAAATGGGAAAATGCAGAAAAAAGAGCATATACCTGAGGAAGTTGAGAGATTGGTTTGGAGGCCACACAATAACATTAGAACTGTCACATCCTAAGCTAGTATAGCTATAATGATGTTGCAGTTGGTGTAAGGTGAAGGATGATGGTAATGATGACAATGATGTTAATGACAAAAATAATAATAGATCATGAAACTTGTAATCCAATCTTGACCAATGAGTAGCATCCATTTATGTGGGTATGTCTCTGGCAGTTTCTTTGGAGCATAATTTCAGGAGTAACTATAAAATGCAAATAAATGTATCATGGTAAAAATATTTTGAAAACGACCATGGCAATATTTACTTTCTTCCCCTTCTTCTCAAATGGCTGGTTTTGCTTAGATGCTGTTGGCAGATGGGATGTGGATCATTTTAATTAGGTTTTATTGGACTGTTATATGGCCCATAACTGTGATCATTACTCATTTTCACTGTGATTCAGGCGGTGCTTCTATTTAGACATGATGACATTTTGATGAGACAAACCCTGTGTCACTTGCTGTCAAAGCAATGGGAGAACAATCTTTTCAAAGGCAAAATTGGACTTGCTGTAGGAGAACCTTTTTATTTTCAGCTATGTCGAAATTGTAGGTTCTGTAAGCCAAGTGTCTCTGAGGTATACAACAATATCAGGTTACCTGGATAGAGGTGGGGGGAGAAGTGTATGCATTACTGAAAATATGAGTTTTAAAGATCATACAGTAAGTCTGTCAGTTCTTCCATGTTGTCTGGAATGTGAGGCCAGGATGCCAGCTGTCATAATTCTATGTAAGTGGACCATGTGTCCTGCTTTAGAGAGAATGGTTCTGTACTAGAGATGGGCACGACTTAGCGGTATTCCCGTTTCCGTTTCCGTTACTCGTATCCGTTACTCTACGGAAACGGTAACGGGAATTACTCCACCAGAATTCGAGCTCGATTTGTCGTGTTCGTTACTTGCATCGCGGCGATCGCGCAATGCCAAGCGGCACAGAAAAAAAGTTTTTAAAAGTTAAAAAAAACCCGATTCCCGGCCCTAAAAGTAGGCGAAAACTGTCTGAGGGCACCTACCAGGCCAGAAGGGTGTTTTATTTTTTTGGGGGGGGGGTTTCCCCGCCCCCCTCTCCTTGGCTATTGCTACTGCTGCACTGCTGGTACCAGGCTGGGAGGGTGCATCCATTTGCCATGCAGTGCGGGGCATCCAAAATGGCGACCGCAATATTTTTTTTGAAATCGTTGCCCAAAACCCCACCAAAGCACCACAGAAACATGCGAAAATTAGCTATTTTAAATGCTTGAATTTTTACAGTAGCAGCAGTGGGTTTTTCTTGCAAAAAAAAGAGTCTCCGTTGATTTTATTTTATTTTATTTTATTTTATTTTATTTTATTACACCTGCACATTCGCAATGATGGGCTCGCCCATGGGAGTGGACCATGCAAATTTTCCACCAATCGCATGGCCACTTGGCCAGGTTGACCACAGAGACTTCTGGGATGTGCCAATCGGGCATAAACAGCCCACTAATCGTAGCCCAAACCCGAACCCTAAGCCTAAGCCTAACCCATACGCCAGTACACTGTCCTTCTAAGTGGGTCAGAGAGGCACCCAGAGGTGCACCCCAATACTCACCCTAACCTCACCCGTAACTAGCCTAACCCTAGCCCTTGTGCTAACCCGTCTTAACCGTAAGCCAGATCTACTTGCATTGCACTACATGCAAGTACGTGAGACACAGCGGGTGCAAAGAGTCTGCCAGTCCGTCACTTGTGGCTCTGGCTGACTCCTGCAGCTCCCTCCAGGAGCCCGCTACCCCCCAAACCAGTACTAACGACAATGAAAAAACGAAAAAATGAATCGACTAATTTTTGCGAAATTTCGCGAAAAACAGAAACGAGCCGAAACGGACTGCCTTCGACACACGACAACTCGAAAACGTCATTTTCCCTAGTCGTGCCCATCTCTATTCTGTACCCTTCTTTAGTGATCTTCCCTATTAGTCAGAGGTCCTCTATATGAATGAGTCCTCTCTTCCAAAGTCTATACAATCCAAGTAGGCTTTAAAGATACAGAATCATTGGAGGGCAGAGCATAGGTCTAGCCATTCTTAGTACTTGGACAGCACAGCAGACCTATAGTATACCTGCTTATTTGGACTGGATGGCACTTCAAATGAGGGTAGATTTGTACAGAAGATTGCCTTCTGTAGCACAGGATGTCTGAACATCATTTTTCTGAGGATTCTGACCTTGGGAACAAAGGAAGCAATTGCAGAAAGGGGGCGCAGATTGGGAATATGGTGGTAGAGGAGTGAAGAATTGAAGCCACAAACCGAGGAAGGGAGCGGGAGAAAGAAAGCTGTATTGATTTTGTAGAGAGAAGCCCTGAAGAGGCAATCCTCAGTAGGATATTAAATATGAGGCGGAGGCGGGGGGGGGGGGGAATCTGAAGAGTAGACATTCCCATTTTGTTGAAGGGCATCCACAAAGGAATGTGAGCCCAAGGACATGTGCAAGGTTGGGATTCCTGAGAGTTGGAAAAAAAATCAGGCATTTCCAAGCTGCCACACAGTTTCCACTTTGCTGAATGCAGGCAGCTGGTGTACAAAGAAGGCCACCCAACAGCTTCTTTCCAGGGATACCAGGGCAAAGCAACAGTTCAAAGGATAGCTGAAAACTAGACACTGAAAATGAGGAGGCATAAAATGTTTTAGAAAATGTATGGGTCCGGTGCCACAAAAGCACTCTGGGAAGTAAAATGGGCAGATATGTCAACCCCACTTTATGTAAAAGTGCTTATAGATGCTTGATGGACCAACCTGGAGACCAAGTAGCCAAACACCACTTAAATTGCATTTTTGTGCAGTACTCCTCCGTTTATTGCGGGGGGTTGGTGCCTGATCCACCCGCAATAAAGGAAAATCCGAGAAATGCAGACGCCTCAGTAAACGCCTCAAGGTCTGTTTGCTGAGGTGTCAGGAAGGGATTAAAAACCTCTCTTTGAAAGCACAGCTGGCAGGAGCAG
Organism: Phrynocephalus guinanensis; assembly: GCA_037367245.1. NCBI lineage: Eukaryota > Metazoa > Chordata > Lepidosauria > Squamata > Agamidae > Phrynocephalus > Phrynocephalus guinanensis. The sequence goes on from CM074737.1 coordinate 97,951,621, forward strand.
TCCCAGGTCTGTTTGCTGAGGTGCCAGGAGGGGGTTAAAAACCTCTCTTTGGAAGCCTGCTTCTCTCAAGAAAAAAACTGTGATACACTGAGACGGTAATATATGAACTGTGTTGTGGCAGGGGACTACTGTATTATAAAAATGGTAGCTTAGTATCCAGGATTTGGATTCCTCCTATACTGAGGTTCTGGAAAGTCTCATCCACATTTTACTGAAGTGTAAATATGGTCTGTGGCAGCCAAATGTTGTTGCCTTTTGTTATAACATCCTGCGTCAAAAAAAGTAAAAAAGAAAAGAAAAAGAAAATATGCTATATATTCTGCAAAGAAAATCCACGTTGACTGACGAAACTTGTTAGCATTGCTCTTTTGTTTGTCCTGAATCTTCAAGTGATCATTTATATTGTAGAGATACAAATCGCAGTACACTGAGAAGCACAGGAGCCCCAGATTGTATTGACTTTTAACAAACCTAGGAGGGCTTCCTGCACTTTAAATAAGCCTACAAAATGGAACTCTAATTGGTTGCACTTTCTATCATGCGAAGTGAAAGTTAACCCACAGATGAGGTTTCTCCTTATAGTTATTACCACTTTTATGATTAATGCATTTACTATAAATTAAGCCACTGGACTGCCCAACAAAACATAATCTGCATAGTTCTAGGGTGGTCATAGTGAATTATCTCAGCATTACTACATCAAACCTTTAATCCATGTACTGATGACTCCCCATAATTACTTTTTCTGCACTCCTCCATCAAAACATAAGCAAATAACATCTTCCTTTACCATATAATCCTCATGATTTTTATAGCAGGAAAAGATGATGTATAAACAGTCCATGAATAATGAGTTACCACACTTATAGCTGTGTCTGTGACAGTTAGACATCTTGTTTACTTTGTCTAAAGAAATGAGCTCTACACTTGTGGTATGGGGCAATTTTTCTCTCTGCTTATGTAGAAGAGACTCTTCCTTTTATCTTTCTCTCTCTCTCCAAATGGACTTGTATATAAATAGCTGTGTGTGCAGCAGAATGTAACCCAGAAGCCTTGAGCAAAGTCAGCAGCAGTAGAACTGTTTGAGCCTGAGTTAGAAACCGCATGGAGCTTAATCATTAATCACCAGTCTTTAATTAACAGCTCTGAGCTTTGAACAAAAGGCACTTACCGCAAGGCTGCTGAGCAACCCTGAACCGCTTTGGTGTGTTTTCATTTGGAGGGCCCAGTGGCCTTCAGAAGAGAAGCTAGTGGTGCAGCTCGCCATGGGGTCAAGGGTCAAGATATTAAGGAAGAGCAGATGTTTGTGGCCTTTTCTGGCATGGCAGCTGTTTCAAG